>MNCI01004292.1:16839-59328 GCA_015680685.1 Gnetum montanum
GAAATGAGCGTAGCACGTGCGATCCAGTCGAATTCCACAGATGGACTAGTTGTGGCACCTAGACAGTTATCCTTAGGTCGCAGTTCACTGTCTTCCCACCTGGACTAGTATTGCATTTTTCACGTATGGTTTAGTCTAGATGAGGTGTATGATATGTTCCTAATCTATGCTACTCCTGAAGGTAGTGGAAAATAATATTAACTAATCTAAGCTAGGAGGAAAAGGGTAAGAAAATCTAATCTAGCCTAAGTGCAATGATCAACCGTACACATCTTGGACCTCATGCACAACTACCACTAGGACTACCAAGCATAGCTCCTAGGTACGCCACTGGGATTACCAAGCACAGATCCCAAATACGCCACTTGGTTACCAAGTGTAGATCTTGGATACGCCACTGGGCTACCAAGTAGTCACACTTAAATGCTCGTAATCAAGTCATACTCGTTCTGCTTCTAGGAGTTTAAGGGTGAGAGAGAAAACAGTAAATAACATTAAATAAATAACAAATAAATAAATAACAAAGTGAATGCTACAATGACGAAGTAATCTTGATCTTTATTGTTGGTCATGTGTGTGTCGAAGTATGCACACTCGAATAAAGACACCATACAATTACATTCACCACACTACGGGTAGACATGGGAAAAAAATATAACTCTGGAGGGATCAAACTGCCAGAGCTTCGCTACTCTAAAAATGGGATATGAAAAAAGGGAAAGCCACCTCCTATTTATAGATATGGTGGTGCAATGTGATATTGCATACATCATATTGCAGGGGAAGATGCAATATCGCGTATGCAATATCGAGGGGGATGCGATATCGCGTCAGCTGCAATATCGCGTACGTGATATCGCGGCCCATGCGATATCGCGACTACTGATACAACAGGGCTGATATATCACGGCTGTGATATCATGACTGCGATATCTTAGCTAGCAAATTCATGACTCATCAACCCGTCAAGAAACCATAGAGAAGTAGTGACAAAATTGATGAAGAAAAAGACTGAAGTATGCCAATGCAAACATGGATCTCATATATGCATCAAGATCCTTATTATCCTAATTTTACCTTCATTTTTCATGAGGATGACCAATTAAGATGGAGAGATCTTAAAGGGAACATTGTTCTACCACCAAAATGTTCAACACCCATCATGCTCCAAACCACTCTTAAATGGATGAAAGTGAGTGAAGTACTTGGAGGTTATCATGTGACTAAACACATGACCAAACCCTATGAGCTCATTGACAAGTAGTTAAGGAGAGACAATGCCATGGAAACTAGACATGAACAAGACAAAGGATAGAAAGTCATCTATATTGTTGTCTTGCAGGAGCTTGATGGAGATGCATTCATTACTGAACAACTCCATCAGCATCATGAGTTCTAGTCACAAATGCCTAGCATCTAATTTTAGGAATCTGTTAAGAATTAATCATGCTTCAACTTAGTAGAGACATTCAGAAGAGAGGCAAAAGACTCAAGGCAAAAGCAGGACTCAAGGCCAAGAATTCTTACTGGATCTTATAGAGAAGAACATTAGAGTCATAAAAAGAGGACAAGTTGGCACCATTATCCTACTAGCTCATTCACATCCTCACGTTCATCAAAGAATTTTGATAGAAGGAGGTAAAGGTACAAAGACCATGATAGGGAAGGGAGAAAGACTCATGATTATCATTACTATCATTCAAGGTACTCTGACATTGAAGATGAAATATATGAATAAAGAAGACACAAGGATTAAATGAACACAAAAGGGAGCACTACTACAATCAAGCACACAAACTTGATCGAGATGATGAACCCCTAATGGCAAACTAAAGCATGATTAACATACACAAAGCTATACACATTCTAACCAGACATGTGAGGGATAGTTGTATTAAATAGCTCAATATGAATAATATTCCAAGATTTGAAGGTGGTTAATGTTCTTATCCACAACACCACCTCCAAACTTTCCATGATGCCTATGCGCTACAAAACATTGAAAGTGACTTGCAGAGGTTGAAGTTGTTCCCAAGAACACTTGTGAAAGTGGTAGAGAGCTAGTAAAAATCACTTGAACTTGAATAAATCTGAAGATGAAGTACCATGCTAAAGATCTTCAACAAGCCTACTCATAGGTGTCTAACTTAAGGAAACAAATCCAAGGATGGAAGGAAGAAACTCATGAAACCCTTGATGTGGAAATGGGCAAATAATGTTCACTCTTGCATAGATGCTCTGACCATGGATTTTCACAATGGGAGCAACTAAGACACATTGTAGATGCGTTACAAAAAAAAAACTAGAGAGACCCTTGGGATTTATGTTGAAGGCTAATTATTTTAAATAACTATCCATCAAATCCAAAGACTAATTAACCAAGTGGTAAAGGAAGAAGAAGAGTTAAGAATGTGAGAATCAGCCAAGGAGTATAATCGAGATCTATCACATAGAAAGAGATATGCATGAGTTTGTGATACCAAAGAAGATGAAACTTTAGGTCATGCAATTCACAAGAAGACTCTATGAATTCAAAAAACTATAACAAATATTGCAGCAAAGGTAGAAAAAATGTGGGACTTTGTTGATGAAATATTCTAACATCATTAACAATTGTGGAGGAGAGAACAAAGCAAGCCTTTGGAAAAGGAAAAGATAAGAAAAAGAAGAAGGATTTTGGATGAAGAAGCAACTTGGCCACAATGGCTAAGTGTTCAAACACTAGCTCTACCAATGAGGAAGGATGCATCATGTGTCAATACAAACATCCCAAGGGATGTTTCCCAATAATGACACATTTACAAGAAATGGGGGCATACATGCTCAATCCTAAATTTGTTAAGAAAAAAATGCCCAAAAGGTTACATTATCGTCAAGATAACTATAGGAAAAACTTCCAACCATCATGCTATCCCAGTGGAGCTTTGCCATAGCCATAAGAGCAGTATTACCAGTAGTGGCAACAACCCCAATCGTGGGCTATGCCACCATTGCACCAACAGTATTCATGGATACTACGTCCAACATCAAATCTTTCTTGAAAATGCTATTGTCCAAACTCCATAGTACTACCCCACTGAGTATCACAAATCAATGCCACCAAGAATAGATCCAAACTCATACATGCATCCATCATTAGCTGGTTCAAATCAACATCTGAATCCTTTACCACCTATGCCACCTCCTGTCATGCAAGGGGAATTGCCATCACAACTGTAGTAGAAGAGCACAACAAGGGTAGTTAGTACACAAGAGGAGATACTCATATACAAATTCCAAACCAGGAAATGATTATTCTTCCAAATGATTTTGGAAAAGATTCAACAAATGAATCCTCCTCAACATAACAAGCTTCCATTTTCATCCAATTTAAATGTCACAAATATCATTCTTACTCAGACAATCATGCATTGGATTAAGGTAGGAGACCTTTCATAAAAACAAACAAATTTAGGAAGCCCCTTAGTTTACCTCCAAATAGTAAGATAAAAACCATGCAAAGATCTACTTGATTCTAGGTTAGGAGTGAACTTGATCACATAGAATATGTATTAGGCCTAGACTCTATTACCACTAAAGAAAATTAATATTTGATTAGAGCTTGTAGTCCAGTTAATTACAATTCCACCAAGACAAGTGGATGATGTGATTACAACCATTAGTGGCTAGTCCTACCTTGAGAATTTTCTAGTCATTCATGTGGGAAAAAATAAGGGGGAATTTCCAATTATTATGGAAAGAGCTTGGCTTAGCACTATTGATGCTAAGATTGGAATTTGTGACTTGTCCTTGGAAGTTTTCAAGGAAGACAAAGCTAATATTATACAAAGACAAAGAGTTTCATGTATTGCATACAGTGAACATGGATGCAATTGCATGAAAAGCATATGGGCTATCAAACAAGAGGATACCAAAGCATACAAAAAAATGTGTAGAAGCAATATGTGTGCAAAAATATTTGTATGTAGTAGCCACATAGTAAGAAGACACCTAGTGGCTAATCATAAATGAGAAGATTGAATTAAATAAATACATGAAACTAGAAAAACAAATTGTTAGTGCCTATGTTGAAGAGATTGATAAGTTAGATCAATTCAAGGAAAGGCATTTCCACCCATGAACAAATCAAGAAGAAGAGATAGACTGGGGGGTTCTTGGAGATCTCAGATACTATAGAATAAAAATTATTGGAACTAAAGGTTGTACCAACCACATTGAAATATGCATTTTTAAACAAAAAAAGCCAACAATAATAAACACCAATTTAATGGAAGAATAGAAAGAAAAGTTGCTAGAAGTGATAAACAAATGACCCATAACCTTTGCGTGGTCTTATGATGATATCACAGGAATCGATCCATGATTTGACAACATTGGATATACACTAACCCTATAGTCAAACCAAGATGTCAACCCTAACAAAGGCTCAATTCTAAACTAAAAGAAGTAGTCAAGCAAGAGTTGGAAAAATTCATCTATCTTATTTCAGATAGTGAATGGATTATCCCCTTAGTAATTGTTCCAAACAAGGGGGACAAATGACAAGTCTACATTGAATTTCGAATGTTGAGCTCCACTACATTCAAAGATCACTTTCCTCTACCATTTGTTGATTAAGTCCTAAACATTGTTGCAGGACATGAATATTATAGTTTTCTAGATGGATAAAATGAATATAATCAGATTTTCATTGCACCTAAAGACCAAGAGAGGACAATGTTCACCAGTCCATGGGGAATGTTTGCCTACAAGTAGATGCCCTTCAATATTTGTAATGCACTAGCCACCTTCTAGAGACTGGTATGAAGCACCTTCCAAAAGCTAATTGGAAATGGCATAGAAGTATTTAGGGATGATTTTTGATGTATAGGCTGGATCTCAAACAAGCACTAGACAAGTTGGATTAGGTACTCAAGAGATGTGTTGGTAAAAATCTTAAGCTTAACTAGTAGAAAAGAAATCTAATGGTCTAGGAAGGCATAGTGTTGGAACATAAAATCTCTTTAAAAGATATTGAGGTAGATCCAAAAAAGATTAGAGTCATCCAGAATATCACTCAAAGGTCATAGACAGTGAAAGATGTGAGATCATTCTTAGGCAACATAGGATACTATAGAAGATTCATAGAAAACTTCTCAAAGATAGAAAAATTGCTTGCAAAACTCACAAAGAAGGATGCACACTTCTAGTGGACAAATTCATGTGAAAAGGCATTCAAGGATTTGAAGAAGACACTAGTGAAGACACCAGTCCTCCAAGCTCTATATTGGTCAAGACCTTTTCATATCATATTTGATGCTTTCAACTATGTTCTTGGTGCAATACTAACATAATTAGATGATCAAAAGAGATCTTACTATATACACTATGCTAGCAAGACTAGCACTGGAGCATAATTAAATTGCATCACAATAGAAAAGGAGCTGATGGTCATGATGTACACACTTAGAAAACTCAAACATTATGTGCTTAGATACCATATCTATGTCTACACTAAGCATAGTATTATCTAATTTCTTATGAACAAACCAGTAGTTAATCCTAGAGTGATAAGATGACTCATAAATTTTTAAGAATTTGACATCATGATGATCGACAAAAATGGAATAGAAAATGTGGTAGATGATCATCTATCAAGGTTAAGATGGAACTCCAAACATCAAGTAGAACCTTTATTAGACTAATTTCTCAATGAAGATCTATTTATTAAAATAGTAATGGTTATAAATTCAATAGGGCAGCCATGTTCCTTAGAATATCTAACTTATTGATCAACACAAGAGGTCCCTACTAAATGGAGTAGGAAACAATGTGAGAAACTCCTTCATAAAGAAAAAAGATATATGGAAGTCAATGATAATCTATTTAAGATTTGTGCAAATGGACTTGTTAGATGGTGTGTACTAAAATGTGACCAAAAGAGAGTCTTACATGATGTCCATGAAGGTCTATGTGGTGGCTACTATGTAGGGCACATAACAACACTTAAGTTGATGATGGCAAGCTGCTTTTGGCCTATGTTGTTCAAAGATGCCGATACTTTTACACAATCCTATGAGAATTGCCA
The DNA here is from genome assembly GCA_015680685.1 of Gnetum montanum. Lineage (NCBI taxonomy): Eukaryota > Viridiplantae > Streptophyta > Gnetopsida > Gnetales > Gnetaceae > Gnetum > Gnetum montanum. The sequence goes on from MNCI01004292.1 coordinate 22,907, forward strand.
AAAATATGGAGGAATTACGGCTTGATATGAAGGGTCATAGCAATGGATACAACCATTGAAACCTTTTGACATATGGGGAATTGATTTATGGGCCCCATTCAAGTAATGTCAAATGGAAAAGAGTATATTATTGTGACTATGGATTATGGTACAAAGAGGGTAGAGGTACTAATAGTAAAAGACTATACAACAAAGATAGATGTCAAATTCTTTTAGCAACATGTGGTGAATAGATTTGGAGTACCAGGGATTCTTATATTAGACAATAAGACTTACTTTGCCAATGCTACATTGAAAAGCTCATGCAACAACTTGGGGTGAACCATAAGCTAACAACACCATATCATCCCCAAGTGAATAGTCAAGCTGAAGTAACTAATCATGAAATTACTAAGATACTTACTAGGATTGTTAGTAGGTTTAGGATGGACTAGAGCATGAAATTGAATGATGCTCTATGAGCCTATAGGAAATCCTGGAAACTACCTATAGGGTACTCATCATATGAATTAGTCTATGGAAAGTTGCCAACACTCCTGATCTAGGCAAAGATCCACAATTTAGCTACTACCAATGAATTTGACCTTGATCTGAGAGTAGCCCAAAAAGAATGTTTCATGAACTTGAATCTTCTAGATGAGAATAGATTGGTAGTGCTCATGAGTAGTGAAATCCATAAGCATTACTCCAAACTTAGGCATGATACANTAAAACACATTAAGAATAAGGCAAGATGTAGTCTAATAAAGTGAAGATTTCTCTACATTATCAAGTCATAAGGGATTGATTATTTGAAAAATGAGATCACAACATCCATCCATTAATTTCATTAATAAGAGGATCTTACCATAGCCATAATGATATTCATTTCATCATAAAACCAAGAATAAAATTTTGATATTTTCTAATAACATGAACTCATTACCCATCTCATCAAANCTTTTGATATTTTCTAATAACATGAACTCATTACCCATCTCATCAAAACATCATGAACTTTTGTAGCTCGAGATTCCTTCTATATGCACTATCTATGAAAAATTTTCTAAAAATATGCATCATCCATAGTCCAAGATCCTTCAAATATGATTTACACCTTCCAAATATTCAAAAGAATCCATTTTTAATAATCATAACTTTAAAAAAATGAGAATTTTTGGCCTCCAATATCGTATCTCTAACATTGGGGGCCCTTTAATATTGAATCCCACAAAATCTATATATAGGTGGATACTTAGCGAATTTTTTCACATTTCACATTTGGAGCCTAGGGAGACTTTTCCATTTTTCTTCTACGATTTGAGCTCTGATCTTCTAGCTTTCCCAAGCCATAACTTTCATAGNAATTTGAGCTCTGATCTTCTAGCTTTCCCAAGCCATAACTTTCATAGTATTACTCCAATTTTCATGATTTTTGAATCTATTTGATCCTAGATTGCTCATCTTAGTTGTGGTTTGGGTGGGGGGTTGGGGGGGCCGGTGGGGGAGGGGCGGGGGGGTAGTGAGGAAAATTTGAGCCAATTTTTTGGAATTTGATAACACCTTGAAGGTATCATAAGGGTAAGTATGAAAGGAAAATTGAAAATTTTTAATTAAAATCAATCACATTAATGTCAAAAACATTTAAATAATGCTCTTAAGGAACCATAACAAGCATTACGAGTCATGAATAAGAATGAAATAGGTAATTGTGAAGGGTTATAAGGAAATTAACACTTACGGGGTTACTTTTTGAAAATTTCCTAACTCTACAATCATAATAAAATAAGAAATTAATGTAACTAAGGGTACGAGTAAGGTATAAAACCTTTGAGAATGTATGAAAACACCTTAGTAATTTCAAACCCTTGATTTATTGTAGATGGTTCCAAAGAGAGGAGCACAAGGTGGACCTTCATAGCCAGCAAGAAAATAACCAAGAGGCCAAGGAAGATGCCAAATGGGAGCACAAGAGCTACAACTAGAATATGTAGAGCAAGAAGCCCAATCATTCAGCATTCATCAAGAAACACCTACTACTACTCATTCGGCTCAAGCAAAAGCAGAATTGCAAGTACAAGGACAACACCTCATGTTGTCACAAGAATGCCTCCAAATCATTCAAGAAAGAACACTCTTGATCACAGTAATTATGGAAATGAAATTTGGTCCATTTGTGGAGTTTTTTCTAGAAGTGGTGAGGACACAACTCCAAGCATTACCATTATGGGCCATCCTATCAAATAGTGGAGAGTGGTAACTTGGGAAGACTTACCAATTTTGGCATAATAAGATAGAAGATGCTATAGTTAACATAGAAGGAGTCTCTATTTATTATTTGATGAAGGTGCTAGTAGAAGCTCTGAATGTGCCCAATGAAGGGGCAAGATTGACATATCTTTATACAAGGTCCAATATAGAAACCTATTAAAGTATGATTAAGAAGATCATATGGCAAAGAAGATAAGGAATATAAGGAGCTAACTCTAGAGGAGAGGATATATTTCAAAATTGGCACATATCACTTGGTTTCTACCAAGAGACTAAATAGATTGTCCACTTATGCAGCTAGAGGAAGTGCAACTCTAATGGGAAAGTACAACACCCATCTCACACAACTCTACTTTATGAAGATTCAAAGGTGGTTTAAGGAAAAGAAGGTAGGGAAGTTGATAGTTCCATTCCCTCACCTAATCTAGAAGCTATGTAAACATGGTGGAATCATAGGGTATACTAATGACATTCTTAAGAAACCCCAAAATGCCTCATATACTGAGATTCTCAAGCCTGCATCACTAAAGAAAGATCAGATGGAGGAAGAAACAAAAGTTGGGAAAACCAATCAAACCATTGAACAAAAACAATAAGTGAGACCTAGTGGTTAGCAGCAACAAAAAAAAAAATAGTAACAAAAAGTCCCACCACTACCATTGTAAGACTCTAGGCCATCAATAAGTCATCTACAATAGATTGCAAAGACTATCAGCTAGAAAACAAGGAAGGAGGCCAAGCTCTACAAGGTTACTGATAGTGCCATCCATCCCATAGTTTCTATAGATCCTGTAAGTGGACAAATCTCATTGTTGTTAAGAAGAGAGGCTCAATAGTCACAACAAATCTCTAGGAGCATTGCATCATTCCAAGTGGTGCTAGAAACCACAGAAGAAGCCATAGTTGTGGTAATGTAGCACCAAGGTGCAATGGGTGCCATAGAAGTGATCACTTATCACATTAAAGAATCCTTCAATGTACTTGTTGTGCTACCAATGGATCTAATTAGAGCTAGAGATTCTTAGATGCTAGTTGGAACCTCAATGACTCCTACAAATTATGAAGATATGCTAGATCAACTGCTGCAGATTGGACAAGTGATGACACTACAATGTAGTTAGAGTTGATAACAAGAAAGGGTAAACTAGTCATGGCAGAGTCCAAGATAGAGCATGCAAAAGTTGAAATCCTTAGATTATAAGAAGAGCTCACAACCTTAAGGGAATAATGTAGAGATCCAACTTAATACATTGGACTTGATGACTTAGAATAATTCAAAACAAAGAAAATTAGCCACCTAGTTAGGTAGAGCAAGCATATGGAGAATGAGAAGGAGAAAACAGTGTGAAATGCCTTTATAGCAGAAGCACAAATGTATGCACATGTTAAGGCACTCACTACAGCCCAAGAAGAGAAAAAATAGCTCACTACTGATAATAGTAGGTTAGCCAACATTGAAATGTGAAAGAAGATCCTCAAAGAAACCATCCATTAATTGAGAGGGCAACTGATGAGGGTTAACCAAGACATGAGCTAGTTAGCAAGTGAGAATAGAACTCTCAATGGAGGAGGTACGTGCAATTAGACAAAAATTAGATATTGAAAGTAGCATGTGGAAAAATGAAGCTAAGAAGCATGAATGACTCTAGGAACACATCTATAACTAGGTGGGAATGTATAAGAAAATGAATGAGAAATAGATCCAGATAATGAAGGAAAAAATAAATTCCATATTAGCATAAAATCCAAACTGGTAATCCATATTGAATAGTTATGCCCATGTCCACTAGACGGAAGTTAAGAAAAAAGACCTACAAATAGAATATTTGAAAAAATACATGGGCTTAGCTAACCTTCGTTATGCTGACTTGGCCATGTTAATAGTAAGAAGGCCTAAAAATGAATTAGAACAAGAAGTAGCAATCATGTATGCACTATACTAGAAGGAGTTTGAAGATCACAAAGATGCTTTACAAAAACTTTAGGTGGCAAACTTTTAGTTAGAAGTAGTAAAGTCTGGCTACCAGGGGTAGAAATATGTAGCAGCAAACCTACCCAGAAGATTGTCAAATTATAATGAATTACATGCAAAGGTGAGAGCATTTGAAGAAGAAAGGGGGTAGTTTGCAACATGGTATGTCAAAGCCAATAAGATGTTTTTGTAGCCATTTTGTCCATGGGATGTACAAGCAAAATGGATATGACTAATTTCAATCATTAAGTGTAATTATCTAGTAACCTAGTAGTGTTATCATTTGGTACACCTAGTAGTGGTACACTTGGTAATCCTAGTGATAACTACATGAGTCCAAGGTGTGTATGGTAAGTCAGGGTTGGATATCCATCATCATAGGATAGACTAATATTTTTTACTATTTTCCTTAGACTTAGAAACTCTTTATACTTTACCATATTTTCTAGGAGTAATCTCCCTACAACATCAGTTATTATATAACTCACTATGAGTTAAACCATGTCCATAGATTTCACTAGATCACATGGGAAGACAATGGTCTCAAACTTTAACTAATTACTAGCATAATAACATTTCCTAATCCATGGATTATGATCTGTTCATGCATGAAACGCTTGTGACTTGTATGGTTGGGTGTTGGATTACTCCATCACTCATCACCCATCTTCCTCTCATGGCTTAGTTTTGTCCATTTCATGAACTTGTTGATGACTATGTATTATTCTTATTATCGTATGTTACACAATGTAACCTTGGTTTTGAACATTTATGCATGTATATGGTTTTATCATCACACGATGTGAATTTAGCTATGTGTTGGTTTTATAAACATGAATAGTAGATGTAATAAGACTATCAAATGAAATAGGGAAATATGTTGTAATGATAATTATAAAGTAACATACATGCATATAAGTAAAACTCACAAAAGATGCTATCAGGTAGATTAGCTATGATGTTGGTATAGAGAAGAAAAAAAGAGGTCATTATGCTCACCAATTTTAGTCCTTGGTAGGCCATGGATGCACTAGTTTTAGTCCCTGGAAAGCCATAAGGTTGCTAGCTGTAGGCCTTAGTAAGTTGTAGTCTGTACTTGCTTAGTAAGTATGGGATGCTCTCGAAAGAGCATACAAGGATAGAATCAACAATGAAACATGATATAATATTTCAAAGATGAAGAAATGATTGACAAAAGAATGAACTAGATTTTTATCATGAACTTGTTGTTTGATGTTTGAGAGATTAAGGAATCCTGTTAACATAATCTTATGGTAACAATATCTCTTATTTAGCATGGAAAGATACATGCATTTTTATTGGAAATTTATTGTTACAGAGTTAGTGTTATTAGCATCATCATTTTTCTTATCGTTAGCCCTAGTTTGAGTATTGAGAATTTCCTCTTGAAAGTTCACCTTTAGACCTCAATTGATGTTAACATAGTTAACTAAAGGTAGCAACATGTTGTCTTCATGAATGATAATTAACAACCATCATATGAAAAGTGAATTTCTTGATGTATAGGAGATGAGACCACATGAAATTTAGCCAACCATGGCCTTCCTAAGATCAAGTTGAAGCTAGGTGTTTCTTTAACCACTATGAAGTTTGCAGATGTATGGAATTGCTCACCAGCTACAAAATCCAAGGAGATAAAACCTTTCACTACTACTCATGATACATTAAATGACTTGAGTGTTGAGGTAGAGGTTTCTTGAATGTTCTCAATTAAGCCTAGATTTTCAAATATGGAAAATGGTACCACATTAGTTGCCACCCCATCATCCATATGAACATGATGAACCTTATACTTGCCAACATGTATAGTAATGAGAAGAGGTGTAGATAGCACTTCTTTGTTTCAAGAGTTAATCTTCATCTCACTATCACAAAAGTTTAGCATGGTTTGATGTCTATTTTCCCTAAGTGAAGCTTGCTCAATGATAAAGTAAATTGATTCTTTACTAGTGGACATGTCTCTTCTCATAGGGATAGAAGTCATTACTTGAGCTGGTGCATCTTTATGAGCAAGAGAAGTCATGACCAAGTCATATGAGTTTGGTAACATGTTTTGTTTATTTGAGGGATCATTTACCTTATTCCATTATAGTGAGGAAATTGTTTCCCTTGGCATGTGATCTTTCAGCCTTGGTGGTTTTAACTTCATCCATGCTTCCTAAATTTTGTGGATTAGCTTTTAATGTGGGTACCTTGGATCCCTTATCCACAGATGTATCTGGTCTTGGTGTAGACCTTGGTGGGTCAACTTGCTTTGAATCCTTTTGTTGTTGATTACTTTTAGTGGGCTTTGTTGTTGGTTTGGTAGTGGGTTGTTTTCATCACTATTGCAGTGATGGTTTGGTGCTAACTTTTGAGTTGTTGGTCATTATAAGTGGGCTTTGATCATGGGTGTTATAATTTTTATTGTCAAAGGTGGAGGGACCCAGATAATAAATGGTTCCCTAGACTTTGGAGGATTGGTAACTCATGGTTTGAGTTATGAAGTTGATGCCACTAAAGATGGGACATGTATAATGAAAGGCTTCTTAGAGGCTAGACAAGGTGGTACCCATATGATGAAGGACTCTCTAGGCTTTTTGTGTTGGGGCTATGGTGATATCTTGATAATGAATGGTTCCCTAGGAGTATTAGACCATTTGGTTTCTATGAATGAGGCTATAGTATAAGAGTTATTATTGGCACTTAGAGAGTTGGGCTCATTCAACACTAAGTCTCCATGGTCTATCATCTTTTAGAGATCATCCTTTAATGCTAGGAAAAAAGTACTATCATGACCAACCATTTGATGATAATGGTAAAGACTATGCAATCTAAAGTACTTTGGTAGCTTGGGATCATCTTTGGTTACTATCGCTAGATCTCTAGCTAATTCATGAAGACGATCATGCCTCTTATGAGCTTCTTTAGATAGTTGCCTATGTTGTATATGGTTTTCTTTAAGTAATTATTATAGAAGGTTAGAGGGATTCATAGACAACCATGTGTACTTATACCTATCATTTCATCCAAATTTTGATCTTGGTTGATTTGTGGGTGTAGGAAGTGGATGGCTACAATGAGTCTTGGGATGTGTTGCATGCTGGTAATCCCTCCCTTTCCCCTTGATTTGACTCTTTTGTTACTACAATCACAGTTGTATATTCTTTCTTGATTTTATTGCTATTCTATCCTTGCATGTTGGTTTTTATAGGCCACATAGGCAAAATCCTTGCTTGCCTTAATGACATCCTCAATGTTCTTGGTTTGTGATACAGCTTGGCTTAGTGATTGGGGCTCTAAGTAGTAGAGCTTTGACTTGATGAAGTCATTTACTACTTTGTTAAAGATGGCCAAGAGGTTAGTTTCAGAGATAGGCTCTAAAATCTTGTTGAACACTAAATTTGACCTCTGATGAACCTTTTGATTGGTTCAAGTAGTTCCTACTTCACCTTCATTAGTTGATCCAATGTAGAATCTAACTTCAAGTTGTATTTGAAGCAGTTTCCAAATTAGTTTATTAAGTCTTCAAGGAAAGAGATGGAACCTCTAGGAAAGGTTTGGTACCAATTTAGAGCCTTTCCCTTAAGGAACATGGGGAAAATCCATAGCATCATATGAGCCCAAGCTTGGCAAAAGAGGCACTTAGACTAAAAGGTAATTAGATGTGCATTAGGATCCCCTTCACCATTGTATTGGGTGAAGTTTAGTATAGGCATACTGACATGTAAGGTTATTTGATACATGGTAAGGCTTATAGGATCATCCTGGTAAAATTTTAGAACCTTTACCATCTGAGTTGTTCGCAGCTCTTTAGTAAGGTCTTGGATCATTTGGAAGACTTGATCCAAGCCTTGGGGCATCATTGTAGGCTACAAAGTTTGTGTTGATGGTTAAGGAGGAAGTTGTGAGGCTTGGGGTTGTACAATTTTTGTTGGCATAGAGGGAAAAGGTCATGTGATCACCATAACAAGTGGGCTAAATAAGGAGAAAGATATTTAAGTTGGAACTTATGGTATCAAAGGGTAAAAGGAAGTATGAGATTCTTTGATTGTTTGGGGTCCTATTGAGGATCTTGTTGGTATGACAAAGGGATATGGTAAGGAAGACATCACTGGGACTAGATGCATGAAATGAGGTTATATTGCAAAGGACATGGATGAGAACAAGGAGCTAGATTGAGGCATGTATTATGCCTAGTGTGTAGCAATGATGAATGTTGATTAAGGCATAGTAGGATGGGAAAGGGGCAAAGAAGATTAGGAAACTTGTCCCACATATGATGTAGGGGAGGCTGAATTGGGAGCAATAGTTTGAAGAGTCGATTGTTGGAAAAAAGACTTCCAATAAAGTTTTCGAACTTCAATTTAGTCTCAAAATCATCCTTCTTCTTTTTGATCCTCCAAACTAAGCTCCTCACTTCATTTATTAACTTCTATGATTTATATGAGCATTTGTGCATAAAAGCTAGTGAGAAGGATTTTTTCATAAGGAGATGGATGTATTCTTTTCCATCCTAGTGTATAATTTTGAATGAACACTTAGCATCAAAATTGGAGTGAGGTATTAACAAACTGACATGTATCTTGGTGCAGAGGAAGTTATAAAATTCCTTATTAATCAACATGAAATCTAGGTTCTTATCCCTTTGTTGGAGTGATTGTCTTCATTCTATGACCATGGGGTCTTTCAAGTTAGAGACACAAACTACATCTTGGTTGGAGGCTCTCTATGTAAGGTCTAGTGGTAAAATGGTTGATCTATGAAAAGGCATTAATTGGTACCAACAAAACTATGCTAGGCCAACAAAAACTCAGCTAGGCTTTATAAAACCAAGTTGGGCTTTATAAAACTAAGCTAGGCCAATAAAAACTAAGCTAGGCTAGCAAAAACTAAGTTGAGCTTTGCAAAACTAAGCTAGGCTTTGAAAATTCTAATAGTAGTTATTGGTAATATGTTGGATCTTGGAAAGATATGCTAGTATTTTTTTCCATAAATATGTTGGCAATAGAAAGAGTAAGTTTTTGGTTTGCCTTGTTAAGAGATGCTTGTATATTTTCCTTTTATGAAAAACTACATTAGGTATCACTATGTAAGAAAAAATATTATTTTTATAAGATACGTTGGGTATCTTGGAAAACAATGCTAGGGTTTATGTGGTAATGGAAAAAGTAATTGGTTCATCAAAACTACGTTGGGTGGGTTGGTAAAGGGGGAAAGATGTCTTAGTTTTTGGCAAGAGACCTAATGGAAAAATTCATAGTAGAAAATATGTGGTGGAAAGATGTTTTGGCCTTTGGAAAATCTAAGGCCAAGCTTTAACAACCAAATGTTGCAGGTTTCCTAAGAAACTACACTAGCTTTAAAAAGTCCAACTATTGTGAATTTCACAACATCCAAAATGATTGCAACAACTATGTTGGATATTAGTTGCAGGAGTATGGATCACAATGTAGGTTTTCTTAGCAAAGTTTAATGTTTTTCTTTCAATGTCAACAAAAGCAAACAACAAGTGGAAATGGTAATCAAATAATGGCAATACAGGACTTAGGTGAACTTGAGTGGAGGCCTTCCTTCTGGTGTTAAAAATTGTAATGCCTGAAAAAGTTGGTGCTAGAAAAATAAAAATTCCAGGTTAAACAATTTAACTTCAGATCCTAAGGGCTTCTAAGAAGAGGATCCAAAGCACCTTGAACAGTCTTATTGATCACCTAGAAACTTAGAAATTGTAAAATAGTGTAAAAGAATTAAATAAAAATTGCAAATCTAACCAATAGAAACAAAAAAAATAAACTTGTACAAAATAGTTGAAATATAAATTTTATTAAAAATAATAATAAATGAAGATGCAATAAAATTTAAGGAAGTATAATTTTTTTATGCTTAAAAATATATAAATATTTATGTGAGAAGTGGTTGTAGTTCTAGTGAAACTAATAGAGTATGTCTTGTAGTTAGCTCCATGATCCAAGCACTTTAAAGTTTTGCTCCCAAAACTCTTTTCTAGTTCTCAAGTATAGATTTTCTTTTTTCATTCAAAAATGATGGGTAAATGCTTGACTTTTTACTACTAGGAAATGAATTGAGAGTCTATAATGCTCAGTTAATTGTCGATTTGCCAAAAAGTCCTTTCAAAGTGTTGGCATTTGATTTAAATAGGTTTTTGGTGTTTAATTTGTTACTGCAATTTTTTTTGCCATGATTGTTGATAGATTGATGTAATTTGCAAGTGTGGCAAGCCATCATTTCTAGCACATTTTTCTATTTCTAGTAAGTTTTGATGCACCTAGGCCATCAAAACTATGCTAAGTACTATAAATAGTAAAAAAAAACTTTTGAGAACTACACTACCTTCACCAAACTACACTGGCATTATTGGAACTACGTTGGCTTTGTTGGGAAAATGAAAGTCCAACAATTCCAACGCTAGGTGTAGGTAGTTCTAGTGTAGCTTTGGCCATGGCCAACATAGAACCCATGAAATTTTCAACCTTTCCAAGCTTAAATATAGACATTACATGACTTTTTCTACCTAGAAAGTGAGGCTACAATAACTTATGAAGCATTTTTCAGCCCCAAAAGCTCAAGTATGTTAGATTTTAGCTCATGGACTACAAACCTCAAAATTTTACAATAAAATTCTATCCTTGAGTGTAATGATGAAGGTTACAATGTCAAAAAGTTGCATCATGAATTTTATTGGTGGTGTTTTAGTAGTACATGCTATTGCCACAACTCCTTGATCTAGGTAGTTTAAAGATTAATTTTTGTAGTTGTAGCATTCAACATAGCCCTTATTTACTAAACATTTAATTCAAGTTTTTATCATAGCAGTTTTTGTGCATACTGCCTTGCTTGCTTATGTACTTGCAAGCTACAAAATATTTCTTGGTGTTCTCACATATGTTGAAATTTTTTAGTATTTCCCCTAGCATTAGCTAAATAAGTTGGAATTTTTTTAAAATTTTTTTAATTTTTCATTATAGTTGCAGGTAATATGTTAGAGTTTCACAAGTTGAAATTCTTAATACATTAGAGTTTCATGAGTTGAAACTTCTAATGCACTAACACTTTTCACAAGTTACAACTCGTATAAGTTAGCTTATACATTGAGATTTCCATAAGTTAACTTATATGTTAGATTTCTCACAAGTTGAGATTTTCATAAGTTAACTTATACATTGGGATTTTCAAGGATAATATTTCCATAAGTTAGTTTATATGTTGGGATTTTTCACAAGTTGAGATTTCTATAAGTTAGCTTATACATTGGGATTTTCACAAGTTAACTTATACATTGGAATTTTCACAAGATGATATTTCCACAAGTTAACTTATATATCGGAATTTTCACAAGTTATAAAATTCACATGTTAGCCTTATACCTTTTATGTCTTTTCACCGTTCCATAATTTTACCTCACAACATGATATACATGCCTCCAACTAAGAATATATTTGTATCTATGATCCTAAGAATCCTATTATGGTAGAGCATAGGCAATCCCTCTGATGGATGTAATTTGATCCATCTTACACAAACATAAATGAAGAATATTATAACTTTATTTATGCTAATATTTAAGTTGGCCTTCCCATCCCATGCATAGAATCAATGTGCAAATAGAAATTTGAAATTATTCACTAAAATGGGAAGGAATATATTCCCTTCCCTTATGACCACATCAAGATAACAAATTTTCATACACGTATGCTAGTGCAACTACTAGAAATGGAGGAAGCAAGTGTGAAAAATAGCTTAGACCAAAACCAAGAGGAACAAGATGAGTTTGGAGTAGAGTATGAACCAAACACATTCATAGGAAACATCTTATAATGTTTGGTTCCTGAGACAACCATTCCCAACTCCACACCTCTTGTGTTCTTTAAAGATCAAATTCCTTAGTCTATGCATTTATTCCCTACCATATTCATCTCAACACCTTTTGTAGTGATGCACCAAACTTAGTCAGTATCCCATTCAACATCCTTGTTCTCAACAATTTTGTTCACTATCCAACCTCATTCTATGCGACCATCACTAGTAATATCTACCATCCCACTTACTTTGGTCATACTAGTGGGGTCCTCTTTGGGGTCCTAACCTACACAAGGCTCTTATTCCTTCTTTATTTCTTTTATCCCTCATGTTTCAACTCAAAAATCCTTCTCCCTATTTAACCAACTTGTTAGAGTGGTTGCACAACCTCTCCTATCTATACCCATGCTCATAGCATGATCTCAAGTTACTCAACCTCCTCCCCAACTATCAATACAAAAACCATAGCCTACAAGGATGCCCCAAGGCTTAGATCAAGCTTTCCAAATGATCCAAGACCTCATCGAAAAGATGCACAAGCTTAAAGTTAATACAACATAGATAATGAATGTTATAGACTTCTACCAGGATGATTCTATTAGCTCTACCATTCCTTAACTCACACAAATTAGTATGCCTATTCTAAGCTTCACCAAATACAATGATGAAGAAGACCCCAACACACATCTAGTCACCTTCTAGTTAGAGTACCTCCTACTACAAGCTTGACCTCATACAATACTATGGAATTTCCCAATGTCCCTCAAGGAAAATGTCTTAGATTAGTATTGAACCTTGCCTAGAGGTTCCATATGCTCTCTTGAAGACTTAATAAACCAATTTGTTAACTAATTCAAATACAACTTGAAGCTAGATACAACATTAGACTATCTCATGAAGTTGAAGCATGGGCAACTTGAACCAATCCAAAGATTCATTTAGAGATGGAATTTAATGTTTAATGATATTCTAGAGCCTATCTCTAAAATCCACTTCTTGGTCATCTTCAAGAAAGTGGTAAATGACTTCATCAAATCGAAGCTCTACTAGTTAGAGCTCCAATCACTAAGCCAAGCCTTTTCACAAACTAAGAACATCAAGGTAGAGGTTGAGGCTAGTAATGATCTAGCCTATGTTGCCTATAAAAACCAACACACAAGGAGAGATAGGGATAGAACTAAGAAAGAATAAACAACTATGGCCATAGTTTTCAAAGATTACAAAACAAGTAAAAAGACAAAGCTCACTTGTGATGTAACACATCTTTTGACTCATCTCAATCATCTACCTCTTATGCCTCAAATTAACCAAGACCAAACTTTGGATGAAAGAGTAGAACTAAATACACTAGGTTGCCTATGAAGCCCTCAGAGCTTCAAGAATAGTTTCTTAAAGATAATTATATACAACATAAGAAACTGTCTAAGAAGACTCGTAAGAGGCATGACCATCTTTGTGACATAGCTAGAGATCCAAAAATAGTAACCAAAGATGATCCAAGACTACAAAAATACTTTAGAATTGATAGGTTTTATCATTACCATCAATTGGCTAATCATGATATTGATGTTTACTTAGCCTTTAAAGATGGTCTTCAAAATATTGATTGTGGAGTGTTGATGTTGAATGAGCCTAAATCTTCAAACACTAATAACAACTCTTACATCATAGGCTTGTTCAAAACAACCAAATGGCATAATAGAATGAACAATGTAAGGCCTCTCTTAAAGTATTTAAAATTTTATGCATTGGTGTACATGACTTGGATTATTTTAGAGAACCATATCACTTGAAGGTTTATGTGTCAAATCTTGGAGTCCTAAATTTGTTATTTGTAGACTTTATATACCTCATTGTGCATTAGGGCAGCCATTATTTTTTCATTTACCATGTTTAAATTCATCAAATATTCCTATATTTCTAAAGTTAGGTTATGTTAAAGTCATTAGTAGTGATTAGTGTATGAACTTCAATTTGGAATGATAGTTTTGGTAATTTTTCCTACATGAACTCATAGAAAGGGTACCTAATAGAAAGTTATGAAGTGAACCTATATACCCATAAAGCATCATTAAGCTTGGTGCTTTAATACTCCCTATATTTACTAACTATGTGTGTTAGTATCCAGGTTACTACCTCATTTGCAACTTCAACCTAGCCATTAGCTTGAGGGTGGTAAGGTGTAGTTAATTTATGATCTACCCCTTGGTATTACATGAGCTTTTTGAATGTTACCCCAATGATGTGTTATTTCCAAACATAAGTGTGTGTGACACATCAAACCTATTTATCACTTTCTACTTAAAGAATTTAGCAATGCTCGTTGCACTACAATTAGTAACTCTAGTTTCTTCGACCCTTTTTGTGCAGTAATCTATAACAATAATTATATATGATTTTTCATTTGATGGAGTGAGGAGCCTATGAAATTAATTCCCAAATTTCAAAAGGCTCCAATGGTAAAATCCATTTCTACAATCCCTTGAAACAAGATGTAATTCCATCAACTCTTTAACAACACTTATATGATGTTACAAATCTTAATGATCATTCTTATTCTTATGTAGTGTCCAACACATAGTCCTTCATTTTATCTTAAAAGATATTAATTAATTATTTTCCAAAGTGATGAGTGGTGAGGTACCCCTACACTCAACCATACGAATATGAGCGTTTCACGCATGATCTGGTCGAACTTCGTAGCTAGGCTAGTTGTGGTATCTAGATAGTTACTCGTTGATCGTAGTTCACTATCTTTCCACCTGGACTAGTATTTGCTTTGTCACATATGGTTTAGTTGAGAATGAGGTGTATGATGTGTTCCTAAACTAATGCTACTCCTGGAAGCAATGGAAAATAATCTTTAATTAAGCTAGGAGGAAAAACGGAGAGAGAGCGCTATGCTAAGAGGAGATAGGGGAAGAGAATCTAAGCTAGCCTAAGTGCAATGAGCATCTATTATTTAATGATCCGTACACATCTTGGACCTTGTGCATGACTACCACTAGGATTACCAAGCACAGATCCTAGGTACGCTACTAGGTTACCAAGTAGTCACACTTAAATGCTCGTGATTAAGTCGTACTCATTCCACGTTAAGGACTTTAGGGTGAAGAGATATTAACTATGAAAGTAATAAATAACAATAAAAATTAAATAATTAAACTAAGTGAATGTTGCAATGATGAAGTAATCTCAATCTTTATTTTTGATCATGTGCGTGTCCAAGTATGTCACACTTGAGTAAATGATGCCATACAATTACAATCACCACACTGTGGGCATGCACTAGGAGATAGAGTTGAGAGGAAAAAAATGAAAAAAAGATCCTACTCTAGACTAATTTCTAACTGACAAAAGAGTACATTCCCATGTTCCTTCATGTGTATTTATAGGCTCACACAGGAACCATGATATCGCATATCTAATATTGTTGCTAGATGTGATATCGTGTACCTGATATCACAACCTGATGAATCATGATTCATCATACCCCCATGACTGAATGAAAACTTGTCCTCGAGTCAGAATGAGAACAAGTCCCATTGATTACATAGTGGATAGGAATGGGATTATTGACTAATAGGGAATCTATTCATGCTGCAGTGGAGAACTCAATAGAACAAGATTGGATACAACACGACAAAATGAAAAATTCCTAAAATTACAAAATTTGGTGGAACTCATGTGGTTCCTTGTGGTAGTGGCTCCTCCATGGGTTGCTTTCCCTTGTCCTGCATTCCAAGTTTTGGAAGGTGATGACGTTGAAGTAGTGCATGGAGTTTCTTTTGTTTAGTTCGAGGATCCTGTGCCATCCATGCTGATGCTCCAATGTTTGATGGAGTCGACACCTCCCATGGACATGGTAGGTGTGGAAACATTGTGTTTGCCTTGACGTACTAGGCCATAAACAACTATCATTCCTCCTCGTAGGCTCTAGCTTTGTCTCTGTACTCCTGAAAATTTGTAAGCCTTCGAGCCAAATCTGTTGTGACATCTTTTTATCCTTGGTAGCTTTCTTTAACCACCTCCAATTTAGAATTTGCAACTTCCAGCCTCTACAACATCTTCTTGTATTCTACAAATTTTTCTTCATACTTGGCATAGGTAATATCTACCTGCTTCTCGAGCTCTATCCTTGGGCACCTTGCTATCAACATGGCTAGATTGGCATACCTTAGATTTGCCAACTCCATTTATGCTATAAGATCTTAAATCTGCAGGTCTCGGCTCTTAAGTTTCACCTAGTGGGAAAATGCATATGTATCCAATATGGCCTACCAATTAGTGTGTGGTGCACTGAAAGCATTGATGTGGGTCTTGGCCATATGGATCTCCTTTTCGATGATTTGTTTGTACATTCCCATCTGGTCTCGGAAGCGCTCTTTAACTTTTCATGCTGCTTGACCTCATTCTGCCACACGATTAATTCAGTGGCCATCTTCTAACGAATGACATGTACCTCCTCCATTGAGAGGGTTTGATTTTCTCTAACCAAGCAGTTCATGTCTTGATTGATCTTGATTAGTTAATCTTGTAGCTACTGAAAATTTTCTTTGAGAACATTCTTTTGTTTCTCCATAGAGGTCAACTGAAGATTGTCAGCAACAAGTAATTAGTTTTCTTCTTATAAGGCCTTAAGTGCCTTGGCATGTGTATAAGTTTGCACTTGTGCCATGGAGGCATTCCAATCAACCTTCTCTTTTTCCTCTACCACCTTTTTATTTTTTGCCAGTAATTAAGTTGGTCCATCCTAAAGGTGTCCAGCTAGTCTGCAAGAACAAATTGAGAGGGATCCTATTGTGCGGCTTGTAGGGTTACGAGCCTTCCTTGTATTCTTGTCACTTTTTCCCTCTATATGCTTGGCCCTCATTTCTATCATGACCATCTTTCCCTTGGTGGAGATGAGGTCTGATTATACTACCATAAAATCCTGTGGGATGTCAAACAAGGATGTCATCACCTGTCCTATTTGCAGCAGTTGATCAAGCACATCCTCATGTTCTGCAGGAGTCATTAAGGGATCAGCCAAAGTTTAAGCATCCCATTCTCCTGTGAAATATGTAGGTGGCACAATAGGGACATTAAAATATTTGTTGATGTGATCCATGACCACCTCTATGGCTCCATCTGCATCCTGGTGCTGCATGACCACCACTATGGCTCCTTCACTAGTCTCTAATTACACCTGAAAGGATGCAGCATTCCCTAAAATCTGTTATGATCAATAACTCTCCTCTCCTCTTATTTGAATGGACACCTCGCCCCATGCATGATCTATAGAGATAGTGGGCCATATGGTATCATCGATGACATGGAAGAGATTTGCATCATCATAACTTTCCCAACTGACCGTCTTAGCAATGGCCCTGAGATGGCTCATCGACGGTTGATAGTCCTATAGCAATGGCAGTGGTTGGTCCCGCTAGCTTGTGCTGGGCCCTACTTCTTGCTATTGACTGGGTTCCGTGCTTGGAGGTTGGCTGAGCCCTGCAAGTTGAGTTGCAGTGGGTCTCACCATCTGTTTTTGCTCTTGTCCTAGCCCCATCATCTCACCAGTAATTTTTCTTGCAGCTGGTGGCTTTAGTAATTTAGCGTATGAAGCATTTTGGGATTTCTTGAGGAAATCATTGGTGTATCCTCAAATACCAGCATGCTTGCATAGCTTCCTGATGAGACAAGGGAAGGGCAATGCAAACTTCCCGGTCTTACATTCTTCAAACCACCTTAGGATCTCCATGAAATATAGATGAGGCAGGTTAGCGTTAACCTTTTTCATCAATATCGCACATCCTCTTGCCACATATGTTGAAATTCTATTTAACCCTTTTATGGGGAAGGTGTGATAAGTTCCAATTTTAAAGTAGATTTTCTCTTCCAATGTCAACTCTCCATAGGTCTTATCTTCTTTACCGTATGCCCTATCTAACCAAACCTTTCGGGCATCAACATCAGAGCAAGTGGATAGACGAGCAACCTTTGGTCCTGTATTTGGAAGGTTTAATACTTCTGAAATGGCTTGGATGGAGAAATCAATAGATACACCATAGATGTTAACCGTAGTGCTTTCTTCTTTATTGTGCTAGAATTGATACGTTTCTCCTAAGTACTAGGCACCACTTTTAGAGAGGATAGGCCATAATGGGAATCCTTTGAGGTGGTCCCTAATAGCCTTAGGAGGGAATTCTATGAAATGTTCAAAGTTCAATTCCACGTTCATGGTAGCTGATGTGGACTTTTCATGGATGGCCTGGACACACTCCAAGGGTAACGTGAGGTGTCGTCCCTATTTAGGCATTGTAGTAGCTCCTCCTTCTGCCTATCTTGATTTCATAGTGGAAGGGTCTTCTTGATGGATACTGAATGATTTCTCCTCCTAATCTACATGTTGTTCAGTAGGCATCTATTCTCTACCTCTCCTGGGTTTCTTAAACACACCTTGAGAGGGACCTTCTTGTAGTGCACGCTTTGGGGCCATTTGCAATCATACGGGCCCAATCATTAGTAAGGCTACTTAGCACAGTTAAGTTATACCTTACTTCTT
Source organism: Gnetum montanum (assembly GCA_015680685.1). Taxonomy (NCBI): domain Eukaryota; kingdom Viridiplantae; phylum Streptophyta; class Gnetopsida; order Gnetales; family Gnetaceae; genus Gnetum; species Gnetum montanum. The sequence goes on from MNCI01004292.1 coordinate 41,491, forward strand.
GCCTTAACGAGTTAATTTTAATTCCATGTGATTTTAAAGTTAAGAGTTTTTATGGAAATGTTCCCACAAGATTTTAATATTTGGTCTAGTTTGCCTAGGTGGTTTCAGAGTTTTAATTTCCTAGTATAGGTAAGGAGATGAAGTTGTTCTTGGCACATGTTTTTTATTATTTTTATAACTAATTACCCTTAATAGTGTCCTTTGGACGATGAAAAATTTCAAAAAATTGATACATAATTTGGTGTGTACCCCTCCCCCACAACTAAGCTGAACACTCTGGGTTCAAGTAGGTTCAGATGGAATGAAAATCAAAGCACCACCGAGCGAGTTATGGTTATCGAAGCAAGAGATGCACAATCGCAAGTTGTAGAAAGAAATTTGAAATACTTCCCCTATGTGAACAATTACAAATGATGTTGACAAGTGTGGGGGGTCCATGTATATATATATTTTTAGCACGTGATATCACGTACTCGATATCACGTCCTACCGAAAATAGGGCACTTGAAAAAGTTACCAAATTTTTAAAATTTTTGAAACTCTAAGGTATAAACTGAAGACATATAGGTCAATGTAAAGGGGTCTAGGGTAATACAACTGATTTTGAAGGCACAAAGATTAGAATGGTGTAAAATCTATCAAGGAAAATTATGAAGAGTAGGGGAAAAAGGACCTGTGTTAGCTCATAGGAATGTTTGAACTGAAAAGATAATAAGGGAAAGAAGAATTTTTGGTAATACTTGGAGGGTATTGAATGATGTGTGGAAGATGTGTTATAAGTACAAATTACAAAAGTCACGCAAGTGGGTCCTCCCCAAAGCAGGTTCCAACCTATAATGCCCTTGTGTAACCACACCTTAAAATGTCCTTAGGCATTAGAAGGGTTGAATGTAATCTACACCAGTTCCACAAAACACACAAATGTAAATATCACCACGATGAAAGGTGAGTTCCATGCTACCTAAGTCACAAGTCACAATTACTCAAACAGCGAGGTGAGAAAATTGTAGAAGGGATTGCAGAGATCAAGACATGAGGTAACTAACTCAGGGCACAATGAATCTTGTGTGTAAGGCATGATTAGTGTGTCATTAGCTCGTCACTCTAAAATTAGGACCAAATCCTTTTCTCTAATTAGTGACATCGTATTGCTTCATTCAATGATGGACAATCATAAGACCACCATAACATCAAGGCATATGATCACTTGGCATTTCATATAAGGGAGGAGTGATTTTGCTTTATGGCACTCATTTTTTCTCTTCTTGCTCTTTTTTTTTTGTGTCAATGCTTAATCTAGAGAAGCCGCCTACCTTCAGGCATGGATGCATGTCTTTCCAGTGGAACCCCCTAGAACAGCATTGGAATTTCTTGATTGCATGTCTTTTGATTACTCTGACTCCCATTTTTCATTAGGTCTACAAGGATCTTAGTACAACCAAGCTTCATGATAACTCCCACAAATGTCACCAAAGAGAATGCACAAGTCCCCTTGATGTCACACCCTAACCATTCCCTCTTGGTCCATCCTTCTTCATTCTAGGCACGGTAACAAAAAAATTACTTTAAGTTTTAATGATTAGGAATATCATTGTACCCAGAGTAGAACCTCTTATTAATAGAATGGGTGGATGGATGTTGTGGGTTCATTGTCCAAATAATTAGTCACCTAATACTTGATAACATAGAACAACACCTCAACCAATGAGTCACATGAGTGTTTTATTCATAGATGAGATTACTCATAAAAATATGAAATAACAAAAAGGTAAAACAATAAATTGAAAGATGAAAACTAGAAAACAAAAAATTGTAAAATTAAAGAAAATGAAAAACATTTATTAATTTTTCTTGTTGTTAGAATTTTTTTTTTTGGGGGGGGGGGGGGGGGGGTGTATCCCCCATAACTAAATGGTTGAGCATGGATAGAATTAATAAATGGAATATTGGGATCCTTGCATGTTGGAAATATTGGGCCCTAGTCATATCCAACCCATTGGTGTCTTTTGATTTGGTGGTTGGAATGTACCCAAAGTGGGGTTCACGTAATTAATTATAGTTGACATAGTGGGGGAATTTATAAGATGTAGTTAATTGATAAGTGGTTGACCCACTATGACACCCTTGATCATAAGATGGTATGCAAGGATTGTGATGTCTCCTATCATGGCTATATTCATTGGATCGTATGGTTGTTGGAGTGTTAATTGGTGGCTTGGAGAAAGTAACACGAGATGTTGGATTTTTGGAGGAAGATGCACCATGGTGTTGGACTTGTGCTAGGTTGGAAGGTGCAATGGTTTTGAAATTGTGCGGTCCCTTTCTATGATCATGTCTAAAGAAGGGACGCCTTTGATGTTGTAGAGAGTTCCCACTACTATAGAAAATAGTAGCACAAGTAGCATTCGTGGGTCCGTGTTGTGGTGCACAACCTTCTGGAACACTTGGTGGTGATGTAGAAGGAGGTGAAGGATGAGAATTTTGAAATTGAGGAGAAGTGTAAGGTATCCAAGGTGGTGGTCTTGTTGGAAAGGATATGGGTTGATGGTATTGAGGAGAATGATAATAATATTTTGAGATAGAGGATGTTGACCTAATGGGGGAAACAAGATGTTGGACTTGATAAGCACTTAGGTTTGGATGGTATGAAGAGTGTAACTAGTTTGGGGGTGGCCTCCCTCATGACTAGGATTGTTGCCACTGTGATCAAACAAAGTATCTTTGTATGAAATCTGGATGTAACACTCTTCCCCAATGCTCCTGTAAATGTGACAATATTGGACATTGGCCCTTGGGGTGATCGTATAGGCAAATGTTGCATTGATACGTATGATTGGCAGTTTATCTCTTATCCTTTTCAACCCTTCTTTCTGATTTTCTACGGGTATTTTTTCCTACTTCTTGGTTCATCATAACTCTATCCCCAATAATGTTGGCATATTCTCCACATTTTTTATGCATCCATTCCATCATCTTATTGATCCTTGCCTCAATTTCGTTTAATGATTGTAGTACTGGAAAAGATGGTTCTGCCTCCTTGCGGTGAGTAGATTTCTCCTCTTCATAATCATGGGCCCTTATTGAATTAAGGTTTTGGGCCTGTTGAGATTTTTCAATGTTCTCCCATTTAGCCATTTCTCCTTCTTCTTTTGCTACTCACTTAATAAGCTCTTAGAGTTGGTTGGTTCATATCTCATATAGTTAACCTTGGGCATACATCCCTAGGGTCTCCCTTGTTTCATTATGGAGCCCATCTATGATATGCTACATTAGCCTCTCCTTAGAGAACTCATGGTCTGGGCAGTTGTTTAACAATGCATAATATCTTTCTAAGGCCATGTCCAAGGGTTCATGTTGTGCTTGTTTCCACTCTTGGATTTGTTTCCTCAAGGCTGACACTCTTGCATAAGTTTGATATCTTTCATTGAAGAGTTCCACCATTGTTGGCCAATGTCGGATTGATTTTGGTATTAATGACCTATACCATACTTTTTCTTGGCCAACGAGTGTCATAGGAAAGAGCTTAAGTTTTTGTTATCCATTATCAATGTTGTTCCACACACAGGCATCATGGAAGGCTTGTAGATAATGTTTTGAATCTAAATCATAGCCTCCTGAAAACTTAGAAAAGTTGTTTAAATCAAGCCTGGGTAGACAACTTTCTTTGCGATGCCTGTAGGATATTCGAATGGCATCTTGTATTTCCGTTAGGCTTCTAGTGGCCAGTAGGGGTTCATTGTCACTAGGTATGTTATGCATTCATGAGTTGGGATGATGTTGTCTTCATTTATGTTTATAGGAAACCCCTACATCAAATTGGGTACTCCAAACTTCATATTCATCGTCATACAATTCATTGGTTCTCCAATGAATTGCCTTACTAGTTGTTACGTTATCATAATCTTGTGAGAGAGACATTGTGTGTGAATTTGTGTGATTTAATTAACATTAATTTCTTTTCTAAAAGATGTATCATGAATACTTTGTTACAACAATCTTGTATGATGTAACTAATCTAAATAACTAGCACTGTCCCCAGAAATGGCGCCAATGATGAGTGGCGAGGTACCCCTACACTCAACCATATGAATACGAGCGTTTCACGCATGATTTGGTCGAACTCCGTAGATGGGCTAGGCATGGTATCTAGATAGTTACTCGTTGATCGTAGTTCACTGTCTTCCCTCATAGACTAGTATTTTCTTTGTCATGTATGATTTAGTCTAGAGTGAGGTGTATGATGTGTTCCTAAACTAATGCTACTCCTAGAAGCAATACAAAATAATCTTTAATTAAGCTAGGAGGAAAAAGGGAGACAGAGAGCTATGCTAAGAGGAGATAGGGGAACAGAATCTAAGCTAGCCTAAGTGCAATGAGCATCCGTTCCTTAATGATCCGTACACATCTTGAACCTCGTGCATGACTACCACTGGGATTACCAAGCGCAGATCCTAGGTATGCTACTAGGTTACCAAGTAGTCACACTTAAATGCTCGTGATTAAGTCGTACTCATTCCGTGTTAAGGAGTTTAGAGTCAAGAGATATTAACTATGAAAGCAATAAATAACAATAATAATTAAATAATTAAACTAAGTGAATGTTGCAATGATGAAGTAATCTCGATCTTTATTTTTGGTCATGTGCATGTCCAAGTACGTCACACTCGAATAAATGATGTTGTGCAATTACAATCACCACACTGTAGGCATACACTGGGAAATAGAGTTGAGAGGAAAAAAATGACATAAAGATTCTACTCTGGACTAATTTCTAACTAACAAAAGACTACATTCCCGTGTGCCTTCATGTGTATTTATAGGCTTACACAGGAACCATGATATCGCATATTCGATATTTTTGTTGGATGCGATATCGCGTACCTACGTACTCGATATCGCAACTCGATGAATCATGATTCATCACAAAGCATACCAAAAAACTAGGTCATCTACATAGATTTTATAAAGATTTTACTTTATCTCCATAAAGGAATTAACCTAGTGAAGTAATTTTTGAGTCCTCATTTATCCCATTTAGATGGAACTTTTTGTTCCTTTAAAAAGATGAATTAAGTAAAAATCCATTAACACTAGTGCACAATGCCTTTATATGGATGAAGTTAAAGTCTTAAAGTTAAATATTTTTCTATTTTCTTTTAGTTGATAGGAAAATATAACTTATTTTTATTCCAACTTATCATTATTTTACATAAATTATTTATTTTTTACTATGGGGAATGTCTTTTCAAATCTCCTAAGTATGGCTCCAATCATTTGCTATAAATTGTAAGGTCCTACATGGATGTATAGATCTATTTTTTGATAATAGAGAATTAGTTGCAGATTTTTTCCAAAAATTATTTTATTTTTATAGTTGTTCAAATTCCATATAGCTTTTATTTCTCTTCAATAATAATCTCTATGATTACCAAACTAGTTTCCAAATTCATTAATTCAAGTAAACATTTACATCATCAATTATCATTATCATCATCAATTCCAACAAATTTCATCACAAATAAAGATTTGCATCATATCTTTTAGAACTTCATCACAATCAAGATCAAAATTCATTAACACATTTTTCATCTAATTTTCATCAAAATTCAAATTTAATTTCTTTATGCTTTACCTCGATATAATCTACACCTTTGGGTATCATCGACTATCTAATCTACATTTAAATTTGAGTTTAAAATCAATAGAAATAAGAATTTTGCATATACCACAACTTCATCGTGAGCCATGATATCATCAATGTCCTACCTTGAAATTAATCATAGATAAACGATAAAAATTACATAAGGACATGATAATTAAATCTCAAATGCTCAATGAATCCTTGAATAACTTACTGATGAGTGGTGAGTATATCCTACACCCAACCATATGAATTACAAGTGTTCACACACAATCCAATCGAAATCCATAGACCTTAAGTTCCCAAGTACACTAGTTCCAAGAAGTGAAATCTAATTGTGACAATTGTTGTCTTCCCAACTACACTTGTGAAGCATGGTTGTATGGTTAAGTGTAATTGGGTTACATGATTTTTATTATTTTATATTTTATTCACCTATGATTGATAATAAGTTGAAACTCTATTCATTAACCAATTTAACTAATTTTATTGCTACTTAATAATTAACTGTCGTAACATAAGCATCTAGTCCCACTTTTCGTACACATCCTGAATGCATACAACACTGCTAGGTTACCAAGTGTTAAGCGCTGCTGGGATTACCAAGCGTTGTATGTTACGCCTAAAGTGGTCGTACTTATGTGTTTAATCTATTTAGCTTAATTAACTGATCAATTAAATTCTTACTTATCTTAATTAATTACGTAATTAATGAAAATGGTAAATGCAAAAATAAATCCTTAATCTATTCCAAGTGTTGCAAGGTTTGATCAAAAGGCTCATCTTTATTGTTGTTCACACTACTATGCTCAGGTACATCAANTTGTAAGAAATTCACTAAGCTATTCCAAAAAATACCCACTTTACATGGCAAAGGCACTGTATTTATAGACTTTATTGTGGAGCTAAGTTGATGNCCAAAAAATACCCACTTTACATGGAAAAGGCACTGTATTTATAGACTTTATTATGGAGCTAAGTTGATGGGGCCTCATAAATGCAACAAATACTATGTCAATGTTGCCCCATTAATGGGGCCGCATTGACGGGGGCCTATCGATGCAACACTTTGACACTTCATCAATCATGTAAATAATTAGAAGCTTAACACCTTATAAATCCCTTAAATATTTGCATTAATACATTTATATCACTTAGATCTTATTAAAATATATATCAAAGTTTGACATAAAATTCATATTTGTGTCCCCGTTTACAAATAATATAAAGACCAATAACATAATAAAAGCATCAAGAGATTATCTTTCTTCCAATATTGATCCTTCTTTCAACTCCACATTGACCACCTCCAAAGCTTCTAGTTAAATATACATGAAACACATGCAAAAACAAGTCTACTTAGAATCTTCTTGAAGCATGATTGGAAGCTAGGGTTCAAGATGCTAAAATACATCAATAATGCTACTAAAATATTTATCCACATAAACATTAACTTACCATTAACCATAACTACTGTGTATCCTTGTAAATTTTAACTTATAGTTAACTATAAAATGTATACATTACTCATAAATATTTAGTTTACTCATAACAATAGGATTCCCATGAGGTTACAAACATTGAACATTAGAATAACTATAAGGCTAATAGTAACTAAAAATACCCCTCATGCAAGATAAGAATAATTATTGGATGATAAACTCTCATACATGTTTAGACCAATCATTACATTCTATTATGGCTACTATAAACCCTATAGCTACCCTAAGGTCCTAACCTCACGCCACTTTAAATGTCATTCCCTTAAGCCAATGTTGTCAGTTAGTATCCCAAAAATGCTTGATCAATAACAAGTCATAAATGAGCATGATACTAACTCAACTTTAATCCTCAAGCTAACATGGTTAGTTTGCAACCACGACATTTGATTTCCCATTAACAAAAAGCCATGTACTTGTTGCTTCTTAAAATTATATTGATTATGTTTTCTTAAGACTATTCAAGAATTTTAATATATCAAACGTGCCCATAAATATCTAATATATTCAACAATTAATACCATCTAAATGTGCTTCTTCTACCTAATGTTGAGATGAATGCACCACTCTAAAAAAATGCATATAAGATTCATCATGATCCCTAGCCAAGTCACACCATAGGTCTTGACATACAAAAACGTCACCACCACTATCGTCGTTAAGAGAAGATGACAGAACATAAAGATTGAGGCGAAATATAAAGCACAATGGTTATGAAAATGGAAAATTATGGAATGATCTTAAAAAACTAAGGTTAGATCAATAACACATGTAATACCATTAGATCAACAATACAAACCATCATAAAAGGAAATTAGTTACAACAAGGTAAGCTACTTATTCAAATTGATGGAATCAAAAATATTTTTTTTGCTTTAAGAGATTAATCACCAGAGCTTCACAAAGCAAGAATAGATTCAAATCTAGAAATCGCCAAGAGATATGCCAAAAATAACCATGGGTAAGAGATTAAAGAGAAAGCAATGTATTATTGATACCAAGAGAGTTACCATTAGCAAGTATTTCTAGCCACAAAAGGTAGGGTTTGGGTAGTTTCAAGAATAAATAATTAATAATATATTTTCAAAAAATAAGGTAACATGTATTCATAAAAGGATCTAATGGTCAACCAATGGGACAAAGTCACCAAGAAATTCCCATAATGTGTATGCAGCTCTTGGGCCAATAGTGTGTGTTTTGGCCAATGTGTCTCTTATGTGCATAGTTTGTTTGGGTCTCAATCTAGGGTTTTTGGGAGAGATCTCTTTTAGTTATATCTTACATTAAGAACAATTGTCATGTGATTGTAAAGCCTCATGCTCTACAGCGTCATTAAGTGTTTGTGAGTGATTCAATATTGTGGGTTGTGGAACCCTATTGTAATCTTCTTTACATTGAATGAAGATAACTAGTTTTCTTGTTTTCTAGCTTATTGATTTTTTTCATAATATCTAGATTTAGTAGGATTTGAAAGTTAGATTAATAGGATTCAACCTAATTCACAAAAGTATCCTAACATTATTAATCTATCAATGCAAGGTACTTCACTACATAACCTCATATAGTATGCATAGGCATAAACCAAAAATAATAAAAATTCTATTGAAGATATTAAAACTCAAAATATAACTAAAACATATATATCACACCCTTAGCTAATCATTACTATCAATGGGTATTAACAAGATCCAAGTCATAGGTACATGTTGCAACAAACCAATCTACCACTATTGTTTAGTCAAAGGTGTTACAACTATGAAGTATTGTCCAACATGGCTTCTTTGATATTATTGCATTTTTACCATTCAAACAAAGATGGTTCAAGTGGATATTTAACAAATAATATGCAAGTAAAAGGTTACTTTAGTCAAGGCATGTCTAGTTATTATCAAGTTAGGCATTAATAATTATCATTAAAAGAAAAGAGCCAAGTGCATCAAGTTAGAATTACGTTTAAAATATGGTTATATATAATACAATATGTTTTATGTTCTACTTATGAACATAACAATGCCATGACCTTCCCTGTTGGTCACATATAGTTAGTTTTGACCATGGCCTTTTTAAATTTAAAATATTATATGTAAAATCACCCACATGCTTCCATAAGACTTTATGGTTTAAATTCTATAGAGTTGCTATGGTGAAAACTTGTAATGCACTTTTTTACCTTAACTTGATAGATGTGTTCTAATTTTTACAAAATTAACATCCATGAAAACATGGTTATGATAAGAAAACAACTTTGTGCATTGTAATATCTTCCATGTCAAACGACCATGGTGTATAATAATGGTTAAAAAACATACCATGAGATTGAGCCCTCATTAGAACCAACCTAAAACAAATTATCTCTATGTAAAGTGCAATTAGCTTCCATAAGACAGAGGACAATCCTAATTTTAGAAAAATGAAAAATGTGCCATCTAACTTTGGACTATCTGAAGTAGAGAAAACGTATTCTTTCGTTTACCCACATGATGCAATTCTTGAGGCATAGTTCTAGAAGAGACTCCTAATTCCAAATGATGGCCATGCATTTACTTTAATGTGCATGTTAATCTTATGTTATGCCTATATGCATGATGATCATATGTTGTATTATAGTTTTGTAGCATGTGCCCATGAATTTACTTCAATGTGCATGGTAATCTTATGCTATGCCCATGTACATGATGATCGTATGTTGTAGTATAGTTTTATAGCATTTTGAAGCATTGTGCCTACCTGTAAAATTACTTGTACAACATTTAAGAGTACTGTAGCAATACCTATATAGAATTTTTAAAAGTTATAATAATACTTGTATAATATTAGAAAATGGTGCTATAAGTATAGGACATCGCAAAACTTCTAGCCATTTTATTTATCCTTGGTAAATGAAGATAATCAACACTCATAGTAAAATATATATATACTTGTATATCTATACCATATTCCATTAGCTATAGCATTGGGTGCATTTCCCAAGGATGTGTGAAGGTTCCTCCACCAAATGAAAGTACCGAACACATTTGTGTCAAGCTAAAATATAGCTTAGAAAGTGCGAGCAACATCAGGCATTTGAATTTAAAAGGACCACTAAATGCCAACCTTAAACATTGAACCTAAACCATCATACGAGACACTTGGCATGATGTATTCCTTAATGACATATTTTTAAATGAAAACTCAAAAAAACCAAGGGAAAAAGAACTTTGGTTAGGCTGGCCTTGCTTGGGCTTTCACCGTTGTCATGCGGCGCAATCCAGCGGCCACCGCGCTTGACGCCTGCACTTCATTAAATTCAATTTAAGTGGTTCGATATCATCGAACGAGCAAACAAGAAAGAAAGAAAAAGATTGAAGGAGGCGAGGCGGTGCTGCGCTGTGCTGAGGATTGAAATCATGGCCATCACGGATGGACTCACACAACGATTCACGCAACGGCACATTTAGCGGAATCAGGCGTCTCGTCAAGCGCGTGCGTTCCGTGGAGGATTTCTTCAAAAGAAAGCACGACGCAGACGCTGCCATTGCCAAGGAAAAGGCCCCTTCATTGTCCACGCTGCTTAAGAGCAGAGCAGAGTACGAGAAGATCTCGGAATGGCAGCTGGATCATCTGCTTTCTGATTATGGCTGCCATAGTAAAAACGGAGATCATTCAGCTACCATGCCGGCATCTTTCTCAAGGTGATTTTGAAGCTGATATTGAGGTGTTAGCTTACTGGTATGGAACTATGGATCTCTTACCTCCTTTATCCCTCATCAGTTTTGAAAGGTTGCAAAGCGCAGTGGATTTTGATGATCCAGGTTTAGGTTTTGGTGGGTTTCTGTTTTTTTTTCCTCCCTCCGTTTCATGCATTTTCTGTGTTTTTTCCCAGAATTCTTGGCCGTTTTTACGCCTTTTCTGTTTTAAGGATTTGCGTTAAAATTTTCTTTTATTAAATTCCATTTCTGGTCAGATCTGATATCTTTACCGAAAAATCATAGGATGTGAAGCCGCAGACGTTCTCTCCCTCGTTCCATTTATTGAGTTAAGAGCTTGTTGTTTCTTCAAACTAGGAATACGGCATTTATGTCGAGGTTTTCGTATTTTTAACCACAGAAAGAGGTTCATGATTGCCAAGTACGACTTCTTGCTCCACATAGTTCTTTGTAATTAATCTTAATTGAAATTCTTTTCTTGATCCTTTGACCATTTGTTAGTAAAGGTTGCCAAGTATCACTTCTTGACATGGTTCTTTGTAATTGAGCATAATTGAAATTCTTTTCTTGATCCTTTGACCATTTGACCATTTGTTGGCAAAGGGGTAGACATTTCTTTATTGCTGAATCATATTTCTTTACAGCTCTTTTAAATAACCCATCATTCAATTAATTTCTTTCAATCAGGTAAGTTAAAAGGCAAGTTTTATTTGTAACAATAAAATTGAGACTCTTTAAGTGTAGTTCTTTTTCTCTTGTAGTAGATGTGAAAATAAAATCCAAATTCTAAAATGCACATTTAACCTGGCCAATTAATTTCAAATATTATGATAATTCTATTGATAGATTTCCAAATTTTGAGGTGTAGTTAAACACAATACCAAAACAAAGTCTTCTATCCTATTTTGGTATGTTGATAAGTGTAATTATCCAAAGTGATTATAAAATGTCTCAGTCATAAATATTGGATAGATTTAAAAGTAAATTGATGTATTGAGAGGAAATGAATTTTTTGACATGATGGGGTTGGAACTCGAGGATATTATACTTACTCTTAGGTATTGTTGCTTTTATGCTTTTACATAAAAATAACTTAATATAAGTTCAAGTTTGTAACCTACTTTGTAAAAGTAATTTTAAATGCATTAAATGAAAAGATTTTGATGTATTTATTTTGAGCCTCAAAGGATGCTAGTCTTACTCTTAACCCTAAGATTATAAAATTTGAAAAAATGAACGTTTAAAAAAAATAGGAAATACTAAATATATAGAAATGGAAGAGGAAGAAGTATAAGGAAAAAATTAGTAAAGGAAGTGAAAATACACTATGGAGCCTTTGGCAAGCAATCATAATGTCCAACCATACAAATCTTAAGTGTATGCAAGTGACAATTAGATATCTAAGCATTTGATCATGGGTTATTATATTCCTAATTTTACTTATATGGCCCTTAATGCATATAGTTAAGTACGATTGAGGCATATGATATTTGATTGTACTAAGGGCATGATTGAAATATTATAAAAATATAGAAATTATCTCTAAATTAACCTAATGCAAAAATTAAAGGGCTAAACTATCCTAAGTAAGAAGCATCCATTCTTGATTTTTTGTGCACATCCTAAACTCACATAATTCGTGTTGGGTTACCAAGTGATTACTATTGGGCGAACCAAGTAAGAGCATTGTTGGGATTACTAGGCGAGACTTCAAACTAGTTGTAATTATGTTGCCATAATTATTTTGCATACAGTCATAAATTACTAATTAAATGTGTGAGAAAGTAAGCATTAGACTAAGTTGCATTTGAAATAAATTGCATTAATATAAATTCTATGCTATGTTAGAGTGTTGCAATGAAATGGAATAATCTCGATCTTTATTGCTAATTATTCAATGTGTCTAGGCACATAGCGCTTGAAAAAAAATCTATTTAATTATTCTATGTCATATTGTGGCACTCGCTAACAAATTCTAAATTCTATGGAACAAAGCTATAAGTTTAGCTAAGCCATGGACTAAAAGGTGCCATAAATGTGGATGATGTCTACATTTATATGGGAATTTATTACTACTATGTTAATATTTATGTGTCAAGGAAACCAGCCCTACATCAATGCTTGATGCTATTGTGTTGACCTAGTCAACTGAAGACTGTTCATCATCCTCCCTCAACTAACTAAAGATTTGAACTTTAGTTAATAAAATTAAAAGATAGTTTATTTACTAAATGTGGGAGTGAATCTACTAATTGACTAACTTGAGTGCCACATTACAAAACGTTTTAAAGTGCTTTTCATTTGACAAAATGACAAAATTGTGGACACATTGTCCTTGCAAAATTTATGCAAAATGTACAAAAAGACTCAAGGCATATGCCTCACTTTATGCCTAGTGGTGGTGGTTCTTGTGATGGCTTACCATGTCTTGGTGATGGTTATGGTTGCCTTGTTCCTTTTGCCTTTAGCTTGAATGTATCTATTAGGGTCCTCATTTCCTCTTCTTTAGTCCTAAGATTGTGAATAGTTTGAGCTAGTTCACCTAGATTATTTCTTATTGGTACTGATGAGTGACAAGGTACCCCTACACCCAACCATATGAATCACAAAAGCATTCATGTGCGACGTGGTTGAATTACATGGACTATAGTTTTCGGTGCACTAGTTCTCTAGGTAGTGAACTTTTCCCTAATGGTCATGTGTTGTCTTCCCAATTACACTTGTGATGCACATGGTATGGTAAAGTGTAATTGAGAAATATGATTTTCATTATTTTGTGTTTTATATTCCTTGGTGCTTAAAGCTAAGAGATGAAGTAATTTAATAACTAATTTAATTTAACTAACTAACTAATCCTTAACTAGTCCTAACATAAGCCTCCGGTCCCACTTTCAGTACATATCCTGAACCCACATATCCACTACTGGGTTACCAAGTGCTACACTACTAGGTGCACCAAGTAATAATGTTTTTGGGATTACCAAGCAAATATGTGTTTATGCTTGAGCAGTCATACTTATGTGTTTAATCTATTTAGGTTAATTAATCAACTAATCTCTTGAAGTCTTTTTTGCCATACACATTGATGTGGTCCAAGTACAATAGTGTTCAAATAAAGATTGGTATACTTTTTGACTCGTGCTATTGGTACATAGAGAAATATTTTAACTTTCAAATGGACAAACTGCAAAAGCTCTACTACTACTATGACTTGATGATCCATAAACATGGTTGTGAGCTCATATTTATAGTTTTTGCCACAAGGTTGCATTGATAGGGCCCCATAGAGGTAGCAAACACAATGTCGATGCATCCCCGTCAATGGGACAACACCATGTAAATGGGGCCCTATCAATGGGGACCCATTGATGTGACACTTTGATGCTCATCATACCCCCATGACTAAATGAAAAATTATCCTTGATTTCCTTTACAAAATTGGGAAGGTATGGGATTATTAACTGACTCTTAACAAAACAAACTGAATTGATAAACCTGAATTCCTAAGTGTACAAATCAACACATTACAAAAAATTGTGGTGTTCATGACAAAAAATTAAACACCATAACATGACTACACAAAATTTGATAGCACATCCTTTGGTGGCATGAAGGAACTGAAGAAGATTAGATAGTCCTAGGTAGTGGTGGCTCCTGAGGTTCTAAAGGAACTTCACTAACTTCGGGCATGTGCGATAGCTGAGGCGGTTGTGGTTATCCTTCTACAGCTACAAACTCCAATGGAAGGTGAAAGGCATCTAGTAATTCCTTCATCTTCTCTTCCTTACTCTAGGTATCATTCACAGTTCACGTAGCATCATCAATGCGGGCTAGACTAGGGACATATCATGGACAGGGCATTACTGGAAACATCTCCTTTACATTGATAATATAGGAAATGAATTGTTTGTGTTAGATATTGAATGCCCTAACTATGTTTTGTAGCTCATGGTAGTCATTCATTCTCCTAGCTAGGTTCTCAACAATTGATCATTAATTAATGAATCATGCTTGAGAATTTCAAGTTTAGCATTTGCCACTACAAGTTTTTGCTTAGTGTCTTTGTGATGCCTAAACTCGACCTCGTACAAAAGTACAAGCTGGCCATCTATTTCTCAAGTTCTAACTATGACCATCCAGTAGTCAACAAGGTTAAATTTGCATATCAAAGATTGGTGAGCTCCATCTATTCCATCATCTCCTCAATTTGGAACTCCTTCATGTGGATTTCTACCTTGTTATAGGCATCTATCCCATCGATGATGGGTTTTCATAATTCTTTTTCTTGTTGGAGTTGTTGGAGGGTTTCACTCACTTTTGCCTTTGCGAACTGGATGTGTTTTTCATTTACTTCTTTTTGTAGACTGACTTGTTCTCTGTAATGATCTTTGACTCTCTCAAATTTGAGAGCCTTCAATTTTCAAAAAGCTACCTTGATCATATTTTTCTAGTGAAGAGCATGGACCTACTCCATGGAGAGATTCATATTTTCTACTGTTAATCTCCTTAATTTTGTGTTTTCTCTAGCTAGTTACTCCTACTGTTAATGGATGAAGTTAGTTAATTGTTGCTTGTGCTCATTAATAGTCCATCGGTGATGGTTCTCTACGGTGGCAACTATACATTCTCTTGGCAAGTTTGATCCAAGGCCTTTTGAATTTTATGTTGTGTAACCTATGCTAAGGATCAATAGAGCACCGTCATCTCCATTGCATCCTCAACCCTTTTTAATCTAGTATGAAGTTGTTCCATAGCTTCATCTCTTGTTAATGTTAGGTTGAGAAATGCGGGGTTGGAAATTTGGGCTCTTAATTCAACAAATTTAGTAGCTAAGAATTCATTTAATTCCCTGGCTATTTTGAGTTGGCCCTCCAAGATGATGTTCTTGTGTCTTGCCTCAGTTAGCTTTAACTAGGTTTTAGTAATATTATCTAGAAGATCAAAGACATCTGGAAGTAGTTGTTTGATTCCCACTAGTTAGTCTAATAGTTCTTCATGTTGCACTACATTTATTCTACTACTTGTAATTCCTACAGACATCTACACATCCTTGAGTGTAGTGACATTTGGTACAGATGTCACATGTGCACCAAGCATTTTGGCAATCCATTCAATAACCATATCTACTATAATCTCTTGCCCTTGGTGCTACATCACTAATACTATTGCCCCTTCACCTTCCTCCAAGCCCCCCAAGAAGGTCGTAGTGTTTCCAAAGATTTCTGGGAGTGACTGTTATTTTGTGATAGATACTGTAACCTCCCTGGCACTAGGATTCAACCTTGCAAGAAACTACATTTTTTGGATTGAGAAAATGGATCCAATTCCACCCATCAATTTGATTGTCCAGGCCATCTCATTTAGGTGACTCATTTCTGATCTATACATGGATGGGTCCTTGCAACTTGTGCCTACTCATTGCTCTTATTTACTTAAGAGCCATTCTTAGTATATGTGCAACCATTGGATAGTTGCAGCTATGTCTGGCACAATTTTTTGAGTGGCAAGTTGATGAGTGGCAAGGTACCCCTACACTCAACCATACGAATATGAGCGTCTCATGCATGATCCGGTCGAACTCCAAGGACTAAGTGCTTATAGGCCCTAATGGAACACTTAAGGTTAATTAATCGTTGTCTTCCCAGACTTACTTGTATTGTCATGGTTGTATGGTTAAGTAAGTCTGAGGTATTTGATTTTTATAACTTTTATCTTTTTATCGCCTATGCTAAGAGAGGAAAGGGTGAAGAGACTAAGTAACTAACTTTCATTAACTAAACTTTAATTGTCTAGCATCAGTATCTGTTCCCACTTGCTGAACATACCCTGAACTAGTGCAATGCTACTGGGATTACCAAACACTATTCGTTACTGGGTTACCAAGCGTAGCACACGTGCTCAAAGCGGTCGTACTGAATGCACTTAACTAGGAGTTGAGGGTTGAGAGAGATTAATTATCTCAGAAGTCATTTAACATTAATTAATTCCTATTTAGATTAGTCCACATGCTACAAGGCTTATCAAAAATTTCATCTTTATTTCCATACACAAATTTGTGCTCAGGTACAATTTGCTCGAATAAAGATCCGTTCACTTTGGAACTCCTATTGCGAGCACATGGAAATTATTCTATCTTTGGAATGGTAAAAATGCTATAGTTTAGCTAAGGGTCTAGATCTATATATCTTACAAGGGAAAGCTGCCTCTTATTTATAGACAAGGTAACAAGCTGCGATATCGTAGACGCGATATCATGGCCCATGCGATATCGCGTCCCATCATATCCCCATGACTGAATGAAAACTTGTCCTTGAGTTCCTTACAAAATGTTGGGAAGGTATGGGATTATTAAATTGAATGAAACTAATGGTAGATGGGGTGACATGTGAACGGATCATCATTACAATACATGACAAAATTTAGTATTCATGACAACAAGAGTAAACACTATACATATTTGACATCCATCCTTATTTGGCAGCTGGGATAGAAGAGAGAAGAGAGAGAGAAAAGAAGAAGTCTGTTGTTGCTGATGCCAAGATTGTGCTTTTCATTGTCCATTCATAAGCACATTATCAATCTTGTTCCTTGCCTAACTATTCCAACACTAGTCCATTCCAAGTGTTCCCTCTAGATCCAATCCATTGTTGTATGATTGTCATCTGCACACACAACACAATCTTATATTAGCAAGAGTAAATGAATCACAATGTACTTAATACCTTGCCTCCATGTAAGGTCCATTGGCTGAGTTGTGATATGGCTAATGTGAATCTGGAGATATAATACTGGTGACTACTCGAGGTGTAGGGGTTAGGAGAAAATCAAAAAAATTGGACCAGGATCTTCATGACTGAGAGCAAACCTCTGGTAGTGATAGAATGGAAAAAGATAAGGAATAAGAAAGGATGGAGAAAAAGAAACAATGGGAACGCTGATAAAATGGATGTCAAAGATGGAGATGAAAAAAATAAACCTTGATTGAAAAAAATGTTTAGGGGAAAGAAATTAA
>MNCI01004292.1:61621-110171 GCA_015680685.1 Gnetum montanum
AGTTTCAAATCTACTATCTAAGGATTCCCACATATGATCTACCTTAGCTGACACTTCTATTGTTAATTTCTGAAGCAGCAAGGTTTTCCTACTCACCAACTCTTCGAGTCGTGACTCATCCTCCTCCTCACAGAATCTCACTCCCCTCTTTTGAAGGGAAGGATCGTGGTTATACTCTTTCACACTTTCTCTCTTACGTAGCTCTCCTTCTTCCTTAGCTAATTTCTCCAACAATCTATGAACCTCATGGGACCTGAGTTCTCCTAGTTTCATGTCTTAGCCCATCTACGAGATGGCATAGTTGATCCCATTGTGCATAACCATGGCCCAAGCAATGATGTAACAATGCATAATACTAGCCCATGGTAACATCCAAGGGTTCATGATTACCCTGCTTCCATCCTTGGATCTTCTTTCACAAGTTGGAAACTCGAGAGTACATTTGATATTTATCATTAAACAGTTCTAACATCATACTCCACCTTCGAATGGATTCCGGCTCTAAGGACCGGTACCAGCTTTTTGCTTATTTTATGAGTGTCCTTGGAAAAAAATTTAAATTTTGCCACTCATTTTCAATGTTCTAAAAGGCACAAGCATCATGAAATGCCTGTAAGTGGTTCTGCAGATCAGCATTGTATCCCCCCTTAAATCGTGGGATATTATTCATGTCTAGTCTCTTGATCTGGCTATCTTTTTAGTGCCTTGTAGGTATTCTAATGGCCTTTGTGATTTCTAACATGCTTTGGGTTGCAAGTAGGGGTTCATCATGGTTGTTTCTCTCATGGTGTCTGTGATGCCTACGCATTTCCCTACTTTCCCTTCTTCCATGTCGTGATTCCCTAGAATGCCCTTGTCCTCACTCTTGACTCTCTCATCGAGGTCTCTCATTTTGCTTACCCTTATCCTCATGGTTAGATTCCTTATGACTGCGTCCAGATGTTGAAGGAGAGGGTGAATGTGATGATGAAGGGGAAGAGGAAGGAGAACCATTGCCATGACAATGTTTCCTACCTTCCCTTTGGTGATCTTGACCCTGATCATGATGATGATCAGAATGCTCGCCCTTATCTTGTGTTTGTGTTCCCTCATTGAACACTTGGTGTTCATGGGGATCAGAACTAGGGTTCTATATCGTGGAGTGCAAGTTCTGATACACCACCTCCTCACCATCGTTAGGAGGGGGAACATCATTTTGTGGAGAACCTATTGAAATAGGTTCATCACCCTTAATTTTTCTTATGATGGGCGAAGCATTATGGGGTGCTTTGCCCTTCAATGACGTGTGGTAACTCTTTTGCCATGAGTCCCATTGACGTTGCGCTTATGTGGGATGGTAGTCCCTTGTGTTGTAATCACATGCAACATACTCAGCATATAATTGTGATATGCCTATTTGTGCAAGGAAGAGTGTTTTCCTTCCATGTTCATCTTTTTTAAATGGCTTTTCTATCTCTAGATAAATTAGGTGTGGAAGGTTGACAAGGAATCTCCCACTTAGAGTAGTGCATGCTTAGGCAAAAAGGTAGTGATTTTGCTTGGCATCGGTGTGGGATTGAGGTAGAAGGCTACAATCTTGTAGTAGATCCTTTTTGCTAGTGTGAGTGCATCAAACTCCTTATAATCAACATCATAGCACTCTCGCATCCATTCTTTCTTGATGTCGAGATTAGCCGACATTGGGATCTTAGCAAGACTTACCCCTATCTCTGGAAACCTAAGCACTTCAGCAATTTCCTGGACCAGATAAGACACTAATATGTCCTTGATTTTAACCATTGAACTAGCCTACCTATTTTTGTAGAATAGGAATGTCTCTCTCATGTACCACTCCCTAGTGGAAGTGATGATTGGCCACATGGGAAAGGCCTTTAGCTAGCTGTGCACTTCTTTTGGTGCTTGCTCTAAGAAAGGGACAAAGTTTAACTCTTGAAGCACTATTTTCTGTACCTCTCATGATTTGATCTAATTTAGGTAAGCTTTTGTCAAGGTCACCTCAAGATTTTCTTGTTGTGCTAGTGCATCATCCTAATGAGAATGTTATATTACTGCTACTAGTTCTAGAATCTATCAAATAAATTCCACCTCAACATCTTCCCTAAGATGACCTATGACATGGGTTGTAAGTGGTTCTACTTGGGCCTATTCTTAGCCTCTTCCCATTCTATGTCATTTTTTCCTTAGTTGAGATAATCATGCTTCTTAAGTGTGCTATACTTTTGGTGTCATCTATGATCATAACATGTCCATGGATTAGTGGATATAATGTGTAACTTTAAAGTTTTGAATACCTTCCCTTGTTAGTTAGTTACACTTTGGCTAAGGTTGTACCATGGCAGATTGATTATTTTATTAATTATTTATTATAAATGTCATTGAAGCTTGTTGGAAAGGTTTACCTCTTGTAATTTAGTGTTTAACAGTTGATTTCTTATTTAAACCTTCATGGGAGTTAGAAAAATGGTGAAAAATTTTCTATAAAAAATGGTACATTTGTGGCCCCCACAGTGAAGAGATTACCTCTAGTAGCTATAGGGTTGAAGAACAAAATGATTTGGATAAATGGTTAGGAAGTTATGGACTTTGGAAGGTTGTAGCCTTTGAAATTTTGAAAAACTCTCTTAGCATTTGTGAGAAAATGTAAAAATTTCAAAGTGGGGTCGCATATATATATACTATTTTTTTGCCACATCGACAAGACCTCATATATAGGTCTACTCCATCAATATGGCCTTGTATATAGAGTTTGTAGGAAAAATTTTGAAATTTGAACATCTAAAAAAATATAAGGAATTTTTTAATGAATTTGAGGCCCATGATATCCTAGAAAAGGCAAGAATATGATAAAATCATTGAATAGGATGTTTGAAATCTCAAAAATTATAAAATTGGATGGAGAATACATTTATTAAACAAAATATGTAAAGGAGCACATGGTTGATGCATAAGATGGATGTATGAAAGATCTTGATTGCAAAAATGCCTAAGGATAAGATGCTTAATGAACCTAACCAAGGGATATACAAGTGGGTCCTTCCCATAGTAGGCTCATGCCTTGTTTTTCCTTGTATAACCTCAACCTAGGGAGCCCATGGACCCCATAGGTGATTAATGGTTGATGGAAGTTAAGGACCAAAACCTGGAAGATTCTATCTAAGAATTCAAGTACATCAATCCAAGACATGAAATAAAAAACATGGACTTCAATAGTGAGGTGAATTATGATCAATAGAGATGGATGATGAAGAAGATGAACTCGAATCCCAAATTGAGGTCATAAGAAGTCCCTTGTGGAGTTTGTGTTTAAAATGATTTGAGAAGATCCATCCTTAGTCTAGACCAAAACCAACCTTTTTCAGTGACTTTGCATTGCCACTCCAAGGCCAATCCATCCTCTTGAGATATAAGAATGCTTCCACAAAAAAACTATCATTCCATAAAGAGAAGAAAAGAGAAGTAGGAAGTGAGAGAGGGCCTTAGTTAGAGGGGACCTTCAAGCATGGGTAACATGTCTTTCTAGTCCCATAACTAGTGCTTGAAGCCCATTTACTTGACTACGGGGGTGTTCTTTGAATTTCCATCATGTTTGTTTTATTTTCTTATTTTTTTCTTTTTGGATGAGAACCACACAATGTGAAGACTTTATTCGACTTCCTATTATTGGTCGACATGGAATGGTAAGAAGTTTAGGAAAACACTCAAGCACCCAAGTAAGTAGAAGAGTACAAAGAGTATTGAGTTCCCTTGAAGCCACATCCTATGCAAACCTTTGATCCTTCCCAATTCTAGAAACTAACAAGGTCATCAAATTTATTAAAAATTTAGTTAATGAAAGGGACATTAAATTTCCAAAACAAGAAAAATCATAGAGTTTGTGGATGGGTGGATTTCATGAACTCACTGCTTATTCCATGAAAATGAAACCATGACTTAGCCATTGGTATAAAAATTCAAAAATAGAAACTAGACATTAGCAAATAAAACATAAAGCACAAACCATCATTAGTAATAGCTACAACATCATTGTGTTCTGTTGGCATAAAGCATGTTTATTAGCAAAAATTTAAAAATCACACTCAAAAAAAATAAAGTAAAATATATAAGAATGTGTACAATATTTAAGAAAGATTTAAACATACCAAAGATGGTGTAAACCAAAAAATTATGTAAAAATAGGAAAATTTTTGAACATCAGAAAAATGTGAAAACCAAAAAATATAAAAATTGAGGAGCTATATGGATGATTAGCATGGATGACCATCTTTCCCATGATTAAGTTGGAAGGAGGAGATCTGAAAAATTGAGCATGGTTGTTCATTCATTGAGGTATTTGTTGCACTAGCATGCTTGGGCTCATGGAAAAGCTTTACTTATTGGATGTTGATTATCTACTTTTGTTTTGGTCTCTTAGGTTTGTATATGATCATGGCCCCAGAAGAAAAGGTTTCATCAATTATATATGGTTCCTTCCACAATGTTTGAAACTTTTTCTTCTAGGGTACATGTGTGGGATTCCAATAGAGAAACTTATCTCTAGGTTAAAATTTTACTTTCTGAATTCTAAGGTCATGTCATTGTTTGTTGAATGCCTTGTGTACTTCATTCAAAGATAGGGCTACTAAATGATTTTCATCTAGCATGTTAAGGTTGATTAGTCTTTCTTTTCATGGTAAACTTAGGTCAAGATTTAGGTCACAAGTTGTTGAGAGTGTATGGAGCTTGGATTGAATTGGGAGTGTTGGAAGTCTCTGATACACTAACTCATAGGGAGAGTAGCCAATAGGGAGTTTCCATGTTGAGTGGTAAGCCCAAAGAATATCATTAAGGTTTATGCTCCAATGCCTCCTATATTTGCTAATAGTTTGTATTAGAATCTTTATGATCTTCCTATTCGTCACCTTTGCTTGACTATTTGCTAGAGGGATGTTAGGGTGTTATTAATTTATGTTCAACCCATAGGCATTGGATCATCTTTCGAAAAGAGGCATTTGTAAAATGGGTTACATTGTCAAAAATCAGAGCATGTGGCATCTCAAACCTATTTACAACAATTTTTTATACAAATCTAGTAGTAATGGATGATGTATAGTTGGTGATGGTTATTGCTTCTACCCATTTGGTGTGGTACTTGATTACTATGATGATGTATGCCTTTTCATTGGACATGGGTGTGATGGGACCCATAAAGTCTATGTCCCATATGACAAAAGGCTCCAGTGGTTGAATCCACTATTGAGAACCCTCCTTTCAAATAATCACCCCACCATATCTTTGATAGTGTTCACAAGATCAGACAAATTGGTGGGCATCCCTAAAGATTGTAGGCCAATAGTATCCTACCATTACGATTTTTATGGTTGTGCATCTCCCTGCATAGTGGCCTTTGCAAGGTCCTTCATGAGCATTCTAGAGAAAATGTAATTGATCTATGTCAGGGACACACCATTAATGCACACCTTGTAAAGGTGTTCATTGATTTCCATAAAGTACTTTGCCTGATGAAGAAATTTTTTTTTCTTGAGGTCCAAATCTTGTGGCATATCCTAAGTGAGAAGGTAAGTGAGGATGCCATCATACCATTTTTATTTAGTAGGGACTTAATCATTTATTGCTCATGTAAAGAGGAGTTAGTCTAGAAATTGATCAGAGAGCAAACTCTCCTCCTCTTTATTATCTCATCTTAACCAAGAGGGGTGGTCAGTGACCATATTCTCAGTCCCTTTCCAATCTAGCATTATGAGATCAAATTCCTACAAGATCATGAGCCATCATATGATATGAGGGCTCACCATTGGCTTATTCATTAGGAAGTGAATGGCACTATCATTTTTGCAAACAAATTCTTTATAGCCAAGCACATAGTTCCTAAACATTTTGAAAGTATACACCACTGCCATTAGTTCTTTCTTAGTTGTGGTGTAATTTATTGTGCACCCATAATGCTTTGGCTTGCATAGTGAATGTAATATGGATGTTTCTTATCATCAAAATACATAAGCATGGCTTCCAAAACATAATTATATGCATCTATCATTAGATGAAATGGTTAAGACTAGTCTGGTGCCCATAGAATTGGAGTTTCCACAAGTTTTTCTTTTAGCAGTTAAAATGCATGTTCGCACTCCTTGGTCGAAATAAACGGAGCATATTTCTTTGTAAGCTCAACTAATGACTTTGTAATCTTAGAGAAATTTTCTATGAATTGTCGATAGTAGCCAATGTGTCGAAGGAATGATTAGACGTCTTTGACTATCTCTAGTTGGCATGTGATTCCCTAGTTGACCCTTATCTTTTTTGAGTCTACCTTAATCCCTACTTGAGTAATTCTATGCCCCAGTACTATGTCCTCATAGACCATCAAGTGGATTTTCTAGCAATTGAGCCTAAAGTTTGTTTCAATACATCTTTTAGGTACCTACTCAAGGCAATCCAAGGCTTGCTCAAATGTAGCCCCATAGGTAGAGAAGTCATCCATAAAGAGTTATACCCCACTACCAATTTTCCATTGAAAAATAATAAGGACTAGGCATTGAAATGTTGCAGGGGCATTACATGGATTAAATGACATCTTATAATATGCAAAAATCCCCCCAGGGACTTGTGAATGTTGTTTTGGCCTAATCTTCTGGTGCAATCTAGATTTGGTTATAGCCACTATAACCATCCAAGAGGCTATAAGAGAAATGCCTGGATATGGTGTCCAACACTTGGTTCACAAATGATAATGGAAAATGATCTTTAGATGTTTTCATATTCAACAACCTAAAGTCAATGTAGATCCATCACTTGCCACCTTTCTTTGGTACAATTACAAGTTGGCTAACCCACTTACTATCCATGATGGGATAGATGAACCCTACCTTAAGGAGTTGTTCAATTTCATCTTTGACGATTTGCTTCAACTTGGGATTCAACCACCATTGTGACTACCTTTTTAGCTTCATGACCAGGTTAGTGTAGATACAATGTTGGCATATCCTTGGATCGATTCTAGTTAGGCCAGAATATAACCAAGTGAAGGCTATTGGCCATTTGTTGACCACCCTTAATAGCTTGTCTTTTTATTCAAGAGCAAGATTTACATTGATCATGACTAGCTTTCCATTATTTAAAAATGCATGCTTCATGATGGCTAGTAGAGTTTTTAAGTCTAGGGCCTCTTACTTGAAATTATTAGGGATTTCCAACTCTTCCTAACAAGTATCATCATCTTCATCATTGAAGAGTTGGAAATGAACTTGATCAAGTTCATTCATACCCTTGATATAAGCACAAGTTAGGGTCTTAGAGGATTTCATGCATAGTGTGCTACTGTCAGAGTTAGCTATTAGCCACTAGCTACCCTCCTACTTTGTGACTGCTATGTATAGACACCTTTGGATATCAGTTTCATGTGCACACCGATTGCATGCTCTAATGTCTATGCTTTGGATGGACTAGATTTTTTGCATGCAATTGCACCCATTATCATTGTACACAATGCATGGAACAGAATTCTTCTCTAGTCGTCCAAATTCATTCTTCTTGGAAATTTTCAAGGAGATGTCCCTGATGCCCATTCGTGCATCAACTATGCTTAACCATGTCCTTTTCATGATGATGGGGAAGTTGCCTTTGTAGTTTTCTACCTTAATCATCAAAAAATTGTAAAGATAGGACCACCCACAAATAATGGTCATAATGTCCTCCATTAACCCCAAAGGAACAATGATTGACTGGTTTTCTGATTCCAAATAGATGTTGCTCTTCTTAAGAGGTGGTAGGTTCTAGGTTTTGTACATGTTGTAGGAGATGAGATTGATACTAGAACTAGAATCAAGAATAGCTTTGCATGGCTTATGTCTAGTGATTTGTAAGTAAATAAGAGCACTTTCCAAATCAAATCTTTTTTTAGGAAGGTAGCTAGCCTTGATCCAATCAGAAATAGCATGAGTTGACATCATATTGTAAATTTGAGGCAGCATTTGGTTTGAAGGGGTATTGAATGCGTTTGATGCAGAGGATGAGGGTGTTGGAGATACAAGGGAACTAGTTGCATTAGGTTGTGAGGGTTTGGGAGGATTGTTGAGTCAAAAAAATGGTTGTTTCTTAGATTGATTATTTGAACCACTTGGTTGGAAGGATGATTGTACATGTACAGCCCTCGTAGCATTTTGTTGCTACAGTTGTAGGGGAATTTTGCCCTACATGGATAGAGTAGGAGGTAACTAGGTTAAGGGAAGAGAGATGTGTGTAGATGGATGCAAAGGGTTGTATGGATATGGGTTCTTCCCCTTGAGTAGATGGTGAATGAATTCTATGGTACTCTAGAGGATAATAGTGATGCTGGAATGAGGTGTAGCTTGTAGAGCTTCATGGAGAAATGGAGTGCTAAACATAGTACCCATATGGATTTAGTTGTCTGTAAGGGTACTGTTTCCTTGGCAGTGGAATTCCCCATGACTATGGTTAGTGACACTATTTGTATTGATCATATGGTTGTGTTGGAGCTCCACTTGGATAGTAAGCTTGTTGTTGTTGGTAGAACTACCTCGAATTACATTGAGAATAAGAAAATTGTTTGAGTGTTTACCTCCTTACTAGTCATTAATTTAGTGCATACACCCCAAACTCTTGTAACTGTGACACCATAGGGCAACATCCCTTAGAATGGTCATATTGACGAATGTCACACCCACCATCATCTTCAGAGTTTGTCTCTACAATTTCTTCTACTATGATAGCTTTGCCCTTACCTCTCTTGTAGGTACATTTAGCTTCTTTTTGCCTCCTACAGTCATGATTACTATTCTACTCTTTGGATTCTTTAGCAATCTTCATAGTAGTTTTGAACTTCTCATTCAAAGAGTCCCATAGTTTATCAAATTTTGCTAAAATATCATAAATAAATTTTTGGATGAGCAAGGTTTTCTTGTTCACCATGTCATTGAGTGGTGACTTCTCCTTGTCACAGAATTAGACCTCCCTTGTTCTTATGGAAGGATTCCTATTATATCCTTATGCACATTCTATTTTTCATAACTCACCTTCTTCTTTTGCTACCTACTCTATTAGCCTTTGGATCTAATGAGCTCTTAGTTCATACAGTCTCCCCTAGGCATAAACCATGAGATTTCTTCTGGTTTTTGCTCTAAGCCCATCTATGATGTGGCAAAGTTGTTCCCTCTAAGAATAACCATTGCTAGGGCATCAATGTAATAGAGAATAATATTTTCCCATGGTAGCATCCAAGGGTTCATGTGTTCCCTATTTCTAGCCTTGGATTTGGCTTCTTAGATTAGACACTTTCGAGTACATCTAGTATTTTTCATTAAATAGTTCCAACATGGTACTCCATCTATGAATGGATTCCAGCTCCAAGGACTGGTACTATCTTTTAGCTTCCTTAATGACTATCCTAGAGAATAACTTTAGTTTCTACCAATCATTTTCAATATTCTGTAAGGCATAGGCATTGTGGAAAGCTTATGGATGTGTCTATGGATCAAAGTTATATCCCCTCTTAAATCTTGGAATATTGTTTATGTCTAGGTGCTTGATTTGACTATCTCTCACATGCCTAGTTGGGATCTTGACTACCTCTATAATATTAGGCATGCTTCAAGTTTCCAACAAAGGTTATTCATCATCATTATTGCATTGTTATTGATGATGTCCTCTGTTATCCCTTCATTTATGATGGTTCTATTACTCACCTCCATCATGATTGTTCCTTCTACGTTGTCCTTCAAAATTAAAAGATAAGGATGTAGATGAAGAGGGTGAAGAGGGAGGAGGACTATCATCACCATGGTATCTACCAATTCCCCTTCAATTTTCATAGCCACATTTGTAAATTTTCTTATCATCCTAATGCTTATCCAATCCCTTGCCTTGATTGACATCTTGTCTTAAACCTAGATTGTTGATCATGGACCATAGATTTAGGGCTATAATGACTAAAAACATTAGTGGCTAGAACATAGAGGTTCATAGGTGAATAGCCTAACCTCAAGTCTATGTGAGGGCTTGTTGAAGGTGGAGATGGGATGCCCTAAAAAGTCTTCTTAAATAAACAAGGACTTACTGGTTGTAACTAGGGTGTAGCATGGTTAGCTACAATGTTGATATAAGATGATGCTCAAGTGTGTACACGGTGTCAATGGTGTTAACAATGTTAGTAGGGTTGAGTGTAGTTAAGATTTTCAGCAAAAATGAGGGTAGCAACAAATGGAGACTACTGCCCAAATGTGGTTTTAGGTACAACTATGTGATGAAATAGCAAAAAATGCAAATAAAATGCTAAAAATGAAAAGAGAGAGAGAGAGATAGAGAGAGAGAGAGAGAGAAGTAAAACACCACCCCAAATGGGGTTGAGTGTAGTTAACATCAAAAAGGATTAGAAGGTACATGGTGTACAATAGGTATAGTGGATAGTGTAGTCACAGTCTTGGAGATGTCTAGCCACAAAGACTAGTGTTCTTCCAAGGTGTCTGCATCTACTAGGTTGGCTACCGCAATGTACCATTAGCTATAGTATTTTGAAGGACTATGATGTGCTATGATGGTCTACAAATTTACCTCTCTCTAGTTTGCCGAAATGCCTTTGGTTCATCAACTCTTTCATTTGCCAATAAAAAATTTGCCAACCTCAAAAAAATTGAGGGTAATGGTACTTATAGGCCTAGGGATAGCACGAAATGTGGGATGGTTTCCACATGGAAAAGGGGATGGTTGTGAATATGTTTTCATCCAACTACACTCTCCACTAGATTGATGATGTTGTACTTTGATAGGCTTTGCCAAACTCTATGAGATTGTGACTACACTGCCAACTACATGTGTGCTAAGGAGACTGTAGGGTACTTGAAGAATGAAACATGGAGACTATGCTCTAGGACTATGCTCTCCATTATCTTGCATGGGGTTGAGCATAGTTACAATCTTGGAGCCAAAAGGAGGTACAAAAATAAACATTTTTCTAACTACACTTGCTGAAGTTGAGTAGGAGCTAAGTTGAGTGTTGGTGCTACATTGTAGAGGCCATTGGAGACTATTCTTGCTAACTATGATTGACTACACTCTAGACTAGAAGAGAGTGTAGTCTCACACTTAGAAAAATTTGCAAAAAAAAAAAATGGCTATGTACTAACTATGCTCTTCACTAGAGGCTGACTACTCTCCCAACTGGGGGTGAGCATAGTTCCAACACTTATTAAAACTTGTGCAAATATGCTTCTAGTTGACTATGCTCCCCACAAGAGGCTGACTATGCTCTAGGGCAATGGAGAGCATAGTCCTGACACTTAAACTAAATTGAAAAAATTTTCTTTTGTGTTGACTATGCTCTCCTTGAGAGGTTGACTATGCTCTATGGTAGTGGAGAGCATAGTATCAACACTTATACAAATTTGCAGTTGAGATGTCATAGTCTAGATTTGGTGATATTTCATTGGCCCCTCTTTGTTGATGTTTAGAGGAGTAGCCTAAGAAACATCAAAAAAGAACAAAAAAACACCATAGCAAGTTTGGCACCAACATCACTCTTCCATGCATGCTCAAACATTGTTGCACTGTGCTCAAGTGTGTTGTGGATAGTGGTATGCTAGAAGGTAGGTGAGAGGTAAAAGTAAAAGGATGTAGGTGATCTATCAAGGGTGAAAGGAAAGATGAAGTGCAAAAAGATGTTATAATGCAAATAATTCATGGCTGATAGTGACCATGGCACCAAAGTGGCTTGCCCTAGAAAACATTGACATCTCGTCGAAGTGCTTGTGAGAGAGTCATTGTGGATTCATCTTTGAACTAGTTGCAAAATTGTAGCACTGTTGGGCTACTTGGGATTGTGCTCTTTCCCATTTGTTCTTTTTTTTTTCTTTTCTATTTTTACTCTTTGCTATGAGGCAAGCCTACTTTGGGCTCTGCACATTGCTAAATGCTTGCTATGAGGTGCTTTCCATCGAGTGAGTTGCATGTCACTAGATGGGCTTTGCTTTGGTATTTACAAAAGTTCATCACACCTGAACAACAAGTGTTTTATCACCAAGATGACTTGTGTTACATCTGCCTAGTTTTTGACTATCCAATAGAGGCTTCGCATAGGATGACTTATGTTATGTCTACCTTGGGTTCTACAGTTTGACTTGAAGAGGATGCCATGTGATCACAACACATGAATATCAAAGAGTTTGCAATCTCTACTATGTAGGGAATGAAAGGGTATTGGGATGTAGGAGTGAATGTGAGTAGGCTATAATAGGATATAATGGGATAACATGGATGTGCACTCTTGAGAGGCTTAGCTAGTCTAATCATGCACATCAAAGTGATGTGATGACTTGCTACTATTATGAGAGGTGCCTTTGCATGATGACCTAGGGCTTTGTCCTACAAACACAATTCTAAGAAGACAAGAAAATCACACAAGATAAAATAAGCTAATAAAATTGCAAAGGGCAAAGATGCTACAAGTGCTCCAAAGTCTATGCCCATTGTAAGTGCTCAAAAGCTAGTAAAATTGGCCAAGATGCTACAAGTGCTTCTAAGGCTACACCTATTGTAGGTGTTTAAATGTTAGTAAAATTGTGTGGGGTGAAGATGCTACATGTGCTCCAAAAGCTACGCCCATTGCAAGTGCTCCATTCTAGGACTATAGCATGCTCACCCATGTGGTGTAGGAGGTAGGCAAGGGGGCAAGGTTTATGCTCATTTTCTTGCTTGCAGGAGGATAGAAGGAGTTATCAATGGCTGATCGTGAACTTAGTCTAAGGTCTTGGTAGACGATAGCCTTACTAGTTTAAGGTCCTAGCAGATAATGAACCCAGTTTAACATAGTAACGAATGTGCTATGCCACTTTAAAGTTATGGTGGATTGTTAGTTTATAGTCATAGAAGATGCGTTGTGCAGTTTAACATCATGACCCAAGGATGAGCTGTGCTAGTTTAGCATCATAGCAAATGAATGCTATGCCAGTTTAGCATCATATAAAATGAATTCTATGCTAGCTTAGCATCATAGTAGACGAATGTTGTGCCAGTTTAGCATTGTAGAGAATGAGTGTTATGCTAGTTTAGCATTGTAGAAAATGAGTGTTGTGCTAGTTTAGCATTTTAGTAGATGATTTGTGCTAGTTTAGAATTGTAGTAGATGATATGTGTCAGTTTAGGATTGTAGTAGATGATCTATGCTAGTTTAGCATCGTTGTGGATGATCTACATGCTAGATATAGTACAGCTTCAGGTATAAATGGTTTACAAGATTGGAAAACTCATTTCTATCTTGATTTACAAGCCTGAATGCTTCATTTTCATAGGCCGTAGTGACTAGAAAAGGCCCTTCTTAGTTGGCTAAGAATTTATCCATGGGTTCACGAATGGCCTTGAGGACTAGGTCCCCTTTCTTGATCAGGTGCTGATGCTAGTTATGATGACACTTTCATCATTACCTTTCTTGATACCACTCAATGAGATAAAATGTGTGTATATGGTCCTCCTCTATTGAGTCAAGGTCTATGTTTCTCAACTCATTATTTTGATATTCATCGATAAATTTTGAGAGGATTACCTGGAGTGATGGAACCTACCATTCAAGCAAGAAAATTACTTCAAACCTGTAAACAAGGCTGTAAGGCATCATACCTATTGCTATTCGACATGTTGTGTAGTAGGCCCAAAGTGCATAAACTATTTTCTCATGACATCGTCATTTGTTGTTGGTTAGCATTTTCTTGAGAAGGTTGACGATGACCTTGTCGGTCACCTCTGCTTGGCCATTTTCCTAGAGGATAGTATGGTGATGAAAAGGAATGTTTGATCTTAAAGCACTCACAAAAGGCTTTAGTTTTGGTACTACTAAACTGTAGCTAGTTACCCATTACTATGATTATGGGTAAGCTGAAACAGGTCACTATGTTATCTAACATGAATTTGCAAACTTGCTGTGATGTCATCTTCCTAAGGGGAATAGCCTCAACCCATTTGGTGAAATACTCAATTGTTATTATTATGAAGCTATGCCCTATGGAGGACTTAGGCATTATCGATCTAATGATGTCCAAGCCCCAACATTGGAACGACCACATGATTTGCATTGTACACAATTCAATTAGTGGCATGTGCATTAAGTTGCGATGTCATTGATAAATGTCAAACATTTTAACCTTTGAGACATTATTACTCTCCATTTAAGGCCAATAGTATCCTAACCATTTTATTTTTGCTACCATTACCCTAGGTGCTATGTGGCCTCCACATAGTCCCTTGTGGACTTGCTCAACAATCATTTGCACTTCACTATTGCTTACACAAGTTATCAATATGCTATCATGGGATCTATGACATAATGTGTTATCACCTATGATGATTTATTGTTGCAAAAATTTTCACACTACAACTTTTTGAGTAGTAGTTAAATGTTGTGGAGACTCACCTTGTAGGAGGTATGCCTTGATGTCATCATACCACTCTGCTGCATGGGTGGTGCTAACTATGGCTATGGATGCATCCTTGATGGTTTGCATGATAAGTGCAATGCAATCCACCATTGAGGTGGGAAATGCATTAAACATGCTAGGCATGATGCTAAGGGCTAACATTGCTAGTACGTCAGCAATGACATTTTCATTTTAGGAAATATGTTGGACATCGGTAGTTGCAAAGCATTAAAGTAGGCACTTTGCCATGTCACAGTAAGGCTATAAATGTTGTGCCTTACAAGCATAAGCCTTTGTTACCTAGTTCACCACTAATTGTGAGTCACCTTGGATCACTATGCATTGGATCTCTAGGTTGCATGCTGCAAGGATTCCTCAAAGAAGACCTTCATTCTCTACCACATTATTAGTGCAAGGAAATGTGAAACAATATGTGAAGGGTTGAATCTCTTTGGAGGGAAACATGATAATAGTAGTAGCACTACCCCCTTGAGAGGTTGAAGCTCTATTGAAATGCAAGAGTGCCTCATGGTTATTGAGCACTTTAATAATGCTATTAATATGCTCATCTAGGAATTCAGGGTCTATGGTTGCTTGATCATTCACAAGTAAAGTTGTGAGCTATGTGGCTATATCTTGACCTTTCATTGAGGCTTGTGCAATGTAATGTAGGTCAAACTCCACTATTATTTCTTTCCACTGTGCAATGTGACTACTTTTATAGGTATTTTTCGTTATGACTCAAAGTACATTATTTTTGCAAATGATATTGACTTGACTATGAAAGAGGTAATGCCTCCACTTATTTAGTGAGAAGACTAGGGTAAGGCAGTGCATTTTCACATCATTGTATTTCACCTCATGGGATACTAATGCATGTATCAGGTAGTAAACCAGGACCTCTACACCATCATCTCATGTTTGGCAAAGCAAAGAAGTGATGGACATGTCAAATATTGCAAGGTAAATGTAAAAAGGTTCATCCTCCTATACAGGGTGGACCATAGGTAGTTGTGCTAGCTCTCACTTAAGGGAGTCAAATGCTTGTTGGCACTAAGCAGTCCACTCAAAGTAAGCTCTCTTATTAAGTAGATGTTGTATTGGTTGTAGCTTTTTAGTTAATTGGGAGATAAATCTATGTATAAATTATAACCTACCTTNCAGTTAATTGGGAGATAAATCTATGTATAAATTATAACCTACCTTGCAACCCTCATAGCTTCTAAAGGTTGGCCAGTAGTGCTAAGTTGGTTATGGCATTAACCTTGTCAAGGTCTATGCATATTCCTTCTTTGGATAATACAAAGTCAAGCATCCGACCTGTTCTAACGTTAAAAACATACTTCTTGAAGTTTAACCTAAGCTTGAGTTTTAAGCAACTTTTAAGCACTAAGTCTAGATCATTTGCATGGTTGTAGGCCACTTTGGACATAACCTCAATGTCATTGATGTAGTCATTGAACAAACTTAGCATGTGATCACTAAAGATATATGTCATTGTGCATTGATATGTTACTCCTGCATTCTTGAGTCCAAAAGGCATCATGGCATAGCAAAATGTACCCCAAGGGGTTATGAAGGTTGTACTAAGTTTATGCTCAAGGTTGATCCTAATCTGGTTGTAGCCCAAGAACCCATCCATGAAGGACAATAAGGCATGCCTGATCATGGTATCAATTAGTTGATTGATATTGGGCAATGGGAAGTCATCTTTAATGGTTTCCTTATTTAAGTCTTGGAAGTCTATGTGAATGTGTATACTTCCATTTTTCTTAGGCACAACTACAATGTTGAAAACCTAGTTTGCATAGTCAATAGCTTGGATGAAACTAGCTTTATAAAGCTTGGTTATTTTATCACGGATTTCCAACACCACCTTAAATCTAACCTTGCACACTTGCTGCTTAATTGGTTTAATGCAAGGATCAAGAATGATGTTGTGCTAGAATAGCTAAGGGTTTACACCTAGCATGTCCTCGTATGACCATTCAAATGCTTTAATGTTATAGTTAATTACTCTAGCGATGTCTTGAGCATGTTGGCTGCTCAAGCGAGGAACTTAATTTTAATGTTTTCACCTCACCATTATGCATTTCCATAAGGATCTCAATAAGGGGATCTTCTATGGCATCTCTTGCCTCTAGATAAAGAGCCTTACCTAGATGGTTGGGCCAGTGGTGCCTCTATAGATGCTATGTACTTATTTTAGGTGGTAGGCTCAAGGTCTAGGCAATGAGGTTCGATGGATTGCTTAATGTGGCGATGAGGCCCCATGAGGACTAAAGGTGAGAAGATATGCTCTTGCATAGCCATGTCATGTTCCTATAAAACAAACCAAAAAAATGTCAAGTGGCACTTATTTTAATAAATTTATCATGCACAAAATGGGAAGAGCAATCCAATGAAATTTTCCTAAGCTGCATTCAAGTTTTCTATGGAAGGTAAACATGTTTGTATCAGTTTTAGGCCTTGGCAAGCCATGCACATGCTAATTTTAGGTCTTAGTGAATTGTGGATGCACCAAACATGTCACTCTAGGGAGGGCTAGCCATTCTTTGAAAGTAGAATTAACTCAAACATTTGAAAAATTGTGATTTTGGGCTAAATGTAGTTGACTATGCTCTCATCCAACTACACTCTCTACTAGGCATTTGGTGTGGAGCATAGTCCTAGGTTGGTGGATCATTAAATGATCCCACGAGGGTATATAGGCATATTTTCCCCATAGTAAGTTGTAATTTTCTTGCTTTTGACCATGATGTATAGAGGGTAGTCTTGCCATTGCACCTACTTTTGCTACCATTGGAGAGTGTAGTTGGGGGAAAGATGACACACTAGAGTGTATGCCTTCACCTAGGGCTAGAAAATGTGGCCAACAGATAGAGGATATTGAGATTCTTTCTATAGGCATGCATAGAGGAGAGGAGGCTGTCAGCATCAACCAGGTACATGAACTATGCTTTCCTTCTTTTGCTCATTTTTCATTTAATTTTTCATTATGGGATTTGCTGAGTGTAGCTTTGTGTGCCCTGCCATAGCACTCTACTATGGCAATGATGATCATGGTTGTGCATCATTTTTAGTGCAAAAATGAGGAGTGCACGATGGCAAGGATGATTTCTATATTTGTTTCCTGTGGTAGTGAGGGTTTGGGGGTGTAACCCCATGTGTCACCCTATGTGCCCTACAATGACAGTCACCATAGTTGTGCCCTGCTATGGCATAGTGCAATGACTAGGAGATCTATTCTTGCTTGGGCTTCAAGTACCATTCAGGCCGTGATGGCATGGCGTTTGTTGTTTGGTCCTTTGGAGTTGAATGGGGCTACATTGTGCACCGAGTTTATAGCATGCATGGATTTTTGAGGATTGTGGGGCTCAACATCCTAGGCACCAAAGTGTGGTTGTAGGGGTCATAGCTGCCATCATGAATTATTGCCTCTTTTCTTTTTTTATGTGTATTTTTTATTTTTTTATGCAGAGTTAGGATTTTTTGGCTAGGGTTAGGGCCTTGTGCAAGGCTAGGGCTATGGCTACCATCACACACCACATTGTTGTGGCCCCCATTTTTTTATTTTTAAAAAAGAAAAAATGTCTTCATGGGCCCATACATTGCACACCACAGTATAGCCACAAGGGCTATGGCCTCCATCGTGGGTCATAGTGGAGCATGACCATGACCAGTGCTATAGATTCAATAGTAGTAGAGTGAGGCAAGGCAAAGTGGGAATCTATCTTCATGTCATGGACACAATTTAAGGTTTTGCAAGGTTGCAAGTATGACAAGCACACTAGCACATGGAACTATGCTCTACATGGCTATAGCCAAGACTATGCTCTCCACTGACATGAGGGTAGTCACAAGTGTTTGCCAGATTTTTATTTTTTGGCACTATGCTCTCTATTGAAGTAGCCTAGATTTAGAACATTTTGCAGTTTTTAGACTACACTCTCCACTAAGGTAGTCCAGAGTTAGTAAAATTTTTACCCAAAACTTTGTTAACTATGTGTGCACGATGCTAATCTATAACATGAGCTTATAGGCATCCTATGTTACATGAGTGAACCTATCTATAACATGCCTACACCAAATATGTGGGTGGACCATCAAGCAGTGTGGTTTTGACCAAGGGCTTAAGAGTTCCTGGAATACCTACTATAGTAGTTCAATGTGATCATGTGGTCACACTTAGTGATGGAGGCTGCTAGTGCCATTACTAAGACATTGCTACCCAAGGCTAACTAGAGCATCCTAAATTTCATCTCAAATGAGTCTACCACTAACGTTGATGAGGTAGGTGGCTCAGGCAAAGGTCCTAGGAGTGCTTGAAAACTATCTAAGGTATGGCATATGACAGGGTTTACTTTCTATAATAAAAGCAACACCCTTTTTATTGTGCTATGGTTGCATACCCTATTTCAAAACTTACCTAGAACTATCTACTACACTAAAGGGTAAGTGCTTTTACAACTCTTGCAGTGTTTCTTGATACTTGATCTTGTTGACTTGCTAACAACTCGTGGTTAATGCCATGTTTAGAGTTGATAAGATATGCTTGCAGGATGAGGCAGATGCTCTAACCTTGACCTACATTACCTTGGAGGTATTTTCATCATGCAGTGTTTCTTGCTACTTGATCTTGTTGACTTGTTAACAACTCATGGTTAATGCCATGTTTAGAGTTGATAAGATATGCTTGCATGATGAGGCAAATGCTCTAGCCTTGACCTGCATTTCCTTGGAGGTATTTTCATTATGCACAAATGTTTGGGTAGTCGTGATTAAGCAGGCGGAACATGATTTGGAGGCCTACCCCTCCCAATACCTAAAGGAATATGAGCTATGTAGGACCCATGGCTAGTTGGATGAGGGGTGGGCTACTAGTGAGATTAACATTGAGAAGATGCTTTCAATGCCACCCCTATCTCACACCTTGTTTGTACCACATACATATCTATGTTTTGGCTTGTGTGGTTATTGGTGTATGCCTTTTAGCTTTCCTCACTTGCATGATGCTAATGCTATTTTGGTTTTTGTTTTAGAGATGGGTGCCTTAGCTGAGGTGGTGATGATCACCATGGGCTACACAAAAGTCACCCTCATCATGAAATATGAAAATGTTAAGGGTGCACAACACTGGCTATGCTATAAAGCGACAAATGTACTAATGGCTTGCCTTACACATGCTAGGTTAATGGACCTATTCTTGGCCCTTAGCCTGAGTATCTCAGTGGATGGAATGGTCACCATCATCAACTCCTTCAGTAGCAACATCAAGGAATTTATCACCAAGGTACGCGGTGTGACTGTAGTGTTGGACCTCAATGAGGCCTTCTTCACTGATCTCTTTGGCATCCTTGCTAATAGCTTGATGATTGTTGATAAGGCCAATAGGGAGGTGGATTGTAGAGGGGAGATTGAGGACTGGTTGGGGGTCACTCGATCTCACAAAGGCATATTGATTAAAGATGTGTTAGTGCCTGAGGTACAAGAGCTCTACCATCTACTCTGTGCTCATGTCATTTCAAATTTTCTTTTCCAAGGAAAGATCCTAGGGATTGAATAGGCATAGGTAATGAAGGAGGTGCTACTAGAGGGTATGAGGTTCAACTGGGCTATGTACATAGCCACCAACCTGCATGCAAAGATTTCTAGATTGTGATTCAATCTTTAGGTGAGGTCCTACATCCATTTCACATTCTTTGCAGGATACCTATAAAGGTTCGTGGAGATTTTGGTTGTGTGAGATGATAGAAAATGGATGGTGCAGGACTGTGAGAAACTGTCTAGGCCATGGATCAAGCATATGTTCTTGACTACCCCTAGAAGGGATTGATGAGTCATTATCAGTAACAACCAAGGATTCTATGTGGCACTCACATTACTTGTGTGATAGTGCCTTTAGTTGGCACTAAGGACATGAGCAAGGTGGATCACTACATAGCAAAGATGGTGGGGCCATCTAAGGTCAAGATCAAGAGGTTGGGTTCTCAAGAGGGATCTACCCCTAAGATCAAGAAGCCAAGAAGCAAAAGGATTCACATCAAGCTTCAAAGTTTTCATGTAGATGTTGCAAGTTAGTACATGTAACTTCTAGGATGCCTTAGTTGCATTCATGCATATACTATTATTTGTTATATTTTTCTTTTATGCTACACTATTAGTTAGCTAATGATGTGTTATGCGTACTATATGTGTATATGTGTTAATTATAGAAAAAGAAGAGAGGGTTGCAAGAGTAGTGGTTGAGGTAGTAGTGGAGGAAGCACCTTCTTAGGTTGAGGAGGAGGAGGCTTAGGGAGATTAGCCTCATGAGGAAATGGAGGCTTTTTGATAGTTGGAGGAATAGGGGTTTCTCCATCCCTATGGGGGTGATTTTGACAATTGTTTTAATGGGGTGCAGCTAGGTGAGCCCCCTACACTCACACTTGAGGGATTGCTAGGTAATCTACTTGTATTGCCATTTGTCTTCCCTTATTTGCTCTAGTATCTTTAGCTGTTAGGCCATATGCTAATTGCATCATTATATTACAACATCTGATGTTCCTAGTAGTAGTCCTACATCTACCTACCACATGGAGCCATAGGTAAAATATGCTAGATAAATTTTTCTTCATGGAAGGCATTATTGAGGACATGGTGGACTACTTGCAGCAAGTGGACCCTAAGCTTAGTAAGTGTGTAATGTTGCTTACTTTGTGCTATCTTGGTCATTGCTAAAGAGTGTGGCTACTAATATGTGCCCAATTCCTAGAGGTTCTAAAGTTGTAGTGGGATCCAAGCAAGTTGCCCAAGGTAGATGCCCTCCCCAGCCTTCCTTCTAAAGTTGATCAAATGCCTTGTCACATGTATGAGACATTGCACAAGTGCACAATTTTGTGTGCAAAGGTATTGTCAATCTATAGGCACTTGAATGAGCACTTTTGGAAACACGTGCATGAACTGCAGGAGAAGATGACTAGCAAGGACAAGAAGATCAAGAATATTCAATCCAGATATGACTTCTTAGTGGTTAGGTTATAGGGAGATGGCACCTAGCATACCTCTGAGATTGAGTATGCCAGATGTTAGATAGCTCTTAGAGGTAAGAATAAGGCCATGCAAGAGCTGATAGAGTAGTGGCTTCAGATAGATTTTCTCACCCAAAAGAACCAAGATTGAAATAATTATAGCACAAGATTTTATTAATGGGAACAGATGAAAAAAAACCACAAGCATCAGTGTAAGTAAGAGTGTGATGCATACCTATGATGCTACAAGGAGGAGTCTATTGGATGTTATTACCTTGAGATGTTTCGTGAGGTAACCAGCAGGAAGCAAGCATATGACTTATTGATGCAGAGTACAGTTGTGAGTGACTCTCTCATTAGAGAGATCATCACCCCCTATGGAGAAGCCTCTTCTACTACTTCTTCTATAGAGTTTCCCACATGGACCACCGTGGACAAAGGCAAGACCCTTTTGAGCATTGACTTTGGCCAGGATGACTGGGTATAGCTTTCTAAAGCTGAGATCCTCCAATGCTTGGAGGCTAGTCTTGGAAAGTTACCTCTAGAACTCACTAATGCAAGACCTTGTTAGGTTAGTTGGTTTATATGCTAGTTTTTATTTTTTAAGTTAGCTCATATAGTGCATGTTTTCCTACTAATTGTGAATTTTTGTTAATGATTGTGGTAGGTACTAGGTGATGTTGTAGGCCCAAGTAATGTGGTGGAGGAAGAAGAACCTCCACCTCCACCTAGCGCCATCAATTAAGCATGACTAGATGCACCTCCTACTGGGCCTTTTTTTTGCTACATTTTTCCATGTGATTTTATTCATGCTATGTACTACTATGCATATTGCATTTGCTATGGATGATTATCTACTAAGTGTGATATGCAAACTATTCTCCCTATATGATACTTTTGCTATGAGTATGCAAGTTTGGGCCATTGCGAGCCATGGTGAGTTTATTTTCAACTTAAAGCCTTAATAGGCCCCATGTCAATTTAAGGCCATAAAGAAAGGGCTAATGCTAATTTTAGGCCATTTCAGGCCACACATTTGGTAGTTTAAGGCCATAGCGGGCCATGGTGATAGTTTAAGGCCATTCCATGCCATATATTGCTAGTTTAAGGTCATCCTGGGCCATGCATTTGCTAGTTTTAGGCCATTCTAGGCCATCATGATAATAGTAATTTAGGGTCATTCCAGGCCTCTCTAAAGGAATTAAAAGTGATAGCTTTAGGCCATTTCGAGCCTCGTCGATAGGATTAATGCTGATAGTTTAAGGCCATTTTGAGCCATAGCAATCGTTTTAGGCCATTTCGAGCCACGTCGATAGGATTAATGATGATAGTTTAAGGCCATTTTGATCCATAGTGATAGTTTAAGGCCATTCTAGGCTAATGAAATTTCCATAGTTTGAGGTCATTTTAAATCATGTTGATAGTTTAAGGCTATAGTGCCATTGGGTTACTAGTTTAATGCCATAGTAGGCTGGGTGTTACTATCTCTCTTTTTGTAATTTTGGCTTTTATGATTTTTGTGCATTTTGATGTTTTTAAAGTGATAACTATAGAAGTGTAAACTAACAAGAAAATGCGTGAACAAATCAAATGAATGCAAGAACCAAGCAAATGAATGCATAATCTAAGCAATTAAGCTAAATGCAAATATCATGCTACCATGCTAATATAACGCAACACAAATGCAACAAGAGTAGAGAGTAGTGTATAGAGCACGCAAAAGCAAATAGTGGGTAGGCACCTAGCATGTTTTAGACTAAGGGGATACCTTAGTTGTGTAGTTGCTTCCTAACTTGATGTGGGTTAAGGAGCATGTAGGGTCTAGATTGCACTATCCAATAGTCTCCTTGACCCTCACTTGCTATGTTAAAGGGCAACTCTACCCAAAGGATGTCCTTTGGGAGGTCATTGGCTTCCACTACTTCTTTAAGTGCATTAGCCTCATGTGTTTTCTTGTCTACCACAAATGCATCATCATGAAATTCAACATCTAACCCTTACCCCACATCTACATTGTTGATGGCCAAATGAGTGGTGTTATCACCATGAATGATAACTTCACCACATTCATATGGAAGGTGGATCTTCTGATGAATTGAAGAGGAGATAGCCCATAACTAGGCTAGCTGACACCTTCCCAATATCAAGTTAAAGCCCAACATCTTCTCTATGATGATAAATTTGACAGTGGTGGGGAATTACATCCTTGATACGAAAGCTATGGTGACCATGCCCCTGATAATGACATGTGATCCATTGAAGGATTTTAGACACATGGTCTTCATTGCCTTGATATAGTCTATGAGGCCTAGCTTGTCAACGACAGTGTATGGTAGTACATTTTTTGCAATTGCATCATCAACATGGATCTTGTGGATCTTACATTTCCCAACACATATGGTAATAAACATTGGAGTCATTATGACCTCACCCTTCTTAGAATTGANTATTATGACCTCACCCTTATTAGAATTGACCTTAATTACCTCATTGCAAAATGCTAGGTATGTAGAATTTGATTCCTAGGGAGTAAAGGGTAACATCACTACATGGATGGAGTCCTCTTCTATAGGTATGTCCTCCATGATAGGACTGAAGGTAAACATCTATACCAGTGCTTCATGGTGGGTAGATGAGACCATGATTAGATCATACAAGCTTAGTGTTGTATTTTTTTCCTTGAGTGCTTGCTTGACTTGGGCTAATGCATCCATGAAGTCATTGGCATTGACCATGTTTTCTTTGGCTTTTATCTCCTCCATGCATTCTAAGAGATGAATTTCTCATGGATGTGACTTGGGCTTTGTTGGCTTGGCCTCTGTAGGGGCCTCAATGCTTGGTTGAATTTACTGGTTGTGGCCTCCTCAATTGTTTTGGCCATAGGGATCATAGAGATAGGGACCATCTTTGGCAGACCAAGTGCTCTTTGGCCTTGGCATTGCCTAATTATTTTATCTGCGAGATGTTCATTGGGTCTCCCGAGTCATCATCTAGAGGATCTACTAATGTCACCTACAGGATTGGCCCTTTGACAGGAAGGAACCAATGCATTGGCTATCACTAGGCTTTGGATAGGTGAAGGGTTAGCATGTTGTGACACCCTAATAATGAAGGGTGTCTAAACTATTATTGTTGTGACATATTGTGATGCCCTAATCACAAAGGACATTGTGGGTGCTTGAGGTGACACTCTAATAATAAAAGAGGACCTCAAACCCATGGGGGCCAAGGGGACACTTGCACTACCAGATGGCACCTAGACCACAAATGGCTATTGCATTGGTTCTAAATTATCATCAATGCTGATAGCATTTATGACATAGCCAACATCATCCTTATTTAGAGGATCATTATACATCCTCATGGATTGGTTCTGTGGCCTAACTAGATTTTTAGCATCGAGGACCATGCACCTCTATCGATCATCTTTTGCAGATCATCTTGTAGGGCCAAGCAAAACTTCATGTTATGACTCAACAATTGATGGTAATGGTAGAATAAATCTAGCCTAAAATTTTTTGAGATTGGGGGCTCATTTGGTGCTAATGAAGTGTGGTTTCTGAGTAACTCATAGTATCTATCATGTCTGTTATGAGCATCCTTAAAAATTTTCTTATATCAGATGCGCTTGGCCTTTAGTAGTTATTCTAGTAGCTATGAGGGCTTTAGTGGAAATGGGGTATACTTGGAGTGATCTTTGTGCTCAAAGTTAGGCCTTTAACCAACTTGTGTCCTAGCCATTGTAGATGTAGATGGGTTGTTTGCCTTAGTGCCAATGTTGGTAGCTTTGTTGTTGGTTGGGGCTTTGGGTGGCCTAGCCATTGGCCCCTAGTCAGTTGTCTTGGCCTCTTTGACTACCACTACCACCATTGTAGTTTACTTTCTCTTGTCCCTATCTCTCCTAGCATGCTAGTTATTTTAGGCTACACAGGCTAAGTCCTTACTAGCTTCTGTCACATACTCTATGTCCTTGGTTTGTGTGAAGGCCTGGCTTAGGGATTTTGAACTTAAGTAGTCTAGTTTCAACTTTATGAAATCATTAACTGCATCCTTCAAAGTAGCTAAGAGATGTGCCTTGGCGATGGGCTCTTGTATTTCATTTAATGAGGCACTCCATAGTTGGATGAATTTTTGCACAGGCTCTAAGTGGCCTTACTTAACCTACATTAGATGGGCCAAGGTTGCTTCCAACTTTAGGTTGTACTTGAAAAGTGTCATGAACTAGCTCAAGAGGTCTTCTAGAGATGAGATAGAGCCTTTGGGTAGTGTGTAGTACTAATCTAACACTTTGCAAATCAATGACATGGAAAACACCTATGTGATGACATGTCGCCATGCCTGCAGCAGTAAGCACTCAAACCTAAATATGACCAGATGTGCGTTAGGGTCTCCTTCACCATTGTATATGGTGACTTGACATAGTGGAACCCTAGTTGGCAATGTTAGAGGTGGAACTACAAGTTATAGGGTCGTCCTAGCAGACGTTCACAACTTTGATAGTTTTAGAGGAGGAAACTTTGAGTTGTTTCACCTCTTTTATTAGGGTTTGGATCAGTTGGAATGCTCTAGCTAACTACACTGGCTGTGCTATTCGCTATGCTGGTTGTGTGACCCATCACCTAGTCATAGGTTATGAAGCCATGTGAGGTGCTTGATGTGTTAGTTGTGTTATAGGGATAGTGATTAGTGTTATAGGGACATACGTGTCGGTTGGACCAATACCAAGGATGCCCATGAAATAGGTGGGACATAGGATGCCTTAGTTGTTTAGAGCCTAGAGATGGGCCTTGCATGAACATATGGCTGAGCTAGCATAATTGCTATTAGCAAAGATGGCTAGGTAGGTTGAGATGATGCCACGAAGGACAAGTTGAAGGAATTTTTTGCATCATAATGCATGTATTGTGTCTAATGGATTGCCACTATAGGCATAGATCTAAGCCTGACAAAGTGAAAAATTGATGCCAATGTTATGACTATCTCAGGGAGGATGAATGAACTAAACCAAGAAGGGGCTAGACTAGGGATTGCTTGTTGGAAGATGGTGGAAAAGGAGGCCTCATGTTTGGAGCAAGCTTCAAACTCGTCCTCTTCCTCCTATAAGGCTTTCTCATACTCAATTCACACATCATGCTCACCTGCTTGAATGAGTTAGGATAACAGCTAGGGGTGGAACTCTATGAGTGGGATGATGTCAAATGAGGAAGGGAAGTACTCCTCTCCATCCTAGTGGATTAGTTTAAAGTTCCATTTTAACTCCATGTTAAGGCAATCTATAAGTAACCTTGGTTAAACCTTTGCACATATAAAGTTTTATTGCTCATTGCTAAGGGTTGCATACACTAGGTCTTGGTAGCATAGGCTAAGGGATTGCCTTAGCTCGGCCATCATGAGATTTATAGGGTTGTCAATCCTAGTCTCTTGTTTGATAGGTAAGATATCAAGTACACTAGAGATTGATCCAGGTTCATGGTTGTAGATCAAGTTGTAAAGGGAAAATGCAAAAGTTG
The DNA here is from genome assembly GCA_015680685.1 of Gnetum montanum. Taxonomy (NCBI): domain Eukaryota; kingdom Viridiplantae; phylum Streptophyta; class Gnetopsida; order Gnetales; family Gnetaceae; genus Gnetum; species Gnetum montanum. Next base: position 88,553 of record MNCI01004292.1, read on the forward strand.
TTGCCTACAAAATATAGTGGACCAAGCTGAAACTAACTTTGTTATGGTTGATACCACTAACTACGCTCTCCACTACAAAGAGCTAACTACAATGACTATGCTGGATGCAATTGGGATGCGGCATGGTTAGCCACAATGCTAATGTGAGATGGTGTTTAAGTGTGTAGGTAGTTTCAATGATGTTAATGACGTTAATAATGTTAGTGGGGTTAAGAGTAGTCAATATTTTCAGCAAAAATGAGGGTGCCAACATGCAGAGACTGCTAGCCAAACATTGTTTTAGGTGCATCTATGTGATGAAATAACAAAAAATGCACAGAGAGAGAGAGAGAGAGAGATAGAGAGAGAGAGGAGAAAAATACCACCCCAAATGGGGTTGAGTGTAGTTAACACCAAAAAGGGTTACAAGGTACACGATGTACAATAATTGTAGTGGACAGCGTAGTCATAGTCTTGGGAATGTCTAGCTATGAATACTAGTGTTCTATCGAGGTGTCTACGTTTGTTGGGTTGGCTACCATGGTGTACCGTTGGCTGCTATGTTTCAGGGGACTACGGTGGGCTACAATGCTCTATAACTTTACCTTTCTATGGTTCATTGAAATGCCTTTGGTTCATCAACTCTTTGATTTGCCAATCAAAATTTTCCAACCTCAAAAATGTTTAGGACAAGGGTATTTATAAGCCTAGTATTAGCGCGAACTACAGGATTGCTACCATGTGGTAGAGGGGATAGTTGGGACTACATTGTTACCCAACTATGCTCTTCACTAGACTGATGGTGTTGTACTTTGGTGTGCTCTACCAGACTTTGTGAGACTACAAGACTATGACTATGCTGCCAATTGCATGTGTGTGCCAAGGAGACCATAGGGTACCTAAAAAATGAAACTTGGAGACTACACTACAAGACTACACTCTCTACTATCTTTCATGGGGCCAAGCATAGTTACAATCTTGGGGCCAAAAAGGGGATACAAAAAGAAGAATTTTTCTAACTACACTTTCCAAAGATGAGTAGGAGCTAAGCTGAGTGCTAGTGCTATGTTGTGAAGGCTACTGAGGACTATTCTTACTGACTACGCTTTAGACTCTAGGAGACTATAGTCTCACACTTAGAAAAATTTGCAAAAAATGGCTATGTTCTTACTATGCTCTCCACTAGAGGCTGACTACACTCTTGGCTGGGGGTGATCGTAGTCCTAGCATTTGTTGAAACTTGTGAAAAGTAGCTTTTGGTTGACTAGGCTCTCCACAAGAGGCTAACTACACTCTAGGAAAATGAAGAGCATAGTCCCAACACTTAAACTAAATTATAAGAATTGGTTTTTGTGCTGACTATGCTCTATGCAAAGGAGAGCCTAGATTCAACATTTATACAATTTTGTAGTTGGGATTCCATAGTCCAAATTTGGTGGTGTTTCAAGGGCCACATTCCCATCATTAGTAACAAGGGATGGAGAATTTTCATGTTGAGAGCCCTCAGAGGAAGGGTCCTTGTTGTCATCTTGGTTCAACAGGAGTAAGGAATTAGTGAATCATTTTCCCTTCACAACCTCATGATGGTTCTCCTAGTGCCAATCTCACCTACAGTGTGTTGTAGTAGGACAGTAGTCCCAGTAGTCATAGTCATGCACAACATACTCTTTTGGAAGATCATGGATGCCTAACCTCTTAAGAGTTTAAAGGAGCATCACGGACAAAAATTGATTGGAAGGCATTACAACATTATCTTCCATATCGGGCCATCATAGTTTCTCATGCTGATATAGGATGAAGGTGAAATCAGGTTCATACTCATCTGGATGAGTATATACCACTTTGCACTCTTGTGGGGCTAGCAGTTTAACATCGTCATGCTTGTGAGAACAAGAAGACATTTTGTAGTAAATAAAATAATCAGTGTGCTTTTGTAATTATATAATTGAAAATGACGTCAACCTTAGGGTTTATCAAACAATATTAATAATGCTCACTAATCCTAGATAGTACATGTTTCAACAAAGAGTGTCCCCAGTGACAACATCAATGATGAGTGATGAGGTACCCCTATGCCCAACCATATGAAACACAAAGTGTTCACCTATGATCAATTCAAATTCAATGGACTCAATAGTTTCCGATGCACTAGTTCTCTAGGTAGTAAAATTTGCCCTAATGGTCATTCGTTGTCTTCCCAATTATACTTGTCATGCACATGGTATGGTTAAGTGTAATGAAGGAATATTATTTTTTTTATTTTGTGTTTTATATTCCTTAGTGCTTAAAGATAAGAGATGAAGTAATTTAATAACTAATTAAATTTAACTAACTAACTAATCCCTAATTGGTCCTAACATTAGCATCCAGTCCCACTTTCCATACATATCCTGAACCCACATATCCACTGGTAGGTTACCAAGCACTATGCTACTGGGCGCACCGAGCAATTACTCTACCAGGATTACCAAGCAAATACATGTTTATGCTCAAAGTGGTCGTACTTATGTGTTTAATCTATTTCTCTTAATTAATCAACTAATCACTTGAAGTATACTTTAGATTAATTTAGCTTAATTAATGAAAATAATAAATGCATAAATAAATGATTAATTTATTCTAAGTGTTGCAAGGTTTAATCAAAAGGCTCATATTTATTACTATACACACTAGTGTGGTTTAGGTACAACAATGCTCGAATAAAGATCTGTATACTTTTTGACTCTTGTTGCAAGCACTCAAAGGAATATTCTAACTTTCAAATGGACAAACTATAAGAGCTCTACTACTACTCTAACTTAATGTTCCATAAATACAATTTTGAACTCGTATTTATAATTTTTGCCATAGGGCTATGTCGATAGGACCCTATAGACGTAGCAAATGCTACATCGATGCAACCCCATTGACAAGGCCTCGTAGATGTAGCAAATGCTACATCAATGCAGCCCCATCAATAGGGAAACACCACATAAATGGGGCCCCATTGATAGGGCTCCATCAACAAGGTTACATCAATAAGGGCCCATTGATGTAACACTTTGATGCACATCAGGTACTTTCCAAGGGTGCCATTGTATGAGATACTTCTTGTGAACATTAATAAATTAGTCAACAAAATATGTGAACATTAATAAATTAGTCAACAAAATATTTATGTTCAATGTCAAATGACTTCATTATGTCTTGTAGCTCCTAGTAGTCTAACATCCTCCTACCCAAGTCCGCTACTGCTTCTCTTTAATCTTTATACTTGGTTCAAAGAACATCGAACTCCACATTGACAATCTATAGCTTTTGGTATGCTTTGTAATGAACTCAATGCTCATTCTTATATAATAATTATGAGTTAACCATTTGTTTCTCAAACTCTATATGGGGTCATATTGCAATTAACATCATTAGATTGATGTATTACAAGTTGACAAGTTCCATTTACCCCGTTATCTCCTCAATCTATAGTTCCTTCATTTTGATCTTTACTTGATTATAAACATTGAGACTATCAAAGATTAGTTGTCAAGTATCACCTTAGTGCTACTAGAAGGCTTGGTTGACCTTTTTATTCACTAATGAAAGCTCTTTTTTATTAATCTCTTTTTCTATACACATGTATTTTCTAAAATAATTTTTGATATTTTCATATTTTAGGTCTTCAATCTTCTATGTGGTAATCTTAATGGCTAACTTCTGTTGGATGGCTCTAACCTCCTCAATAAAGAGATTCCTATTTTTTTGCTTCCAACCTATGCACATCTACATTAACTTTGATGACCTACTCTTGAAGATGTTTAAGGTAATCTTCCATTTTTTCCTTTTTTTTTTTAAACTTTAGCAACCTAGTTTCCTTGTTTAATTCTTGATTTTCTTTGTCCACCATATTGATGTTCTTGTTCAACCCATTTACCAATGTGAGAAGTATGCATCCCAAATGACTCTTTCATTTTCCATCTTAACCTTATGTTGTTTGAACTTTGATTGATTAAATGCTTCATCTCTTTTAAGGCTAGTCTAATGGATTGTAGGGTGGGCTAGCTAGGCACAAAATCATGCAACTTCTTATATCAATTTCTAGTTCATTGACTCCACTTGCTAAAGCTAAGTTTCAAAAATAACTAGCTTGTCCTTAGTCTCAATGAGTATAAACTAGGTTGTTTTGATGTTTTTAATGACTTTAAAGACATTTAGAATTTCTTGCATAGCTTTAACCAATATGTATAACATCTCCTCATATTGTGTTGCACTCATCCTAGATCCTACATCAATTAAACTAGTCCTTAAAATATTTAAATATCTACCATTATAGAAAGGTTTGGATTAGATGTTGTAAGGACATTAAGTGCTTTGCCAATTCTATCAACCACCACCTTCAAAACTATCTCTTGACCTTTGTGTAGCATAACTACCATTGTGGCTCCATCTCTCTCCTCTAGTATCACAGAGAAGACTACAACATTATTTGAAATTTATAACATTTGTTTAATAGGTAGGGATACTACAACTTCTATTAAGATAAGGTTCACTTGGATGATGACCTAGCTTCATCTGGTGTTGAAGAGGTTGGAGAGATCATCATATTGATAACTTATGACTTGTGAGAGTTCATGTAAGTAGATCTTGAAGAAAGATAGTCTTTACCACCTCCCAAAGGTGGTTGGTTTGACATTTTAATGCACTTCCTTCTTTTCTATCATCAAAATTTTCATTTTTGCTTCAACATCTATTGGTAGGATTTCTTCCTATAGCCTTAGTAGAGGTTTTTTCTTCATCATCCTAGGCCATGATGTTGTAGTTTCCCTATGGAGAACATTGTTGAAGTAGTGAAAAATCCCTTTCATTTTGCAGATTTTTTTGATTAAGCATAAAAAGGGAAGTATATTTCCACCATCACTCTCATTTTTCTAAAATCTCTTTTCTATTTTCAAAAAAAAAAGTTGTGATAGGTTGACTAGAAACTTCTTGCTAAGTGTTGTATATGTTCTCTTGTAGAAAAGAATGTGATTATGCTTTGTCATACCATTGAATTAATATGGTATAACATAATTTTGAAGGATATCCTTTTTACTTAAATAAGTACCTATGATTCTTTCTAAAACACCACAAAATTTTGCATGTTATAACCAATCTTCATCATGTAGCTTTCACCCCATGGAACTTGAGGCAAACTTTCATTGTAAATGTGAAAATTGTAATCCACAATGGGAAATTTCACATACTTTATGCTTTTGAGGCTAAAAAATTCCTCATAAGTGGTCAAAGCCTCATTCCACAAGTGAAAAAAGTCACTTAGTGTTTATATTTAGGCTTGGGGGAGGTCAAAAATGCCTTTTGGAATGCCAAAAAAGGTAATTTGATGGGTTTTATAGGGGGTAGACATTTTTCTATGCTAAAAACACATGAAGGGGGATAGGTCTCACCTACTCCTAGTGTGGAAGGATGGGAAGTCTGAAAAGTTTTCCACATTAGTTTTCCCCCTTCAATGTGGAGATCAAAGGTGCATGATGAAGAGCTTAGCATTGAAGATTCATCTCTAGCATAAAAAAAGGTACCCCAGTTACTATTTTTGGTAAATAGAATGGCCATGGGGAAGCACTTACTATTTTTAGTAATACCCTAAAATTTGGGCACCATTTCACCTAAATTTGGCAGCCAATTTGCAGCAAAATTACATCAAATTTGTAACCATTTTTGCAGCCAATTTGTAGCCCCATTCATGGCCTAAAGACCCTATAAAAGTCAAACTCCAACACCATTTACAAGTTCTAGAAATTTTTCTTAGGTTCAACAATTTTTGGCAAAGTTGAGCATTTTCAAGCAAAAAGAGAGAGTAATTGGTTTCACATTTTTGACAAATTGAGCAATTTCTAGTAGCAATTTGCATACACACAATTCCAAACTTGGGGCATTTTCAGGCACTTAAGAGCTTTTGCAAATTCCCACAATTGCAATCTCTTGAATCCTAGCATGGAAGCATTGATGCCTTGGGATTTGGTGGATTTTAGGTGTTAACGCTACATTTCTAGAACTCCAAACCCAACATGGAGCAACTTAGCATCCAAACATTCCCATTTTCTCACCCCCAACAATGGCTAAACTACAAATCCAAGGTTATAGTAGCAAAGGAAGGTTCTATAGCATCAAGAATGGCTTGGCACCTGAATTGTGGAGAAGATCATCTCGACTTCAACGGGCCTTGAACTCTTATACAAGTGGATCCCCTTTTCACTCATCTAGGCACCATTTGTACACATTTCTCTAACTTATTATTTATTATTTTTTCAATAAATTTTTAATTTTTGAGTTTTTTGTTCAGAGATAAACTTTTTATTTGTGCATTATTCAAATCTATTCATATTACACATTTTATATTTCCAAGTGCCTGGTTCCTCTACCAGACTAGCCAGGGTACCCTGAATTCCATTTTTGTCATAAAGACCCTAGGGGTTTAGGATTGAGGAACTATGTGCATTGAGGATCCGTGGTTCCCATTCCAGCAATCAAGGTTTATGGTCACAATAGTTTCTCTTGGCACTAGAAGGAGGGGTTGAACCTCCACCTAAAATTTGAAGCTAGATCTATTATTTTCATTGCCATTTGCAAGCTTTCCTTCATTTTTTGCAGCCAAGACCTTTGAAAAATCAACATTGCTCTTCCCCCCCTATGACCAAAATTGTAGCATGGAGGTTGCAAGTGGTTGGGCTTTGGTTTTTTATAGCACTTGCTATGAATTTTAAGGCCCAAAACTAGTGTTGATATTTCCTTTTCCCATTATTTTTATTGTTGAAAGTTTATTTTCCAGCTTCTAAAAGTAGGTGGTTTAACTCATCCATGAGTTAAATTCCCCACCCCACCCCCTCCTATTTTTCCAAGTTAAGAAAATTAGAAGCTATCAAGAACCAATTTTAGTGTAAAAAAATCCTAACTTTCCACTTTGGGTTTTTAAGCTTTCCCCCCATCAATGTTGAGGTAGGAATTGTGAAATTCCCATCATCTCACCCCCTTCTTTTCCTTCTTTTCCATATCCAATGTGGAAGTAGTTGGGAGGCCAATGTTGGTGAAATTTAAAACTAATTTTATAACTAGATCTACTTTTGTTTCAAGTCAAAAGCCATTTTTTAGTCAAAACTCCCAAGAAATCCAACACTGCCATTCCAAAACACACTGGTGCCCCCTCCCCCTCCCCCCCACCCCACTCTCCTTGTTGTAGAAACCTTAGCATGGAAGCTATAGGTGGTTTGGATGTCGAAATTTCACAACATCTATTATGAATTCCTAAAACAAAGCTAGTGTGGAAGCCTTGAAAAATATTTAATCTTTGTTTCCATAATCTTTGTCACTAAACCAACGTCAGTTTCCATCTTTTTTGATGTTAATGATGGCAACCTACCAAAACCATATTTGAAAACTACCAAGTTTCCATTTTGGTCTTCAAACTTTTGCTTCTCTCTCCAATGTTGAAATAGAAAGGTGTGATATTTCCATTATCTCACCCTCCCTTCTTTTTCCCTTGTCATACTTAGCATAGAGGCACTTGGGAAGCCAACTTGGAAGAGGTTCAAAGCCAACATTGCCAATATTGTATTTTTGGTAAAGGGATAAACCCCCATTATCCCCCACTTACTAATTATAGTAAGCATATCATTTTTTTCCATTTTCATGTACTCTAAGAGTTTTTAAATTCCATTCACTGGAACATATTGTTATCTTGACATTTATAGCCTATTCTCAAGCAATTCTCAGCATTATAGTCATGTCCTTCCAAAAATCCACCAAATTTTCCTTCACCTTTACTGGTAAGGATAATAACCAACAAGTCATGAGGGTGTGTGATTCCAAAGGCCTATAGTCATTGAGTGTAGGTGATCTTTGAGAGTTAGAGGGGAGAGTCCTAATTTTGCAGCCATAAATGAAGATTGCTATAACTTCATCTATGCCAAAATTTAGGTAGGTATGCTAATTCCTCGAATTAAAGCCAAAGCCAAGAGGGAGTTTGAGCTCATACATAAGGGTGGGAAAGAATACGTCCCTTCCCTATATGAAGAAAATCCTCTAAATGACGTCTATTCTAGTGTCCTAGCCTAATTGATTACCACAAAGGAGGAAGATGATCAGCCTACCTTTGAGGAATGATAGGAAGAAGAGGATGAATTTAGGGAAAAAATTGAGCCTAAAAACATCCTTGGAGGGCTATTCAACCAAACATCCCCCAATGTCATAGAACCTTTTCCTAATGCTTTTGTTTTCTCCATGGGCATGATGCCACCATCTTCCATCCCTCCATGCCCTACAATAATAGATTCTATGTTTGTTGTAGCAACACATCACACTTAGTCAATGCTACAAACAAGAAATTATAACATATCAATGTCATTTTCAATGCACCCACAAAATACAAAACCCCCCATGGCACAAGGGTCACACACTATGTTTGTCCTGTTTGTGCCTTAAGTACTAGCACAAACATCTTTTTCTTTGTTTGGCCCACAAGCCATGACCATATTATAACATTTTCCTTTTGTCATGAAACCCATAGCGAGGCCAAAAGCCTCACAACAAATAACATAACCTCACAAACTATGGGGCCACTGCAAGGTTTGGATCAAAATTTCCAAATGATCCAAGACCTAACAAAGGAATTGAAAAGGCTTAAATCTCTACCACACAAAGCAGCAAGATTATGGACTTCTACTAGGATGATCCCGTAAGTCCGATAGGCCCCCCCTTGACACTTCCTTTTGGTGTCCCCATTCCATAATTTAGCAAATATAACAAAGAAGATAATCCTAATGTTCACCTCATCACTTTTCGATCTAAATGTTTGCTCTTGTAGCCATGCCCTCGTACCATCATGAGGATTTTCCCTATGTCTTTGGCTAGGAAAGCACTCAATTGGTATCATGCATTATCCAAAGGATCTACATCCTCTCTGGAAGACTTAGTAGCCTAGTTTGTCAACTACTTCAAGTATAACTTGAAGCCTGACATAACGCTTTATAACTCATGAAGGTCAAGAAAGGACCCTTAGAACCTATATAGAAATTCATTCAACAATGGAATGGATTGCTAAATGAAATACCAGAGCTCATAGCTGAAGCCCACTTGTGAGCCATATTTAAGGGAGCAGTTAATGACTTCATCAAGTCTAAACTCTACTACCTTGATCCACAGTCTCTTAGCCAAGCATTCTCACAAACATAAAACATAGAGGATGCACAAAGGCCAACCATGATCCAACCTATATATCATATAAAAAACAACATGCTCAAAAAGATAAAGAAAAGAGAAAATAAGGAAACACTACTATAGCAACTATAGCCAAGAAAGCTTGGACCATAAACCAAGTGCCAAAGGTCAACCCACCTAAGGCCCCCACCAATGACCGTAGTAATCAACCATCAACTTCTAGGACCAACACATCGACAACAAACAAACCTAACTTTGAAAGGAAGGACAGGTCTAAGTACACTGAGTTGCCATTAAAACCATCTGATTTGCTTGATCAACTATTAAGAATTGGACACATGAAACATAAACAAATGACTGAAGCTTCTTGAAAGAAACACAAGTGACTATGTGAAATAGCCAGAGATCCCTCTCAGGCAATGAAAGGTGATCCCCCATTACCTAGATACTTCAAGCTAGACTACTTCTACCATTATCATCAACTACCTGGTCATGATACAAACTTCTACTTTGCACTGAAGGATGACCTACAAAGGATGATAGATAAGGGGGAACTACTTTTAGATGCTTCTAACCTAGTTTGCCCACAAAAATAGCCAATGTAGGTCTATAAAGACTCATTGAATGCCAATGATATTTCTTATGTTATTTGGACATTCAACATTGATGACAATCAAAGACCTATAAGAGAACCATTCATGATCCAAGTACCCCCTTACAATGAGAGAGCTTCTTTAGCTTCCCATAGCTCAAGATCTCCCTTTGTTGTGAGGGTATCATTACCAATACCTTCAAGAGGACCTTTTTTTCTCAAGGTCCCCTAACCCAATACAACCTGAACAGCTATAGCCCAACCAACCACACAATGATCCCCTATGGTAGCCAATGTTACTACCTCTTCCTTACAACCAACGGCTAAAAACTAAAAAAATTCAGCCAACCAAAGAAAAAGTATAAGTAAAATCTTGATAATCAGGGAGATAGGTAGATGGAGGCACAAAAGGAAGTGGGCCCACCAAATCCCACTCTCATCTCAGCTATACCTATGACCTCATCTACTTCATCTTCTTCAACCAACAAGCCATAGGAGGATGCTAAAGCCTACAACCAAAATAAAAAAAGGGCAATAGCCTAAAACTAAAGTCAACCTTTTGGGACATATGAAGGAAGTAAAGTAGAACTATCGTGACAAGCCCACATCCAATGACAAAACTTTTCTTAGTGTAATGAATGAAGTTAAGTAATCCCTAAAGCAAAAAAATACCACCTTAAGTTTATATGACCTAATTATGACATTCACCACACATCGTGAGGCACTAATCAAAATGTTGACCTCCATACCTGTTAGTGACGATATTCCTACTAATGAAAAAGCTATCCATGCAATAATAATTCCTTCATCACCAAGGGAGGAGAAATCAACACCCTTAACATTTCACAATTACAAAATTAAGGTTAATCCCTTGAATGGTGAGGGCATAAAACCCCTCTATTCATAACCATATGCATAAGGCAATTTAAGATACATCGGGTGCATGTTGATGATGGAGCAGCAGCCAACATCATCCCATGCATTATCGTGAAGGCTTGGGCTTAACTGAGCAAGTACAACCTACAATCATCGTACCTCTTAAGTCCTTCAATGGATCAAGAGTTGCTATCAAGGGGTCTATCTTCTTAGATGTTGTAGCTAGAGAATAATTTCCTACAGCTGCAAACTTCTTGGTGGTAGAAGAGATACCAAGATTCAACCTAATCCTAGGAAGACCTTGGTTGGATCAATTATGAGCTATCTCTTCATCCATCCACCAATAAATTCACCTTCCTTATGAGGGAGGTGAAATTATCATTTATGGTGACAACATGGCTCCCCTAGCTATCAACAACATGGACATAGAATAGGGGTCTGAAGTGGAGCTTCAAGAAGAAGTTCCTAGACATGAAGGGCAAGAATCCAAGATAACCAAAGATGATAATGAGAAGCAATGTGATACATTATAGGATGAACTCCCTTTCAACATCATAAGTGAAGGGGATGTGAATACAAGCTTGTGTAGAGTAGGCCTTACCCACTCCCTAATCTTGTAAAGATTAGGAAGAGTTTGCATAAGTAAAGTTTATCCTAACCTTCCCATGCCTTTATGACTAGATGCCATGATAGCTAAATAGCCATATTTTTTTTTTGTAATTTATTATATCTTTGTTATGCACATAGCCTATGCATGTAGCCATAAATTTGTTTGCATTGTTACCTATTTGTTGTAACCTTTAATTATTGTTATTTATGTTTTAAACATTAAAAGGCATCTCCTTTAGACATTGTTCACTAAGTCATAAAACTAGCACTTTGGCCCACTAAGGCCTAAAACTAGCACTACAGTCGTTTTATGACCTTAAACTAATGTTTTTGTCTGCTAAGACACTAAATTAGCAAAGTATGCATAATCGTACAATATGACCCATGCCCGCAATGGCCTAAAACTAGCAAATGTTCTTTTTATTATTATATCTCTTATTGCTTAGCCTATTATCACATCAATTATCCATTTGATCCTAAAACCAAAAAATGTCAACATAGCCATTTTCAACATTTACAACATAGATGCTTATAGCCAAGCAATAAAATCAAAAATTCAAATCTAAATTTAAATGTCTATAACATACATAGTAATGGCCACACTGTGTGAAAAATTTGTCAAAGAATAACCATCAATAACATAGTTTTGGCTACCCATAGCCATCACCATGGCTACTAAGTAGCATCTAGAGGAGAAGGTAGTCGGTCATCCCCATCCTCACCATTGGGGCCGCCAATGTCTCCTAAGGCCTAAAATGCAACAACTTATAACTATTTAGTGAACCATAGCCAAGATCATGATTTAAAAACAAAAAAATAAAATAGAAAATAGATCAAACTTGTGGAGAGTTTGGCTCCATCACTTCTGAGGGTGGATGGGGAAGGCCTTCCTCCAAATGATGGTGGATCTGGTCCTCTGTCATGTTGACCTAGTCAAAATCCCCAATATGAACACAAAAAAGGATGTCAGATCTATCTATAAGAGTCCAAGTAGGAGGCTCATGAGTAACAATAACTATAACAGTCTCACCTGTAGTAGTAGTGATATGAAGAGTAGGGGATTGCTCCACCTTGAGAGTGCTTTCAAATAGCCAATAAGCACCCTTTTCTTAAATCTCCTAAATGAACAACTCTCTCTTATGTCATTCAACCAACTCTTCTTTAGGCCATTTAAGGTAAGCCACACTATTACTTGTGGGTTTTTTGTGTCTTGTCCCATCCCACTATAGGATCCAAGCATAGTGGTGCTCTCAATATTCAACCTTTTGAAAGATGAGGTCCATTTTCATACGTTGCTCTGCCATCTTCAATAGGACCACTACTTTGTCCTACACAACATGCCATCAATGTGTCCATATGACCTTCTTAGTCTATAACTATCTTGTGTTAGCCACTTGCACTTTCACAATGGCTTTATGGTCTCATAGATTCCTAATCATATCCTCCTACCTTTGAACCTTTTCCCTCAATGCCACAACTTCCTCCTATAGGAATTTGTTGGACCTCTCTAGCTTCCATGAATCTTTTGCACATGACATTTCTAAATCAATGGCACTGTCATACAGCTGCATGGGTACACTAGACACATCAAACAGGAAAAGATTCTATCTCCATGCCCCTATTGAAGTCCCACTCCATAGATGGTACTACACAAAGCATAAAAGGCAACCATAAGACACAAGCTCAAATAGCCATAATACAAACAAAACTTATAGCCAAAGTGCATAAAATAAAATCCTTACCTATCTCAAGCACAACCTGATGTAGTTGATTGATGATGTCCTTAGCCATCCCATGAAGGAACTCCACTTTTTTTGGAGTCTCTACTAATCATTTTGTGCAAAACTCAGGGATGGGAGCTTGCACTGGTGGCTCCAGAACTACTATAAGCATAACAATCATTGAAAGGTCAAGATGACAACCAAATGTAGCTAGTGCAATATAACAACAATATTAAGGCATAGGCATACTTGGCTCCTCCTCCTCTTCCTTCCCTAGGATGATGATGGGAGAGGTACCTAGTATCGCCTCACCGAAAAAGGCATCTAGATCATCTATGCTTGCATCGGAAAGTCCTTCAACCATGGGTTGCTTTAGGAGTGTCTCTTTTGTAGCCCTTTATTTGACCTTCGTAGCAGCTTGGACTACTATAACGTGATGCTTGTCTACAAACATAGCACATAGAAAACCAATTAACATATGAAACCACAAAGTAGCCATAAAATTTTTAAAACATGAAATAGCCAAAGTTAAATAAAGCATGCCTATGACTACCTACTGTGATAGCTTAAGGTTAAACTTAAGCTTCTTCAAGGTAGGTTGATTTGATGTTGGGGGTACCTCCTCCATGGACCTCTTAAATTTCTCTTTGGCTGCCCCTTTAGCCTCCATGCACATTGTTTGGCCCGCTGAAAACTAGCAAGAAATGAGAAAGGATCCTCATATTTAGCACTATTAGGAGACTCATACTGCCTAACATCCAGATTCTTAGTGGCAATGGATAATGTCTCATCCATCCCCTCTGGTGGGTTCTAGGCCTGCATTGTTGCATAAATGTATTTTATCCAAGGCTTAGAAAGTTGGCTTGGGTATTGGGAAATCCATCGTCCATTCCTATACACCACCAAAAACTCTGTAAACCTCTTTAGATAACCTATGAAAAATGCAAAGTGCATACAGATTATCATAGAGGTGTCAACACAAAGTCTAAGAATCTCCTCTTGAAGCCCAATAGCCAAAGTAGTAGCCCAATCCAATTTGATGTTCTCCATTAAGCCTTCTTAAAGGTCCATCCATATGCTAGGCTGGTCACCTTCTTTTGTGATAGTAGTTTGGGGAATGCATAAGAGCTAAATAAAGGATATGATTCCTTTGTGTTAGGGTTTGTGAAGTTATCCATTGAAATTCTAGAGTGGCCCATACTAGCACCAAGCCACTCTAGAACTTCATCATGATGGCCTAATTCCCGCATTGTCCTAATGAAAAATTTGGTCCCATCAACAAGGATGTCAAAAAAGTCATGAAAGAGGCTAGCACCTATGCTAATGTTCACCTTAACACTTCGAATTATGGTGCTAAAGCAACCAACCTCCTCATCAAAGGAGTTGATAACATGTAGCATATCTGCAATAGGAATGGAAGGAATAAGTTCCATAAATACATCAAGTAAATATGCACATTTGATGTTTGCTTGAACATATCTAGGTGCTATCACCAAACTTCAAGATGATGGTTTCCTCATGATGCAAGCCTAAACGTGGTATAGTGACATCAGTTGAAGTGGAAGGTCCTACAAAGTAATAACCAAAGGTTAGCATCCATATGAGCAATTTCAATGACCAAGAAAAGCAATAAAACACTTAAAGCCATAAAACACTAGAAGCCATATTCTCACCTTTACTTTTCTTTTGTGGTGTAAAGGTTTTAGCTATAGGAGAATGATCTATGTTACTAGCATCTACCCACCAGCTGTGCATCGTTTTATCATCTTTGCACTTCTTATACACCATGTTGAACGTAGTGGCATATTCATCAAAGTCCCCTCTTAAGTGTTGGTACACAACATCTCTAATTTGGGGACTCTTGGTGAATTCATAAAAAGCAATTTGAGCCACTATTAGGATTTGGTCATTAACTATCAAACCTTGCTCATTGACCTTGTACCTACAAGAAGTAAAATAATTGAAATTAGACAAAAAAGTCAAGCCAAGACCATATAAAATCATAAAAAAAACATTACAATAGCCATGTTTACCCTTGAAGACAATACATGGTACCAAGAGGGTTCTGGAATAGTGTGTGGGCTCTTTGTGCCACCAACAAAGTATTATCAGTATTATATTAACTATACTCTGGCATCACCCAGATATCTAATAAGTAGCATGAACTTATGGCATCTACAAGATCCCCTACAGGTTTAGAAACTAATTTATTAGTAATATATCTAGTAATCAATCCTGATGCTTGAGGCAATAGGATCTCCACAACAACCCTAACTACATCTATGGACAAGTGTGACCACTACATCATACTAAAGTTCCTAAGGAGATAGGCAAGGAAGTCCCTTGATAGAGGTTGAAACCACAATGAAAACTTCCCAAGAAACATGTCATGTGGTGGAGTATTAGTCTTGGGATGACCAGTGTAGCACAAAATTCCTACCATCTCTAATATAATGAGAATAGGTCTCAAGAAAACCCTACACAAAACAAAGCAAAAACATTGTGACCAATTAGAATTTCTTAACAAGTTTGGAAAACATCCTAGTCAAAGGTGAAATTAGCCTATGTAAAAAGCTCTAAGGTGTTTATCTAATAAGCTTAAGAAATTCCATAAAAGGGAACTCTTACAACCTTTCAAAATAAAAGCATTATGGCCTATTAAAGTTATGTAGAAAATTTAGATAAAACATCTAGTTAGAGGTGAAATTAGCCTCTATAAAAAGCTCAAAGGTGTTTATCTAATAATCTTAGGAAATTCCATAAAAAGGCACTATTACAACCTCTCAAAGAAAAACCATTATGGCCTATTAGAGTTACTTATCAAATTTAGATAAAACATCTAGTCATAGGTGAAATTAGCCTCTGTAAAAGTTCTAAGGTGTTTTTCTAAATTATCCTAAGTAATTTCATCACAACCTTGCATAACCCTGCATTATGGCCAATTGGAATTTCTTTACAAATTTAGAGAAACTTCCTAAGTTAGAGGTGAAATTAGCTTATGTAAAAAGCTCTTAGGTGTTCATCTAACTAAACTTGAGAAATTCCATAAAAGCATTAATACCATATTTTATAGCCTTTATAACAAAAAAACATTATGGCCAAAAATATATCCTAGTCTAAATTATGCATAAATTTAGGAAAAAAATCTAAATTATGAATAAATCTAGACAAAGGCAAGAATAAATTTAGAAAAGGCATCTAAAATTATGCAAATCATGCATAAATTTGGAAAAAAAACATCTAAACTATGAACAAATTTACAAAGAAGCATGATAAGCTTAGAAAAATTCATGAAACCATAACAAAAACTTATTTGAATAGAAAACACTTTTACTCTCCTAGAAAAAGCAAAAAATCAACCACTTCTATTTTGGGCAATGTACTACAACCATGAGTTTTACCATGATCTGCACAACCTTAGCAAAAAATTTATAAAAAAAATCATTTTAAATCCAATCAAAGTGATTTCACCTCTATTGGAAAGCTAAAGTCGAAGCTATGTAGCCATGACTAGAAAATAGTAAGAACCTTTGCCATTTTCTTATGAAAATTTCATAAATATACATGAAATTACAAAATCAGCACAAACATCCTAACTGCGCAACATTTGGAAAATAGCCATAACTCCCTCATTTGAAAGCCAAATGAAACAAGACAAAACCATTGAGAAGCTTAAGAAAAGGGCTAAAAACTTATAACTCTTGATGTCACAAATATGCAGCAATTTTATTGAGAAAAAATACACAACTTGGCTTGCTTTTTTATGGTAAAACTTCAAAAAACCTAAGGCCTAACTTTTATCAAGCCATTAAAATAGTCAGAATAGTCAAAACTGTTGAAACCTATTTAAATTCACATCAAAATAATGGGGTAAGATTTTCTTAAAGTTTAATTTTAACATATCCTAAGGCATAGATCTAAAAAAAATGGACATACCCCAAGATTTTGAGAAAAAAGCACAAAATAGCAAAGCCTATTTTCCAAATCAAATCTACAAAAGTTAAAGCAATAAAACAACCAAAGATATGCATGGGAGTACCCAAAATAGGAGGTGGGATTTTATTAGAATTCTAACTTACTCCATCCATTAGAGTAGATCTAAGAAAAGGGCCCTAACACTTGGAAGGAAAAAAACTAAAATAAAACCATGCAAACAAAGGCAAAAACAGGTTGAATTGCCTACCTTGAAGTAATGAAAAATGGGGCTTAGATTGAGATAGGCCTTGGAACCTCTAATAATATCCTAGAATGCTCATCCATCCTCTAGATTATGGGGTTCTTACTCTTTCCTCCTCTTTGTTTTGGTGCCACGGTAGGCCCAATGTTGAGAAAGGGAAAAATTAGGAGAAGATGGAAGTTCTACGCTAACTATAGGGACGATGGAAGGCTTTCATGATAAAGATTGGTTGTGGCTACCACAAAAATCTCTGCCATAGATCTTCTCCAATGTACTACTACTGAAAGATAACAATTATGACTAATATTTGTAAATTTTAACTTATAAATTTCATTCTAGGGGATCTAAATTTGATTTTTTGGTCTCGCGTTGATTGTGCACAAGAATTGAGTGACAACGTATCAGAAGGGTCTTCTGTTCAAACACCGAAGCCAAAAACAGAGTGCCTTGCGCAATTGTGAGGCCAATGCAAGTTCTTCCACGGCGACTTAGTTTCCAACGCTTTTAAGACAACGTTGCAGCTGCAAATTTGAACGCTACGCTCCCACCACCCAGAACAGCTATAATAGATAACAAAAACAAAATTGACTAGTACCCTGTCCAGAAATGACAATTGAATACTTAAATTTTGAATCTAAAGAACAACTGTTCCTGCACAGGAAGCGTAACTGCTATTGTCAGTCGGTACTCGGCCTGAACATCTCATGATCAAGCCCACATTCATCTCGATATTCGGGCCGAAATATCAAAATATCAATTTAATCGGTACTTGCGTTATCTGCGAAATAACTAAATGCTAAATGAAATGCGTTATCTGCGAAATAACTAAATGCTAAATGAAAAAGAAGTCCTAACGCCCAAAGCAGGTTTCCCTGCCGACTAAAAAACATTGATCTTTATTATATTTTGGACCGACCCCGTAAGCGCACCCAGCGAGGTAAGATCCTTTGTCCATACACAAATTAATAACTACATCAACATAAGATATGACTGAAGCTTGTAAGAAAGTGAACAAATGACTGAAGCTTGTAAGAAAGTGAACAAATGGCATCCAGCGGGATTTTCTCCCTCAATATTTTAATTTTACATAATACAAAATAACAACTTAAATCTAAAGCTGTAAATTCCACCGGATTTCGTAGAAGCGCATTCAACGTTCTCAACTTTTCCATTGAAATTCACAGAAGAGTCTTCATACTTCTATGTGGATGAATACTCCTTCGAAATCAAAGCCAAACACGTTCAAGTACCCTAACCGTCCAGCCGTTTCGCATATCAAAATTTGGACTTCATTGCGGATTCACGTCGCGTGACAAGGAGGACAAAAACAAGAAGGTAAACTCCTCACTAGTACTCATATCCTGTTATACAAGTTTCCACTGGAATCTCGCGCTGTCAGATAAGCATGCAATGGGAAATGTTTCCACTGGAATCTAACGTTTTCGGTTCCACTGAAATCTCGCGCTGTCAGATAAGCATGCAATGGGAAATGTTTCCACTGGAATCTAACGTTGTTGTCCGATAAGCATGCAATTTCAAATTTGAATGTTGCATATTCTGTTTGCATATTTTGTTATAGAAGTTTCCACTGGAATCTCGCGCTGTCAGATAAGCATGCAATGCCATGTTGCAGCCGATGCTGTTAAAAAAGACAACACGAAATTCTTCAGTCCTAACCAGCATGAAATGCAAACCAAATAAGGAAGAGCAAGAACGCCAAAAGATTATGTATAATGAAAAACGGAAAACAATTTTGTATATAAGAACGAACTGTTTTATAAGCCTTAAAAGGACAAGCATCGGACGAGAGAGGAAGCTAGGGCGTCAACTGCATAATCAAAAGAAAGCCTATAATTGCTAAAGTGCAGCAACAAGGACGAGAGAGGAAGCTAGGGCGTCAACTGCATAATCAAAAGAAAGCCTATAATTGCTAAAGTGCAGCAAAGAGCGCGTAGAGACTTACGAAAATCGGTAAAACCTGAATCACACATGCAGAATCGAATATGTAGAGCAGGAAGAGTTTTGAAAAAAGAAGACGACAGAAAAATGATAAGAGAAAATGAAATAAAATGATGATTACCTGAAGAGAGTAAGGATCCGATGCTGCAGAAAAATAGTACCGATTTGGAGGCAAAAATACATATTCAGCGACAGACCAGCAATCACAGATGGAAATAAATGGGCAACACATTTTTGTTGCAAAAACAATGCCGTTATGGAGTTAATGGTTTGCGTGGTCATTATTTTTTTCAGAATCTTTTTTGCTAATAGAATTGGCTAACTCTCAAATGGTTGAGAAAAATGAATGAGAAATGGTTGGATCATAAAGTTTTTATGCATCATCAGCATAATACTTTTATCACTTAGGAATGAAAAGTAGATTTTGATCCTATTCTTTTGATTACTATGAAATTCTATGTTGAATTGAATTAAAAAATTTCTTTTATTTTTCAATATGTTAAAAGTGATTGGTAGCAACATTGGCACTATTGGTAGCAACAATGGCACAATCGTAAAGATAGAGTCAAAAACATTTCTAGATGATGTATAGTGTAAATGTGATTTTGTAGAGATTAATTTACACTAAAGAAAAATAGAATTAAAACTCAAACATGGTATAGAATTAAAACTCTAAAATAGTAATCAATTTTTCTCACAAAACGACATACTATAATTGAGGAAAACAACAAAAAAGCAAACAATTGTAGTTTTCAACAAGCACATATGAAATCTTCTTCGACAAGTTGTTAACATTTTACTAATCCTTGTAATTTTAAAGGTAATAATAAAATCTTAATATTTAAAGAGAATTCCTTTTTAGAAAAAATAAAAGAAAATTTGAGCAAGGACCAATAATATAAATATTGATTCAAATAAATTTCACTTAGTTTAACACAAAGAAGGCCCACAAATATTGCTTTCAATTTAAATACCTCAAAGATATCTCATTCTCTTTCAACTTCTACCATTGTTACAAATGTTTTTTTTATTAAATAATGATTTTTTACTTATTAGTAACATGGATTGTAACACAAATGCTGAGTTTGAAAAATCAAGGATGAGGGCTTCCTCCCCCACATCTCAATGTTAGTTTTATTGTAGAATGTTTGAGGCCTTTTCGATAGGTCCGAAGCAAAAATTATTGAGTATCTTTTAAATTGACATTTATCTCTAGATTTCTTTTCTTATAAGAAATTAAGATTTTAGTGCATGATATTAGTTTTGTTGGTAAATGCATTTTAGAAAATTGCATTATTCTTTTGGCTACTCATGAAGTTAATAAAGGAGATGTTGTTATTCATGTTAATAAAAATTGGATTGAAAAAGTTTTGAATTCTAGTTTCGATAAGATTAGAAGAGTTATTTGGGTTACTTACCATAGTGAAAAAGGAGACTTTTGACTATGTAATATTTATGCTCTTAATAATTTGAAAGATCGATTAGAGGTTTGAAAATATTTTTTCTCTTTGCCTAAAGTTTCTTAAACTATTAGAGGTGATTTCAATATGGTTGAAAGTAATTTAGATAAATTTGGTGATCTTCCTCTTAATATGTCTTCTTAAGAAAAAGAAGATTGGTGCAATCTTAAAGAAAATTATTTTCTTTCTAATGTTAACTCTTTATTTCCACATTATTCAAATGAGAAGCATCATACTTGGTGTAATTATCAATAAGAAACTTGATGAGCAGCGAGATACCCCTATGCCCAACCATACAAATCACAAGTGTTCACATGCGATCTAGTCGAATTCCGTAGACCTAAAGTTCTTAAGTATACTGGTTCTAAGACGTGAAATCTAATTGGAACGATCATTATCTTCTCAGTTCCACTTGTGAGGTACAAGTATATGGTTAAGTGCAACTGAGGTATATGATTTTTATCATTTTATATTTTATAAGTTTAATCACCTAAAACAAGAATGAAAGGTATAGGAATTCAATATCTAATTAGTCTACTACTTAGCTAGCCGAACAGAAGTTTGTTTCCACTCTCTAGACACATTCTGAATGCATGCAGTGTTGTTGGGTTACAAAACATTAAGCATTTTCAAGTTACTGAGTGCTACATGTATGCCAAAGTGGTTGTGCTTATGTTCATTAACAACTAGAAATTAATTGCTTAATAAAGATGCATTAACGTAAAGTGCATGAATATCAAATGCATTAAAGGAAACATTAATCTATTCTCAGTGTTGCAAGGATTATCAAAAGGATTCATTTTTATTCCCATCACATTGCTATACTCAGGTACATTAGTGCTTGAACAAAGATCTATACACACTCAAATTCCTGTTGTGGGCACCCAAAAAAAATTCTAACCCTAGAGAAAACAAATTACAAGAGCTTCACTATCTATGAAAAAAAATGATATGAAAATCATGAGCTCAAGTGCTATATAAATAGGCTAGTATATACCCCGTGATATCAGATATTTGGCATCGCATATTGGGATTCAATATCGAAGCCAACCAAAACATAATT
>MNCI01004293.1:1411-35470 GCA_015680685.1 Gnetum montanum
GCTACCCTGTGCCGAAACGGCGATAACGCTGTTTACCGCGACGAATAACGTACGAGCCGGTGTCATCGGACAAGTCGGCCACGAGATGCGTGAGTACCACTCACGCTATGCGGAGGCCTTCAAGAAGTGCCAGGAACTCGGGTGGCTGCACGAGGATTCGACGCTGGATCCGCCCCTCAGCGTCGAGGACGTGGAGATAGGACTCCCACAATTCCCGTTGCCGTTTGGCCCCGGTAAGGTTGTTGCGTGTTTTAGTGCTATTTGCGTAATTATGAGTTATGACTATGGCGATAATGTTTGGCGATGTCTTGCGTTTTTGGCTTGCATCTTTGGCTTACAGTCAGGGAATCCCGGGAGATTACCCTTACAATTTCCGGCCGCGAGGCGAGAGATGTCCTCTTTCATTATGGGGACATCAAAGAGGCACAGCGTTGGCTTGGCCACTCAGCGGCCCCAGCTGCGGTGGTCACCAACATCCAGACCGCAGGGCTAATGCACCTTTTCCTAGCCGCCACTCCTGACGTTCCCGCCAGCGAGATGATCGGCCTGGTTAACTCCTTTAATGCGAAGGCCAACCGTTTCAGCATGCGCGTACATAACGTGCGTGTGAACTTCGACATCAATGCTCAGCTCTTCTCAGACCTATTTTGCGTCCCCTCCAGCAGCCTTCCCGTAAACGTGAAGACCCAGAGGGGCGTCAAAGTGGAGGCGCTTCTTCAGGAGTGGGCCAGAATCCCTAAGGATACCAAGGGATTCCCCTGCGAGCAATTCGAGCTGGCGACCGCCAAAACGCTGTATCCCCTTTTTCGGGCCCGTACCTTCCCTAAAACCCTCTCGCAAGCGCGGTTCTTTTCAGTGGAACAGACGCGTATTATGCAGGAGGTGCTGGAGGAAGGAGCCCGATTTGACTGGGGAAGTCATCTCGCCAAGGGTTTGCAGAGCGAGATGGTCAAGCTTCGCGAGAAGCTTGAGTCTTGCTTCAATGTGCATCATGCCTTTTTTATAGCCGCCCTCTGGCGATTTGCCGAGTATCTGGTCATTCAAAGGAATGGGGTTTGGGTACAACAAGACCGAGACCAGCTGTCCAAACCCTGGATCGCCCACATCCTCAGCACTACCCGTGGACAGGACCCGCCGGAAGGGATCGGAGAATCAATGTCCGTGACAACCAAAGGCATGACGGCACCCCAAGTGCGAGGCCTCGATAGTGTAGGCAGGATAATGCCCACCTACACTGGCGATGCTGCGCGGGGGAAACGCTTGGCAGAGGAAATCGTGGAGCCTACAGCTCGGCGAAAGAGGCTCCGTGTGGCTGAGGCCCCTGGAGGCGAGGGAGGCCACACCGTTGGGCTCACGGTGCAGCGGACTAAGCCTCTACCTGGTAAGTGTAAACAGCCTGTATATGCAATGTTTCATTTAGATCAACTGGAATTATGTTCTAACGCATGGGAATGTAAACAGCAAAGACGATAGGTCGATTAACCCCTGAGACAGGGGCGATGGTGCTAAAGCGTGGGGAGGGGGCCTCAATTTTGGAAGTAGAGGCCCTGGCTGTTAGCACGCGTCGTGCGCAGCCTTCAGCGCGTAGGGCGGCCCCAGCTGCTACAGACTGGGGAGGAGGCCGCTGCTACTGGAGCTAGAGATGCACAGACCCCAGTGCGTGAAATAGAGAAAAGTACGGAAGATGTCGATGACGTTGCTACTGTCACCGGCAGAGGTAATGAGCGTATGTTTTTTTTACGGGTTTTGCAAGAATCTGTAAACAGGTAATATCTAACCGAGTTATGTTATAGGAGAAGGAGATGCCTCGACGTCTGCTGCTGCTAACGCGACGTGGAGAGACCTCCCCGATAAGTTTGCCTTCATGGAAGGCGTGATCAACGACATGATCGAGCGTCTCGAACGCATCAACCCTGGTGCTGGTAAGTTAGTGAAAGTAACTGCGTAATGTCTTGCTGATAATATGTCATCTGTCTTGATGCTTGTTTTCTGTCAGGAGCTCACCTCCGATGGGACCCCGCGGAGCCCATTGACCTGGACACAGCAGAGCCTCCATCTGATGGGGCGGTCGTGCCACGCAACATTTATGAAGAAATGCGTAAATGTGCGTTACGCTCGACACGCTCCGCGTGGGAAAGCAGGAATATCAACGAAGACCTATGGAAAAAACTACAGCGGTCAGAACAGAGGGTCGTGTCCTTGACTAAGGAAGTCGAGGACCTGAGGGCGCGCTATGAGTTCTTACAGGCTCGAGTGACAGGAGACGAAGACTGGCGTACTGCTATGATTGATCACTCCCGTTATTGGACAGCGATCAAGAACAGTGTACAGACTAGCCAAGCGTTAGTAGAGCAAAGGATGCAAATAGAGTTCCTTGCTCAGAAGAGTCGAGACTGGAGGGACTATTGCGCGGGTGTACAGGAATGGGGGCAGAAGGAGAAGGACCACAAGCACGTGTACAAAAGGGAAAGCACCGCCTACAGAAAACACTACCGTGATTCTGCTATTAAAGCACGGTCCCTGGAGGTCTTTCTGGACACCATCGGAGCGTCCGAGGCCTTCAAGAAGTTTGAAGAACAGGTGACCGTCACTGCATCTCCAGAGAGAGCAATGGTCTTTCCTGGGAATCAAGCTTCAATCCCTACCTTCTACCCGGATCCTCCCGCTTGGAGTAGCGTGGAGAAAGGGAAGGTAAAAGTAGGGATGGCTTTGGGCGAGGATGTGTGGCAAGACCTAACAGAGGACAAAATCATGAAGCGTTTGTGGGCCGGTCTAGATAAGCTTCCCTTTGCTGCTGAAGCTGGGTCATCTCGAGTAAGTTTACGCATGGCTTGGCCAGCGCGTTTCCCGACATAATGTTTCCTGCTCTAATTTTTACGCTATTTGTGTTTCAGGTAGCAGAAGGTGGAGAACGTCTACCAGCTGAGGGGCTGGAGAAGGAAACTATGGAAGCAGAGGTGGAACACAACGACGAAGAGCGTCTTCCTGTGGAGCCAGCATTAGAAGGAGAGTCTCATGAAGAGACAATCTTTCCAGGAGGGATACTTCCCAGAAACGATGGCCTACTGGAGGATGACCTTTTGGGGTTGGACTTAGAGTTGAAGGACACGGGTGATAGTGGCAGTATGGTTCATGCGTGATTTTGTTTTCTGGCATCATGTCACAAATGATTTGAAAGACAAACACGTTATAAATTTTGATTGACTATCAGCTATCTATCATATTTTTTTGTTATTTTTGACTTAGTTTAAGGCCTTTGCGGGCCGAAAGCGTGAATGGATTACGAAGCAATGCGTAAATGGCAAAGTAGCTACTAGTTTAGAGCCGTTGCGGGCTGATGCGTAAAGTTCGAATGACTAGTTTAAGGCCGTTGCGGGCCGAAAGCGTGAATTGTAAATTAGCGAACTAGTTTAAGGCTGTTGCAGGCCAATGCGTAAATTGTAAATTGGAGAACTAGTTTAAGGCCGTTGCGGGCCAATGCGTAAATTGCAAATTGGAGAACTAGTTTAAGGCCGTTGCGGGCCAATGCGTAAAGTTCGAAGTAACTACTAGTTTAAGGCCGTTGTGGGCCGAAAGCGTGAATTGTAAGTAAATGTAACCCAGACACATGCAAAGACAAAAATGGAAAGCGTAAACACAGAAGGCAAGTACTGCATAAAAGCACACAAAAATAAAGGAAACGATTGATTGCTAACTTACATGAGCGCACGCTGGAGAGCTTTGTTCAGCCGTCAGTACGCAACTACCTTTTAGCGGCTTTTATGTTAACTGCCGCATAAGGGCGAGGAGGTTTGCAGTTCGACTCCTCTATGCTGTCATCCGGAAATGGCAGGTCAGCCCAGGATAAACCGTCAACATTGTCATTGTTCTATTCAGGGGCTTGGAGAGAAGGCTGATCATCAGCCGTTTCGATCTCTGAACCCCGCTCTTCCTTAATGTTACTAACGGTCCTGGGAGTGATCTCGTCGCCATGTATGATAACCTCCCCCCCAGCGTAAGGCAGGTGTATCTCCTGGTGGATAGGCGACGAGACTGCCCTCAGCTGAGCTAACCACGACCTCCCTAAGATCAAGTTGAAGCCTGGCATCTTCTCGACGACTAGAAATGTGGCTTCCGTGGGGAATTGATTCCCTGCCACAAACTCAATACGCACCGTCCACTTGACTTGGACCCGTGCCCCATTGAAGGATTTCACGCAGGTTGTCGTCGTGGGAGTGATCTGATCGACCAAACCCAACCTATCCACGATGGAATAGGGAACGACATTAGCAGCCGCGCCATCATCCACATGCACCCTCCGGATCCGGTACTGGCCGACCCGAATGGTGATGAACATCGGCTCCGTTGTCACTTGACCCTTTTCTGGATCATCTTTAACAGACTCGTCCAGAAAGGTCAATGCGGTGGGCTTGGGTTGTTCAGCTTCAAAAGGAAACATGATGGCGTGTATTGCTTCCTCTTCTGCTGGCAGGCTGGCATCCACTGGTATGGACGGCAGCATGCGTACCATAGCCTTGCGGTGTTCTTGAGAAGTCATCAAGAGGTCATACAAGCTCAATGTCGTGTTCTTTTGCTTGAAAGCTTGTTTAACTTGCGTGAACGCATCAAGGAGGTCCTTCTCCCGGGAGGTTGGTTTATCCCCCTTACTCTCCTCCATCCGGCCCAAGAGATGGATCTCTCGAGGCGGGGCGGTGTCAGAAGAGGGGTTGTTCATCTTCCTACTAGAAGAAGATGGCTGCGTTCCTGTGCCTGTGGCATGCTTCTGGGGCATGGTCATGGGCACAGAGGCCAGGGGCCTAGGCTTCGGGAAGCCGAGCGTAGAGCTGTCTTTTGTCACATTAGCTTCAGTGCTTTCCTCCTTCCGCTTAGGAGGCGATGCCTGATGGTGCTGGTTGGAGGTCTGCCCCTGCGTGAGAGGAGCAGCCTGTGGTCGGGGCGCCCTAATGATGAAGGGCGCTCTCGGTGTGGGCGCAGACGAAGCTGCGGCTTGGGCAGTAGCGTGTGACTGAGGCCGTACCTGAGAAGGCGCCCGTATAATGAACGGCGGCCGTGAGACCCCACCTGCTGCCGAAGAAGTAGTTGGCCCCCTTTGTGAGCTGGTGGGCACACGCAAAACAAAAGGTTGCTTTGGCGGCCCTTTACGCTCACCGTCCGTACTTACCACAGTGATTGTATAAGGATCGTAATTTGCGTTTAACGGATCCTTGTATACATGTAATGTCTGGTTTTCTGGACGCGTGGGGTTACTGCTGTCTAGTTTCAGATGACCTTCGTCGATCATGCGTTGAATATCGTCTTTCAACGCCCAGCAGTAATCCGTGTCGTGACCACACATCTGGTGGTAGTCACAGAAACGGTCCAGCCTGAAAGATCTCGAAACTGCCGGTTCGTTAGGCAGAGCTAAAGAGGGGTCCTTCAGCAATTCACAGTTACGTCTGTGACGCTTCAGGGCCTCCTCGGACACTTTCTTAGGTTAAATGTGTCCTACCACCAACAGTTGTTTTAGCAGTTCCGAATGTTTCACTGGGAGAGCCACGTATTTTGAGCGGTCTTTACGCTCAAAATTCGGCTTTGGCTGGGGGGCCTGTTCAGGGGCAACCGTGGCCTAGCTGGTGCCGGCACCAGCCGTTGCCTCAGGCGGTGCTGTTGCTGGAGCTTTCTTGTTTTTGTTCTTGGCATTCTCAGTCAATGCCGCTACAGTAGTGGTCGCTACCTTACCTTTGTCCTTAGCCTTGTTGTACGTGTTCTTGTAAGCGATGTACGCCAGGTCTTTGCTAGCCTCTGCAGCATCTTGGATGCTCTAGACCTGGGCGAAGGCCTGACGTATGTCTCCAGGGGAAAGATAATACAGCTTGGACTTGATAAAGTCGTTGACTGCTCCCTTGAATATGGCCAACAGGTGGGAGTCCACGATCGGGTCACGGATCTCATTCAAGGTAGCGTTCCAACGCTGTATGAACTTTTGGACTGGCTCGAGCGGGTCTTGTTTCACCCCCATAAGCTGCTCCAATGTGAGTTTCGACTTCATGTTGTATTTGAATCGGGTCACAAATTGAGTCAGCAGCTCTTCCAAGGTTGTAATGGAAGAGCGTGGAAGAGCTCTGTACCAGTCTAAAGCTTTCCCTGTTAACGACATCGCAAAGACTCTGACCAAAGTATGCGGCCACTGTTGCAACAACAAGGATTCGGATCTAAAGGTGGCCAGGTGAGTGTTGGGATCCCCCTCCCCATTATACTTGGTAAAGTACAGGAGAGACATCCCTGGCGGCAACGACAACACGGGGACCGCTAGATTAATTGGATCATCTTGATAGAAATCCGTGATCTGAATGGTATCAGACCCGGCGGTCTTGAGGCGTCGCACCTCCTCAGTAAGCATCTGGATAAGCTGGAACGCTTGATCTAGACCTATTAATGGAGGTCTCTGTGCAGCAGGCATAGGAGCAGGAGGTTAGACTGGGTGAACAGCCCCAGGAAACTGAAACGTAGGAGGTGGTTGGCTAACCGCTGGTGGCGCAGGGATTCGTGCAGGCTGGGGGACCTGCAAAGGCCCCCACCCACCGGTTTGGGACGCGGGGTTGGCTGCTGCTTGCTGTGGGGCATAATGATAAGTGTAGTGAGGAAGCACCCGTGAAAATTGCACCGCTGGTGCTGGCGGGGGTTGTGCATTGTAAACTGTATTCGTTTGTTGTTCTGTTGCAGGGTTGGCCCAGTGACTCGTTGCAGGGTTGGCCCAGTGACTCGTCGCAGGGTACAGGACAAAGGTTTGTGGGGGCACGGTTGCGGTATGCTGCTGAGTTGGTGGGGGCGGGAACACCTCAGGGCGAGTTGATGGTATAGTGTGAGTCCGCACGTGAGGGATGAAATGGGGGACAGTGGCCGCCGGGCCGACCGCCGGAATGTTAATTATATGATGCGACGGGATCACCCCCGCGTTATGCTGCAGCTGCATTTGCAACCCAGAAGGCTGTGTGCTTGCCTGTTGCGACCTAGACAGCTGCGCATTGGCCTGAGGGGGAACAGGGATGTGCGTTTGGGTGGTCATGGCCGAGTCCAGAGAAGCCGCTTCTCCGTTGAAAGGGAACAACGGATTCACGTATGTGTGAGGCGTCAAGGTATGGAACGAATGTTCTGACATGGCCGCAAATTCGTCCTCTGCTTCTGCTTCTTCCTCACGCTCGGGCTCTACCGCAGGTTGTGAGGCCTGGCCTCTGGCCATGATCAACTGGGAGATGAGTTCGTTTTGGTGCTCGGTCAAGGGGATTATATCGTAGGCCGCTGGCTTGAAATCGTAACCCCCTCGATGGAGCGCCTCAAAGTTTCGTTTTGCCTCAAGCTCGGCTCGGCTGAGAGCCAACCTCGCTTGGATCTTGACGCAAATGAAGTTGTAGTCTTCAGGGGTTATGGCCGTGAAGATAGGATCTTTCCCCTGAAGCCTTAATGAGCGGCGCAAGGGTCCCTGAGGACCGGTTGCACCGGGGGCTGGCCCTATGGTCACTGTCGAGTTCACGGGCGCAACACCCGGATCGACAGTGGTCATGGCGGTTGTGGCTGTTGTGTTTGAATAGTAAGAATCCATGGATCAACGATGAAAAAATGACTGAAAGTCGAATCTGAATGAAAGAAAGGTTGACAAACAGCACAAAAGGCTTTCTACCCTGCCGGATTTCAAAGAAATCGTCTTTGCGACCGATCTACACCACGCGATTAGCCGTAGACTTCCTTAGAGGTATCACGTCTATGGTTTAGGGTATGGATCTCTAACAGGGTTACCCCAAATATTCGAATAGGAGGTTCAGGCCCTCCTTCTAGCGCCAGAAAACTGTAACGACGGAAAACGTCGGCAGCTGGAAATACCGACCGAAATTCCGTGTACACAGCTTTAACCACAGATTCGCGTGAGGGCTAAGCTGGAAAAACAAATCTGCGGTGCCCTGAACGGTCTTGTCGATCAGACAGGGACTTACGGGTCAGTAAAAGAGATGATGATTATGGATTTTTGCGTGCCGTGATTTGGTGCGAGAGATCGTAAAATGGGAAGACAACGACGTAGATGGATCGCTACGAAGATAACGCAAAAACGCCAAAAAGATGCTAACCGGGAGAGAAAAAAAAACGTGTACGACGCAAAGATCAAAGATCTATGTTTCAATGCTGGATCGGATGTATGCTTGTGTATATATTACGTTACAATGGGAGAAAAAACCCCCCAACAACTGGATACAAAATGAGCACAAAACAACAAGAAAACTGTGTGGACAGAAGTCTGATCTACCTTGTAGGCCCAAAGCTTAGGTGCAGGAATGGTCAAGCTCTGAAGTCTGTCGATCTTTTGAACGATAGAACCTGCTAACTGGGCGAGACGACTCCGCAATTCCCGTTCTGCTTCTTTGCTTCGGGTAGATCTGCTGTTAGGGCTTAGGCGTGCTGTGTTCTGTTTCTGCTAAAGGATGGTGTTTGCAGTGATTACCAAAGGATGCTCTTGTTTCTCTGCTCAAGGTGATAAGTGTGCCCTTGCTCAGAAAATGCTCTTGTCCTCTTGATCTGCTGCCAACGAAAAGCGATATGTGGTCTGGTGCTCTGGTTTGTTAACTTGTCAACTGCTAACTCCCCGAATCTCCCCCCTTGCATATTTGTCAGCTGGGGTATTTATAGGCCACGACATGCGCAACCCTGATGATGTGGGCCCGAATGTCGCGGATCCTGTCAACGCGATTCTTTTAAGTCGAACTGCGACTATGCACAACACGCTCGTTTGCGTGCTGTGAGTGTAAAGAGCAGGCCCATGATAGGTGTGTCTCGGCTGCGTTTGCGCTCATTCGCATTGTGTTGCGTGTATGAGCGCAACCTAGGTGTAACAACAACGCGCTTACGCTCATCACGCAACTGTGCGTGACGCAGCGTAAATATAACATACACGCAGCTACGCGCGGTGGAGTGTAATCAAAGTGTCACTTATGCTCATCACGCAGCTGTGCGTGATGAAGCATAATGAGCGCGTGCTTGCATTCTGACCTACGCACGAGCACGCATCGCTGCGTAACGCTCGTAAAGATCAGTTGTTTAAGCGTTGCGAGAACAAGTGCCAACCCGTCGTATTTCTCTGGATTTTGCTTTTAACTGTCCTGGAGCTTATTACGCTCATTACGCTGCCGTGCGTGATAGAGCGTAAACTTGTCCTTGAACAAATTCGCCTTTAACTGTCTTGGAGCCTATTACGCTCATTACGCTGCCGTGCGTGATGGAACGTAAACTTGTCCTTAGACAGATTTGAGGCGCGTTCTCGCTCAAATTACGAATCTTCGCCTGAGGCCGACCCGTAATTTTCACGGTGTTTCAATTCCAATCTTTATAACTTGACATTTTAGTTCTACTTTCCAAGAAGACTTCAGCATCAAGATTATTTATCATTGGCTTGCTTCCCATCAACTCACAATACTCTAACCAAGGATTGTGCTAACTTTGAACAAAATATTCCAACTGTTCCATGTAATGGCCAAATGTGCCAACACAATCGCATTCCATATTTTTGGTCTCCTCCTTTCAACTTAGTCGTGGAGGAGATGGACAACCATGCTAATCATATAAGTAGCTTAGTTTTTCCAACTTTTTTCTTTTATACATTTTTTGTTTTACACATTCTTTATTTTACATCTTTTTGTTTTCATGTTATTAATCTTTTTTAATTTTTGTTTTACACCATCATTAGTACATTTCTACTTCTTGAATATTTTACACTTTCTTTTATATTTTTTTTAATTTTATTTGGTGTGATTTTCTAAATTTTTATTAATAAGTTCTAGGTACATTAGTAATGCATTGCTTGATGGTGGTATGTACTATTTTTGTTATTTGATTGTCGATGTCTAGTTTTTAGCTTTAAATTTTGTTACTGATAATTAGGACATGGTTTCATTTTCATGCAACAAGCAATGAGTCCACAACATCCACTCATCTATAAAATCTATGGTTTTCCTTATTTTTGAAATGTGTAGTCACTTTTTTATTAATAAAACTTTAATAAATTTGTAACTTTGGTTGTTTCTAGAATTGTAAAGGATTCAAAGGTTTGAATAGGGTGTGGCTTCAAGGGGATTCAGTATTCCTTGTGCCTTTCTATTTGACTAAGTATATGTGTGTTGTCATTAACTTCTTACTATACAATTCCAATCAATAAAATGAAGTGGAATAAGTCTTTGCATGGTGTGGTTCTCATGAAGAAAACAATGAGAATTCAAAGCACACCCCATGGACAAAATAAATGCATGTGTTCTTACATGGTGTGGTTCTTATTAGAAGAAAAAGAAAAAAAATGATGAGAATTCAAAGATTACTCCTTGGACAAAATACATGCATGTGTCTTTACATGGTGTCGTTCCCATTTAAAAAAAACAAAACAAAACAAAAATGATGGAAATTCAAAGCACACCCCTTAGAGAAAATAAACAAGCTACAAGCACTAGTTATGGGACTAGTCCCCTCTAACTAAGGTCCTTTCTCACTTCCTACTTCTCTTTTTTACTCTCATAAGGAACAATGGTTGTTTTGTGGGAGCCCTCTTGTGTCCCAAGGGATACATTAGTCTTAGAATGATAATGAAAAGTCACTAAACATGGTTGGTTTTGGTCTAGACTAAGGATGGATCCTATCAAGTCATTTAACCAAAAAATCCATAAGGAACTTCATGTGACCATAATTAGGGACTCCATTCCTTTCTCTCTCTCATCCATATATGCTTTCCATGTCTCACCTCATTGCCAGTTGCATGTTCTAGTTTGATGTTCCAATTTGATGTGTTGAGATTCTTCATTAGTTTATTTCAGGTTTCTATACTTAACCTTCCATAATCATTAATCATCCATGGAGCCCATGGACTGTTTGGTTTGAAGTTATGCAAGGGCATAAAAGCCCTATGTCTACTTTGGGGAGGATCCACTTGTATATCTTCTGGATAGGATAGTTAGGTTCTTTATTCTTAGACACTCTTATAATCAAATTCTTTTTATTTACCCCATTAATGACATCCAATTGTGCACATCTTTACAACATTTTTTAGTGAGCTTTCTTTAATATTTATTATGAATTTTTACACCCTCTTCAAATATTTCCTTTTCTTGATCCTTTTTTAAATTCAATGGACTACTTATTTATTTTACCCTATTTGTCAACTTTTCCGCTAACACTACTAAAAGAATCAATCTATCACAACCACAACCTAGCTGAGTGTAACCACTAATGAGACAAGGAATTTAAGAGCTATGTGTTACACATTACATTCTAATTCATGATTTTGTTATGATTGTAGTGGAAGGCATGGACTAGAAGTAGGACTATCCTCACCAAGGATGATGTAGTAGTACCACACAATGAGGAACATTCATGATCATTGGATATTCTCTCTCATTCTTCTATTGCTAAGAGGCATTGGATGTCAATGTTATCCAGGGTGTTCACTTCTCTTATCATGAACACCCAATTTTGTAAAAAGTTGTAACTCTGTACACATGGACATTCAGAGTCTGTATGTTCCATCTGAGTCAGTTGTATATTAGTCAATAATCCCATACCTACCCAATATATTTTTTAGGGAACTTGTTCCTCCTCTTCTTCACTTGAGAATGAGTTTTCATTTAGTTGTGGAGGTATGATGAAATTTTTTTTTTCTTGTGCTCTGACATCGGGTACACAACATTGGAGCTAAACTGTTGAGGCCTTGATACAATGTTAGACATCCAATGTCGTTGGGGTGGGGGGGTGTGGGGATGCGGTATACTTTGGCCTATAAATATAGCACCTAGGCTCCTATTTTAGAAATTAATTTTTTTGAAGTCAGTTTTCAATTTTCAATCAAAGTAGTGAAGCTCTTGTAGTTTATTTTCTTCAAAGTTAGAATATTTTCTTAGTGCCCATAGAAGGAGTCTAAGTGTGTACAGTTATTTGTTTGAACATTTATGCACCTAAGTGAAATAGTGCGATGGGAATAAAATGAAGTCTTTTGACAATCCTTGCAACACTAAGAATAGATTAATGTTTTATTTAATGCACTTTAATTTTATGCACTTTACATTAATGCATTTTAAATTAAGTAATTAATTTCCATTTTTTAATGAACATCAGCATGACCACTTTGAGCATACCTATAGTACTTGCTACCTAACAACACTTAACATTTGGTAGCCCAACAGTACTATATGTGTTTAGGATGTGTCTAGGAAAGTGGAATGGTTACTTGTGTTAGGATAGATAGGTAGTAAGTGAATTAGATCTTATGTTACTTTACTCTTCATTCTTGTTGTAGGCAATCACATCTATAAAACATAAAACAATAAAACTCATATACCTCAATTGCACTTAAAGCATACCCTTGAGCCTCAAAAGTGTAGTTGGGAAGACAATGAATCTTTTTAATGTCCATTTCACTTCCTAGAAGAACTAGTGTGCTAGAGAACTATAGGTCCATATAATTTGATTAGATCATGCGTAAATGCCTTAGTGATTCATATGGTTGGGCATAGGGGGTACCTCACCGCTCATCACATTACAAAGATTAAAGGACATCTACCTGTATGTAAACATTTCCCATAGACTGGTGAATGTCATTTTTTCCTAGCCTTCAAGTGCAATGCATATCACATTATATCTATTTTACCCATCTAGAAAACTATACTACTCATGTCTTACAATGGCATGTAGGACCTGGTCAATGAATGGTAGAGGGAAGTAATCCTTGAATGTAGCTACATTTAACATTCAGAAATTAATGTAGACTTGTCATTTTTCCTACTTTAGAAAAATCACTAAAGGATTGACCCATTCACTATCTACAATAGGATAGGTGAATCCTACCTTTAACAATTTCTCCAACTCTTGATTGACTACTTCTTTCAATTTAGGATTGAGCCTTTTTTAGGTTAGGCATCATGGGTTGACTTCAGGATCAGTATATATCCAATGTTACCAAATTCTTGGATCAATTCCCATGATCTCATTGTAAAACCACATGAACATCGTGGGGCACTTATTAACTACTTCTAGAAACCTTTTCTTTTATTCTTCCTTTAAGTTTTCATTGATTATTACTAGCTTCTTATTGTTCAAAAAGTTATATTTCAATGTTTCCAGTAGGGCCTTTAATTCTAATGGTTCTAGCTCCATAGTGTCTGAGATCTCTAATTATTCCCAATATATCTTTTCTTCTTAACTTATTCATGGGTAGGGATGTCTTCTTCTTAATTTCTCTAGATTATCAGTTTCTTCAAGGTAGGTACTAACAATTTTCTTTGATGGTTTCATGTACTTATTGAATTTAGTTTCTTCATCAGTGATAAGACATTGGGTGTCTTCTTGCTATGTTGTTGCTACATATAGGCACTTTTGCACACATATCTTCTCTATACATTTATTGCATGTCTTGGTTTTTCTTTATGGTCCATATCCTTTTCATGCAATTGCACCTATTATCATTGTATGCGATACATGGAACTCTTTGTCTTTGGATGATACCAGCTTCATCTTCATTGAACATTTTCAAGGACAAGTCTTAAATATCAAGCATGGCATCTATAGTGCTAAGCCAAGCCCTTCCCATTATGATTGGTAGATCTCCCTTATTCATACCTACATGAATAACCAAAAAATCTACAAGGTAGGACTAGCCACTAATATTGGTAATTACATCATCAACTTGTCCTAGTGGAATTGTGATTGATTGGTCTACAAGCTCTAATAAAATGTTACTCTTCTTCCACAATGGTAAATTCCATGCTTGATACAAGTCTTATAAGATCAGATTCATTCTTGACTTGGAATCAAACTACCTTTCTATTTGAAGGTAAACTAAGGGACTTTCTAGATTTTTACGATTACATGGAAGTGCTCCTACCTTTATCCAATGAGTAATTGTTTTCATTAGTGTGATAGTCATAATATTTGAAGTTCATGAGGACAAAAGCTTATTGTGTTGAGAAGGGTTGGATGTGGATGGAGCTAAAGTAGATATGTTCTCCCTTTGCTAAAATGTTTTAGAACTTGCTCAAAAAATGATCATTTCTTGAATTGTGGTTCACATGTGTTCACCTCCTCTTGCATGTTAACTACCGTTGTTACACTTTTCTATTGCAGTTGTGATGAAATTTTCCCTTACATGATAGAAGGTGGCACTAGTGATAAAGGATTTGAATGTTGGGTTGAGGAACCAGCTATTGATGGATGCATATATGAGTTTGGATCTATCCTTAATGGTGTTGGCTTGTGGTAATCAATTGGATAGTATTGTGAAGTTTAAACAATAGCATTACCAGGAGACATTTGACATTGCACAAAGTAACCATATGGATCTGACTACAAATATCAATATTTTTGGCATGATGATGGCATGGCCTATGATTGGGGTTAGTGCCATTGATGATAGTACTACTCTCATGGCTACACTAAAGCTCCACTAGGGTAGTACGTGGGTCAAAAGTTTTTCTTGTAGTTACCTTGAGGGTAAGATAACCTTTTTGGCATTTTTTTCCTAAAAAATATGGTGTTAAGTGCATACGCCCCTATTGTAAGTGCACCATTACTAGACAACATCCCTTGGAATATTTGTATTGGTATACATCACATTCTTCCTCATCTTCAGATCTTGTGTCTGAACACTTAGCCACTAAAGTCACTTTCCTCTTTTGTCCAAATTCTCTCTTCTTTTTCTTATCCTTTCCTTTTCCAAAGGCTTGCTTTGCTTATTCCTCCACAATATTCAAGGGTCTTGTACATTTATTATCAACTGAGCCCCACATATTTAATACCTGTGTTACTATATTCGTGATGGATTTCTGGATTGGTAGAGTTTTCTTCTAAATTACTTGATCCAAGGTCTCTTCTTCCTATATGTCACAAAATCTTACATCCCTTTTTTTTATAGATGGATATTTGTTATATTATTCTAGTAATTCTTTTTTCCTTAATTATTCTTCCTCCTTCACCACTTGCTCAATCAACCTTTGTATTTGATGGGTGGTCATTTATGATAATTGCCCTTGGGCATAAACCCCAATGGTCTTCTTGGTCTTGTTTCGTAACCCATCAAAAATGTGCCCTTACTATTCCCATTGAGATAATCCATGGCCAAGGTATCTATGCAATAGTAAGTAATACCTACCCATTGTTGCACCAAGGGATTCATGGGTTCCTTGCTTCCATCCTTGGATCTATTTCCTTATATTGGATACCCATGAATAAGTCTGATATTTATCATTGAAGATATCTAGCATGCTACTTCATCTTCTGATGGATTCTAGTTTAAGTGATTTATACTAGCTTTGAACTTCTTTTACAAGTTTCCATGGGAATAACTTCAATTTTTTCCAATTACTTTCAATATTTTGTAGGATGTAGGCATCGTGGAATGCTTGGAGGTGATGTTATAGATTAGCATGATAACCACCCTCAAATTGGGACATGTTATTCATGTTAAGCCATTTGATATGAGTGTCTTTTATGTGCCTAGTTAGTATATGTACAGCTTTCTAGATATTGATCATGTTGTGGGTTGCCCTCAGGGATTCATAATCATAATTGGGTTTGTGAACTTTATTATAGAGGTGCCTTCTTATATGTTCATACCTTTCTTGATCCTCTCTTTGATCTCTGCATCTTCTTTATTCATATTCTTCATCTTCTTCATTAGAGTATCTTGGATGACAATCATGATGATCATGAGTCCTTCTTTCCTCCCTATCATGGCCTTGGTACCTTTGTATCCTCTTATCATAGTTCACTGATGATCATGAAGATGTGGATGAGGCAATAGGAGAATGATGTTAGCTTTTCCTCCTTTGATGACTTTGATACTCCTTCTTATGGTGTTTAGCAAAACATCTTGGCTTGGAGGTCTACCCATACTTGAAGTCAGTTGCCTCACTTCATGGTGTCTTTGCTAGGGTGGAATGTAAGTGAACTTTAATAGGTTCTTCAAGTTTGATGATAGATATTTGAGAAGGATTCTTATGATTTTGGTAGAGTTGTTCTACAATAAATGCATCACCATCTAATTCTTCCAAGACAACTAAAGTGTTAACCTACTTCCCCTTGCTAAGTACATGCTTGATTTCCATAAGAGCATCTCTCCTCATCTACTTCTTTGTAGGTTCATAGGGCCTTTTCATGTGCTTAAGGTTGTTTGAAGCATGGTAAAGTGTTGCTTGATCTAGAGGAAAGACTACATTTTCTTGTATAACTCTTCACTCATTTGTGGATCCTAATGAAAGATGAAATTAAAATCTAGATGATAAGGATCAATATGAGCATATGTAATTCTGGTTTGCATCAGCATCCCCTATTCTTCTTCATCACTAATTCTATCATTACCTCTTGATAGTTCTTTGGTAGATGGTGATTGATCTTTTAGTGAAGCCATGTTATGGTTTTTAGAAGTTTTGGTTAATTGTGCTCAATTGGTTAAAATGACTAAAGGGTTATGAATTTTAACTTTGGGTTCTTGATACAACAAACTTTATAAAATCAATTCCTCAACATACATTGACACATCCTCGACAACGAGGCTAATGATGAGCAATGGAGCAATCCAACATCCAACCATACAAGTCACGAGTTTCCACATTGTAACGACGGAAAACATTGGTCGCTGGAAATACCAAGTGAAGATCTGTGTACACAATCTTAACCACGGATCCATGCGAGGGCCGTGCTGGAGAAAATGGATCCGAGGTGCCCTGAACGGTCTTGTTCGATCAGACAGGGACTTACTTAATCAGTTAATTATCGAATATCGCGATAGTATATATTTTATATATATATTTCACAAAATGAATTGATTTGGTGAATCGTAGAAGGAGTAGAAAACAATGTAAAGAACTTGAAATACCGATAACATCAACACGACAAGGAAGATTAGATTTAGAAAAGATGCGTATTTCCAAGATCTATGATTTGACTTGAAAGCTGAATATATTGCATACAACGTTCCAACGGCAGACTTCGCTTATCTTTGTACGAAGCATACACGAAACAACAAGAAAAATGTTTAAAAGGGAGAACAGAATGAAGGTTGATCTACCTCGTAAGCCAAAAGTGGAATGCAAAGAAGGTCAAGCTTGGATGTCTATCAATCAACTATTTCTAATCAATAAACCTTGCCAATTGTACTAGATGATCTCTCGATCTCTAATCTACTCCTTTTGCCCTCAGTAATCTTTGCTTAAAGCTGCTAATGATCACCAATGAAGAGAATAATGTTTTCGCCAAGAAGACTAATCACTCCCATTGCCAATGCTCAAACAATGCCTTATGTCCTTCAAAAGAAGAAAATCTTTCCCTTTCTCTTTTTTTTTTCTTCGTCAACTGGGTTATTTATAAGTTCAACATCATATGGGAAGGCACGGTCTTGATGACACGTGTCTCGAACTTTCAAAACACTATTGACCTGATAATTTTTATGTTAAAGCTGGTCATGCCACATTACGTCTTGGGGGCGAGGTGTGCTGTAAACCAGTCTTGCTGAAACCACCTCATGATTACTTTACGATATTTTGATGAGCGTATTTCCATGCATGGATAACAAGTGCGTGTCTAGTACTGCCTTAGCTGACTTTATTCTCAAGTGATAGCGTAATGACCATGGCAGCACTACCACCTCTAGCGGTTGAAGCTCCGTCAAAATGTAACGTTGCTTTGAGGCTTATTAGAACAAGGCTTAGACTATGTACATGTTCATTGGAAAATTCAGGCTCTATCATAGCCTAACTATCAATAGGTGATGTCATTAGTTGGTTGGCTATCGCTTGGCCTTTCGTAGAGGATTGGCCAATGTAATGCAAATCAAATTCTGCCATGATAGCTTTCCAACGAGCTATCCTACTACTTTCATATAGGTTGTGCGTAATAGCTCTCAGGATGTTATTCTTGTAGATTATATTGACTTTGCTATGGAAGAGATAGTGTCTGCACTTTTTGAGCGAAAATACTAACGCTAAACAATTACGCTCTACTTCATTATACCTCATTTCATACGCACATAGAGCATGACTCAAGTAGTAGATGGGTAATTCTGACCCATCACCTCTCTTTTGACAGAGTGATATAGCTAGGGATACATCTAAGGTTGCGAGGTAAATGTAGAACGACTGATCCCTTTGTGGTAGGAATACTGTTGGCAAGCGTTGAAGTTCTTGTTTCAAGCTGTCAAACGCATGCTGACAGTCGTTTGTCCATTCGAAATTAGCCCCCTTCTTAAGTAGATGCTACATAGGGTGTAATTTATCTATTAATTTCAAGACTAACTGCCTGATAAACTATAACTGCCCTTGCAACCCGCGTAATTACTTGAGACTTGTAGGAGGTGTCAACTCAACAATGGCCTTGACCTTGTCAGGGTCTACTCGTATGCCAGTTTCCGACACCACAAACCCCAACATGCATCCAATTTTGACTCTGAATATGCACTTCTTTGGGTTGAGCTGGAGGTCATATTTAGAGCATCTTTCAAGGACTAACATTAGGTCCTCTGAATGATCTTCCAACCTTACAGACCTAACAACTATATCGTCAACATAATCATTCAATCTTCCTAGGAGATAATCATTAAAGATGTACTTCATAGCTCGTTGATACGTAGCTCTAGCATTTTTTAAACCAAAAGGCATCATAGTGTAACAAAAGGTCCCCTAGGGTGTCATGAATGTTGTGGTCAGCTCGTGTTCTAGGTTGACGCAAATCTACTTATAGCTTGAAAAGTCATCCATGAAGGATAAAAGCACATGCCCAGTAGTTGTATCTACTAGTTGGTCAATACTCGGTAGCGGGAAGTTGTCCTTGATTGTGGCTTTGTTCAAGTCTTGGAAGTCTATGCAGATGTGTATCCCTCCGGTCTTTTTAGGGACAACTACAATGTTAGATACCCCGTCTGAGTAATCGACCACGCGGATGAAACCAGCCTGGTACAGTTTAGTGATCTCATCACGTATTGCTAGCGTGATTTCTGGCTTAATTTTTCATGCTTTTTGTCTAATTGCTTTAATATGCAAGTCTAGAATTATGTTGTGTTGTATTAGCCTTGGATCTAGTCCAGACATATCTTCATATGACCATGCGAATACTGTGACATTATTCTAGAGTACCTATTTTATATTTTCATGTTTCTTTTGGTCCAGTAAAGAACTAACCTTAAGAGTTTTGTTCTCACCTTTATGCATAACCACAGGGACCTCATTGAGGGGGTCTTCAGTTACATCTCTAGCCTCCAAATCTAGTGTGCGCGTTGATTATTCTAGCCAGTCTAGAGACGTTTCTGGCATGGCTATGGTTGCGTCATTGAGGGAAAGGTTAGTTCCTACTAGTGTGAGATCAAATTGTCTAACAACTCCCCCATGTGGGCCTGTTAAGGCTATGGGTGCAGATAAAGTTGCATCTATTTGCCAACTGTCCTACAAAATTGCCAAATATGAAATTGATTAGGAAAATGCTAAGTTAAATGCCACAAGTATTAGCGTATGACACTTGATGTAGTTTGAAAAGGTATGGTATGACATTGTCGAGCTTGAAGAGCTAACTAAATTTTGAATACCGTGAATAGCCTGTAATTAATGTGACCCAATTACGAAGTGATAAGGTGTAGTAGTTTAAGGTCGTTTCGGACTGTAATGTATGCGATATTTGCCACATTAATGCCCTGATCTTCGGGTTCCATCTCATGCTGACACCAGTGTTCAGGAAAGTCCCACTTTAATCGGGCATCAAGTCGGTTAGTCTTGCATATTATAAGTAAGCGGTTCATATCGAAAACAGGCTATTGGCTATTGCGAATTCGAATTCAGCTGTCGCAAAGAGAGAGAAAGAGCAAAAAATAGCAATGCGTTATTTGTGAAGGTTTACAGAATTGTAACTATGGCGTCAAAGGTGAGAGGAAAGAATGCCAAATTGGCAAAAATCGATGAAGTACAGGGGAGTCTGCAGCGCACTTCGCAGGCCTTGGTCGAAGTACGAGATGTTACTCCCCTAAATCAGTAGGCCATCTCTCACTTATTCGCATTGCTTTCGGTGATATATTTTTTCTTTTGTTTATTCTTTTGAGTTATCTGTGCAAACTAGAGTTTTGGGATATAGACCTTGTATTAAAACAAGTGTTTAGATAGCGGTATTGCATCTATCGCCATTTTCTAAGACAAACCTTGCATTGTTGCAATGGTTTAAGCGATTTTGGCTACATGCCTAAAGCGTAATTTCTAGTTTTTCTAAGCATGCAATGAAATCTAGATTTAGACTTTTGCGTGATGGTAATGTGTTTATGTTCTGTACAGCATAGTGGTGAAATCTGTCCTAATTGTTTTGGACATAGTCGAGGTTTTGTGTTGTATAAATCCTCCTGCAGCCAATGTTCCTCACCCTCAAACATGCCTACAGGGGAAAGCAATATGGTTCTGGAAGGGTGCGAAGGAGTTCTTGCAGTTTTTGTTGCCTAACTATAGCATCATCGTTTGGTTGCATTATGGGGGATGTGGCTGCAGCCATTTTGGAAAATTTGTTAGTCAGTTCTACACAGGGCATTTTGGCTTTCATGATAGACAGAGCTATTGACACTGGTCGACCTAAAGACCGTGAACTTAGCCCCAAAGGATTGAGACATTTAAGTTGGATCTAGGAGATGCCTAGATTTAGCTGTTATCATGCCTATAACACTTTGTTTGTAGCCCGTCATGTCTCAACCTACTTTCATAATCCACCAGGCACAGTGTATTACTCAGGTGGGTAAGTCGTTTTACTTGTGGTAATGTTAATATGTTTTCTAATATTTGAACTTGTAGAGCATGGGATAGTAATGCACTATATGATATAGGTTCTTTATCAATGAAAATGGGTTATTGGGTAATAATGATACATTGTCCCTGACCGAAAGGGTGATAAATGAGTTTACGTCCACTAGCAACGTATGCGTCGGTGTCATGGGGCAAATGGCCTTCGAGATTCCTGAGTATCCCACCCATTACTCTGATTCTTTCACAAATTGTCAGAGCCTTAGATGGTTACATGAGGAATGGACTTTGAACCCGCCCCTCACCCTCCTGGACATGCAAAGGAAGCTTCCTCCATTTCCTTTGCCATTCGGACCTAGTAAGGTTTCGTCGTTATAATTAGTTATAGGATATTATTATTTGAAATGTTGTATAATATTGTCTTTGCTATCTTGACTTGTGTTATCAGTTAGGGAATCTCTGGAAGTTACCATCATGATTTTTGGCTGCAA
This sequence comes from Gnetum montanum, assembly GCA_015680685.1. Taxonomy (NCBI): domain Eukaryota; kingdom Viridiplantae; phylum Streptophyta; class Gnetopsida; order Gnetales; family Gnetaceae; genus Gnetum; species Gnetum montanum. Next base: position 22,656 of record MNCI01004293.1, read on the forward strand.
GGCAAACACCCTCCTCTTCCGTTGCGGTGACATAAAGGAAGCACAACGCTGGATCAGCCACGCAGTGGCCCCAGCTACATTGGTTACTAAGCTATGGGAGGTGAGGCTAATGCATTTGTTCCTGGCTATAACCCTCGATGTCCCCGCAAGTGAAATGGTAACCTTGGTTAACTCCTTCAGCGAGGGGGCTGAACGTTTTTGCATGCGCATGCGTAACGTGCGTGCACATTTTGACATTGATGCTCAGCTATTTACTGACCTTTTCGGTGTTCCTTCCGATAGTCTTCCCATAGAAGAAAAGTCGAGGAGAAGCCTCAAATGTCAGGAAGAGCTAGAGGAGTGGCTGGGGACTAAGAAGGACACGAAGGGGATTCCTTGTGAAAAGATCATGTTGGAGGTTGCCAAGACCATTTATCCCCTCTTCCGAGCCCGGGCCTTCCCCAGAACACTCTCGCAGGGGAAGTTCTTCACCATAGAACAAGCCCGTATCATGCTAGAGGTGATAGAGGAAGGGACCCAATTCGACTGGGTGAGCTATTTTGCCGAAGGGTTATGCACTGAAATGATCAGGCTCCGCCAAAATCTCTAGTCTTGTTTCAGTGTGCACTTCGCCTTTTTCATAGCTTGCCTCTGGCATTTTGCTGAATTTCTGGTGGTCCAAAGGAATGGGGTCTGGGTGAAATAGGACCGAGACCAATTATCCAAACCCTAGATCTCCCATCTCTTTGATACTACCCAGTCATAGGATCCTCAGGAGGGAATTGGGGAGTCGTTTTCTATAATGACTAGGAATGTGGCAGCACCTCAAACACAAGGCTCTAACAGTGTAGGTGGGACGCTTCCCTCTTACATTGATGATGCGTCACAGGGCAAGCACTTGGCAGCAGAAATAGTGGATTCTTCAGTTCAATGTAAAATGCCTTGTCTAACCGAGGCACCTATGTAGCTGGCAGGTGGTGCAGGTAGAACTGTACAAGTCAGGTTTCAGTGGAGTAAGCTTCCACCTGGTAAGTGAGAGGATATAGTAAAATTTATGGTAATTGTTGTATTACGTAACTTATTCAAGGTGTTTTGAATTATTTAAGTGTATTATATGGCAGGAACAAGGAGACCTATAGAGCAGTTGACCCTTGAGATAGGGGCTATAGTGTTACGGCATGGGGAAGGGGGCCTCAATTTTGGAAGAGGAGGCCCCAGTTATTAGAGTGAGTGACACATAGACCCTTGTGCGTGAAGAGAGAGTGGAGACGGAGAACATTGATGTACTTTCCACTGGGACAGAAAGAGGTAATCAGTCTATTAAAATTTTTAAGGGATTCTATTGATGCACAGATGAATGAGGTGATTCCCCGTCCACCGTTGTAAGTAGAGTGTGGGGTGAATTCCCTGATAAATTCACCTTTATGTAAGGCATCATCAGTGATATGATCAAGCACTTAGAATGCATCGATCCTGGGGCTAGTATGTTTCTACTATCGTATGCTTATTTTATTATAAGGTTACAATGCTTAATTACGTTTGATCTAATATTTGTCATCAAGAGCTCACCTTCGATGGAACTCTACGGAGCCCATTGACCTGGACACCATCAAACGCTCATTGGAAGCAACAGTCATGCCACGCAAGATTTACGAAGAAATGCGTAAATTTATGTTACGTTCGACCTACTCCCTGTGGGAAAGTCAGAATTCCAATGAAGACCTCTAGAAGAAGCTATAGAGATCAGAGAAGGAAAGGATGTCTCTGACTAGAGAGGTCAGAGACTTAAGGTCACGATGTGAATTCCTGCAAGCTTGAGGAATGGGTGAAGAGGACTGGCGGATAGCTGTCATTGACTACGCTCGCTACTGGACCATAGTCAGAAATAGCGTACAAACCAATCGTGAATTAGTTGAGCAAAGGATGCAGATGAAGCTCTTGGCCTAGAAGAATCAAGATTGGAAGGACTTTTGTGCAAGTGTCCAACAGTGGGAACAGACGTAGAAAGATCATAAGCATCTGTATAAGTGAGAAAGTATCGCTTATCATCAGCATTATAGAGGTTCTGTCGTTGAAGCTTAATCCTTGAGATTGTTCCTCGATGTCATTGATGTGTCTAAGGCCTTTGAGAAGTTCCAGGAGTAGGTGATGGTGAGCGTGTCCCCGAAAAGAGAAATTACTCTTCCTGTGGGAGAGACCACAGTCCCTACCTTCTTCCCCGAACCACCCCAGTGGACTAGTGTGGAGAAGGGGAAGGTTAAGGCTAGAACTAAGTTGGGGAAGGGGTTTGGTCTGAGTTGACAGAAGACGAGATTATGCAACGTCTGTGGGTCGGCTTAGATCAACTCCTCTTTGCTCCTGATGTAGGGCCATCACGAGTAAGTTTTAGTGTTGTTGAATTTGAATTTTCTGAATTTTCCTATCATGGCTTTTGCTGATATACTTGTTGTATGTTTTTACAAGAAACGAATGAAGAAGGTGAACAAGATGAGGCGTACGTTCAAGGAGGAGAGCATAATGACACAGATCGTCACCTTGGGGAGCAAGTTTTAGTGGAAGAACCCTGTGAAGATGACGTTCCTCATGAGGGAATAATTCCTAAAAGGGATGGCCCATATGAAGATGATTTGCTAGGCTTGGAAGCAGAGTTAAGGGATACAGGAGACAGTGGTGCTAAAGGGGATGCGTAATTATGATTACGCATGATCTTATTTATGAGATGGAACAAAGACAATATGAATTTTGACACGATTAATCATGAAATTTTCTCTATAGTTTTTAATTTTATGTTTTTATTTATACAAAGCATAAATAGAATTATTGAGGGTTTTGGGTAGGTGGCGTTATTGTGACCGTTGAATGGAGTTGCTAGTTTAAGGCCATTGCGGGCCGTTACATAGTGTTTGTGTAAAATATAGATGAATTTGCTAGTTTGAGGCCATCCTGGGCCATTAAGTGGTTTTTTCGTAAAGATAGAAATTAGATATTTTAGTTTAGGGACATTTCAGGCCTTCGCTACTTTTAGACCGTTGCGGGCCTTTACTAGTTTTAGGCCATTGCGGGCCATTTGCGTACGTTGGAGAGTACAATTGATAAAAGTGTAAATATTTGTGTAATTGTATTAATGTAACTAATAGGAGTTAAGAAGCATAAATGGTGTAAACTAGGAAACATAAATGGCGTAATTGATAGAAGACATAAATATATGTATACTAAACAAAACTGACAGTCAAAACTGATAAGCGTAAATGGAAAAACTAGTGAAAGTGTAAAGATGTGCATAAATATCACGTAGGTCAATCGCTAGCCCATAATTTTTTTTTGATAGATTTTACGTTGAGTGGTGTGTAAGGACGAGGAGATCTATGACCTAACTCCTTCACATCATCTTCCTCTCCCTGAAATGGTAGGTCAGCCCAGGCTAGGCTGTCATTAGTCATTTCGACTGGTTCGGGAATTTGTACATGGGTTTGATCTTTGGGAATTTTGATTTCCTAACCCCATTCTTCCTCGATGTTATTGATGGTTCTAGGAGTTATTTCATCACCATGTATCACTATCTCTCCCCCTGCATAAGGTAGGTGTATCTCTTGGTGTATCGGTGATGAAACTGCCCTTAGTTGGGCTAGCCAGGGCCTCCCTAGAATTAGGTTGAAGCCGAGCATCTCCTCGACGATGATAAATATGGCATCTATTGGGAACTGGTCTTCTGCCACAAAATTGATATGTACCATCCCTTTGACTTGAACTCATGCCCCGTTGAACAACTTTAGGCATGATGTCGTCGTAGGATTGATCTGGTCGACCAGTCCCAACTTATCCACTATAGGATAAGGGATGACATTCGTAGCCACACCATCATCAACGTGCACCCTCTGGATCCAATGTTGACCAACCCAGATGGTGATGAACATGGGTTCTATTGTCACTTGACCTTTCTTAGGATCATCTTTGATGGATTCATCATGAAAGGACAATGGGGTAGGTTTAGGTCGCTCAGCGGTGGGGGAAAACATGACAGCATGTATCACTTCCTCTTCCACTGGTAAGCTTTCATCCATAGGTATGGATGTCAACATACGGACCATAGCCTCACAGTGCTTTTGAGACATCATAAGCAAGTCATAGAGGCTTAATTTTGTATTCTTCTATTTTAGAGCCTACTTGACTTGTGTAAATGCATCAAGGAGGTTCCACTCTCGGCTGGGTTACTTGTCCCCTCTTTCTTCTTCCATTCGGCCTAAGAGACGAATTTCCCGAGGCAGAATAGCATCGGTCAGAGGGTTGTATTTCATTCTGTTGAGGGGAGGTGGCTGTGTTTCTATACCTTTGTCTTTCCTAGGAGGTGCAGGCGAAGGTACAGAACCTAGGGGCCTAGGCTTAGCAAACCCTAGCATAGAGCAATTTTTGGTTACGTTAGTTGGTGCATCTCCTTCCCTTTTTTCATTGGATGGAGGTTGATGGTTTTGGTTAGAGACTCGCCCCTGCATAAAAGGGGCAGCTGGTGGTTTTTGTGCCCTAAGGATAAAAGGCACCTTAGGAGTAGGCGTGGGCATGGTAACGGCTTTATTGTTAATGTGAGACTGAGTTATAGTTTGAGAGGGTGTCCGAATAACAAAGGGTGGCCTCGAGGCATTGCCAATTGCCGATGAAGAACTTGTCCCCTGGGGTGAACTGATGGGTGCACGTAACACAAAGGGTTGCTTAGGCGGTATGTTCCCCTCACTGTCCGTACTTACCATGTTGATGGTGTACGTTGTGTTATTTATGTTTAATGGGTCTTTGTACACATGCATCGCCTGATTTTCGGGACATGTTGGACTACTGCTGTCTAATGTCAAAGAACGATTGTCAATCATGCATTGAATATCATCCTTTAACGCTTAGCAGTAATCGGTGTCATGACCACACAACTAGTGGTAGTCACAAAAATGGTTCAGCCTGAAAGACTTAGGGACTGGCGGTTCGTTGGGTAGAGCTAAAGAAGGTTACTTCAGCAATTCACAATGACGCCTGTGACGCTCCAGAGCTTCTTTAGATATTTTTTTGTTTTGAATATATCCTGCTTCTAATAATTATTTCAAAGTTCTGAATGCTTTATAGGCAGGGCTGTATATTTTGAATGATCTTTACACTCGAAGTTTGGTTTTGACTGTGAGGGCTGTTCAAGGGCAAGTGCTTCTTGGCTGGTGCTGCATGCACTAGCCGTGGTCTCGGTAGGCACTATGGGTGCCTTCTTGTTATTATTCTTTTTGGCACCCTTGGCCAATGTAGCTACTATCGTCGTTGTTGTTTTACCTTTTTCTTTACCCTTATTGTTGGCATTCTTATAGGCCACATACACTGGGTCTTTGCTAGCCTCCGCAGCATCTTGGATGCTCTTAGTTTGTGCGAAGGCTTGACTCAGGGAGCAAGGGGCAAGGTAGTATAGTTTAGACTTGATGAAGTTTTTAACTGCTCCTTTGAAAATAGCCAACAAATGGGCTTCTGCGATAGGCTCACGGATTTCATTTAGAGTAGCGCTCCATCACTGTATAAACTTCTGGACTGGCTCGAGTGGGTCTTTTTTCACTCCCATAAGTTGATCTAACGTGACTTCCAACTTTAAATTATATTTAAAGCGAGTCACAAATTGTGTTAGAAGATCTTCCAAGGTTGAGATGGAAGAGCGAGGGAGTTCTCGATACCAGTCCAAAGCCTTACTTGCCAGAGACATTGCAAAGACACGGATAATCATATGGGGCCATTGTTGTAGTAGCAAGGATTTAGACCTAAAGGTAACGAGATGAGCATTAGGATCACCTTCCCCATTGTATTTAGTAAAATGGGGCAAAGAAATCCTTGGAGGCAACGACAGCATGGGGACTGCTAGGTTGATGAGGTCATCATGGTAGAAATCCATGACCTGTATTGTATTAGAGCCAGTAGCTTTAAGATGCTTAACTTCCTCTATGAGGGTCTAAATAAGCAAAAAAGCTTGATCCAGACCTATTGATGATGAAGTTGGCGCTGGAGGAGCAGGGGGTTGGGCTAGAAGAGTAGTACCGGGCAGTGGAAATGGAGCGATAGCTTGGTTGACAGACGGTGCGATAGGGACTATCCCCATGGACAGAGCTGCCTGTGAAACCCACCACCTGACATGCTGTGCAGAAAAATTGGTCGTCACCAGATGTGTAGGATGGAAGGTGTAAGGATGTTGTGTAGTTACCTGCGGGACATGTGTGGTAGATGTAGCCAAGGATTGCACACCATAGAACATAGATTAATTATGTTGTGCAACAGGCGTGATCCACTGACCAGCCATAGGTTGTTGAACAAATCGCTGCAATTGAATGGTGGTTGCGATCTGTTGCCTTGCAATGGGCTGCGACGATAAGGTTTGCACCGAATTTTGCACCGAGCGGGTTATAGGCGTGGTATGGACCTACACTTGGGGAATGAAATGGGGGGTAGTAGATGCAGGTATCACCAATGGAATCCTATTTAAATGTGGCGAGGGGGTTACTCCCACATTATTTTAAGGTGGCATTTGTACCTGCAAGACCGAGGATTGCATGGTGGCCTACAAGACTATGGGAATATGCGTTTGGGTGGTCATGATTGGGTTGAGATGGGAAGCTTCTCTGGTGAGAGGATGAAATAGGGGATTTACATATGTATGGGGGCTGAGGGTATGGTATGAATCCACGTGTTCAGACTGAGCTGCGAATTCATCTTCCTCCTCCTCCTCATTTTGAGGCTCTAGAGTAGACTGTGTAATCTAATTCTTAGTCATAACCAGTTGGGACAGAAGTTCATGATAATGATCAGTAAGGGGGATGAAGTCATATGTAGTAGGGGTGAAGTCTTGCCCCGCTTTGTAGATCAGCTCATAATTTTGTTTTGCCTCCATCTAATCTTGGCTAAGGGCAAGCCTTGTCTGGATCTTGATGCAAATGAAATTATACTCTTCAGGAGTCAGGACAGTGAATGAAGGATCCCTACCCTGTAATCTCAATGAACGACGCGACAGTCCCTGACGTCCTATCACGCTGAAAGCTGATTCGGGAATGGTGATGGGATTTACGGTTGTGGCACCCAATTCTATGGCGATCATAGTGGTAGTAGTTGTATGTGCAGAATCCATCTCTCAGATAGATTGATAACAACAAATGAAAATATTTAAAAGGCGATGGCAAAACGAAACCACGATTGGGCTTTCTACCCTGTAGGATTCCAAAGGAATCGTTACTGTGACCAATCTACACCACACGATTTCGTAAACTTCCCTAGAGGTATTACGTTTACGTTATGTGAACGTGGATACGGATTTCTTACAGGTTTACCTGTAAAATACAGATTGGAGGTTCAAGCCCTCCTTCTAGTGCCCAAAAATTGTAAGGACGGAAAACATCGATCGCTGGAAATACCGAGCGAAGATCCGTGTACACAGTCTTAACCACGGATCTGTGTGAGGGCCGTGCTAGAGAAAACAGATCCGAGGTTCCCTGAATAGTCTTGTTCGATCAGACAGGGACTTACCTAATCAGTAAATTATCGAATATCACAATAGTATATATTATATATATATATTTCATGAAATGAATTAATTCAGTGAATCGTAGAAGGAGTAGAAAACAATGTAAAGAACTTGAAATACTGATGACGTCAATGCGACAAGGAAGATCAGATTTAGGAAAGATGCGTAGTTCCAAGATCTATGATTTAACTCGAAAGTTGAATATATTGCATACAACGTTTCAATGGTAGACTTCACTTTCTTTGTGTGAAGCATACATGAAACAACAAGAAAACTGTTTAAAAGGGAGAACAGAATGAAGGTTGATCTACCTCGTAAGCCAAAAGTGAAATGCAAAGAAGGTCAAGCTTGGATGTTTATCGATCAACTATTTCTAATCAATAAACCTTGCCAATTGTACTAGATGATCTCTCGATCTCTGATCTGCTCCTTTTACCCTCAGTAATCTTTGCTTAAAGCTGCTAATGATCGCCAATGAAGAGGATAATGTTTTCTCCAAGAAGACTGATTGCTCCCGTTGCCAATGCTCAAACAATGCCTTATGTCCTTCAAAAGAAAAAAATTGTTCCCTTTCTCTTTTTGTTTTTCTTCGTCAACTGCGGTATTTATAAGTTTAGAATCATATGGGAAGGCATGTGTCTCAAACTTTCAAAACACCGTTGACTTGACAATGTTTATGTTAAAGCTGGTCATGCCACATTACGTCTTGGGGGCAAGGTGCACTGTAAACCACTCTTGTTGAAACCGCCTCATGATTACGCTACGATACGTTGATGAGCGTATTGCCACGAATGGATAACAAGTGCGTGTCTAGGACTGCCTTAGCTGACTTTATACTGCATTACGCTTGTTTAAGTTGCGTAGCGTAGTAGAGCGTAATGTGATGAATTCCACATGTGTTCCACTTATTTATGCTGCAAAGCATAATAGAGCATAAAATGGTCAACTTTTTATCGTGTTATGCTTACTTACGCTGTGTAGCGTAATAAAGTGTAAAGCGACCAATCTGCCGTGCTTCTTTTGACGTTCACTTTGATTTCTTCGAGGCTCATTACACTGCTTTGTGTAATGGAGCGTGAATACAATCCTGATCAAAAGACTTGGTGGAATATGTGACAAGTCATAGACCGTTGCTTAGACCTTAAACTTGTCATATTTGCAGAAGTTCCAAATTTCTACTGACTTCAGTGCTACAGTAAGCTACCTTCGTTACATCATGCAGAATTACGCTAAGCGACATGACGATACATTGCGTAATGTAGCGTAAGAAGCAACAAAGTTAGAATTTTTTAAGAAATTTGGAGACTTGATGTTGCACGCCCTTTTGCATTGTTCTGCCTTCTGGATTTCTGTTGTGAGCTTTTGCCTGAATTTTGAATCTTCGCCTTAGGCCGATCTGCAATTTCCACAGTGTTTCACACATGTGACTAAATCATAATCCATGGATGAGGCAATGTGAATATGCTAGTAATTGGTTTAAACCCATGACCATTTTCTTCCCACATGGAGCTTGTAAAATCTAATTATATGGTTTGGCTCACTGTGAGGTATATGATAACTGATGTTGAGTGGCCATTATGACTCCTAACAAACATGGTAAAAATGGAGAAAACTTCTAGGTCTAAGTAACACAAATAAATAAATCTAGTCTAGCCTATGTGATCAGTATCTATTCCTAATTTTCTATACACACATTAGGCTTCCTATAAACATTACTGCGTTACCAAGCATTACGCTACTAGGTATACCAAGCAGTAACATTACTAGGCTTACCAAATGATTACACTTAAGTGCTCAAAATAAATCGTACTTATTTTACATATTAACAACAGTAAAACTAAAGTGTCCTTGGAAAAGTAAAACATTAAGATAGAAAATAGGAAACATTATTCTAAGTAAAATAGGAAACTAGGAGAATGCTACAATAGTATGAAATAGCTTGGTCTTTATTGTTGGTCATACTTGTGCCCAAGTATAAGATGTTCAAATAAACATTTTGTTCACTAGATGACACTATACTATGGACATTCATAGTTCTAATCACTAAGTCTAAGTGCATGAAATGAAACTGCAAGAGTTCTACTCCTAGTGGAATGAAATTGTTATTGGACTATGTGTCTAAGTGCTATATTTATAGGTTAGCATGCATCCTAAGACATCATATCAATGATGATGTATCACATGAAGTGACATCCAATCAATGACATCGTTGATATGACATCATTGATATAATGTCATTAGACTTCAAAAATTGAATTTATCAAACATTTTAGAGATCATGTGAGCATGTACAAGAAAACAAATAAAAAGGATATCGAAATGGCCAAGACCAAGATTAGGTCCATTTCACAATAATTACCTAATTGGTAATTCATCTTGGATATTCTTGTCCTTGTCTACCAATCTAAGCTTAAAAATAAAGACTTGAAGATCAAGAATTTGATAGAGGACATGGGATTAGCAAATTTAGTTAATGCTAAGTTTCCCATGTTAATAGCAAGTAGACAAAGAATGGACTTACAGAAGTAATTGATTACCATGTATTCTATGTATGAAAGAGAGTTTGTAGACCAAAAGGATGCAAACCAAAAACTTCACATTGCAAACTCTGAACTCTAGGTACTCAAACCAAGTTATCAAGATCAAAAAAATGTTGAAGTAAATTTGACTAGAAAAATGATATATTGTCAGCAATTACAAAAAATAACCAAAGCTTTTGAGATAGAAATAACATAGTTTGTAGAATGGCACATTTAGGACAATTAGATGTTTTCATAACTACTATGTCCTTGCAAATTACCAACACCAAAAAACATTGTCAAGATGGTGTGGACAACATAAGATCCTAGGACTAAAGAAGAGAAACTAAGTGAGTTGCTAAGCAAGTACAAATTTAAGAAACCAAATGATAAAGGGAAGAAGATGGTGGAGGAGCCACCACCACCAAGAACCTAAAAAACTACATCAAGCTTCCATTTTCATTTGCTCTGTTATACTATTTTTCTATCATAAAATTTATCATATGTTAATCATGTGCTGCATGATAATTTTGTAACACCACCCGAACAATGATGCAACATTCATAGTTAGTAGTTAGTCATGTATATATGTCATGCTATCGATTTCATGTAATCCCATAAATTATAATAAATTCTATCTTCCTTTTGTTTGAACTTGAGGACAAGTTCTTAGTTAGTCATAAGGGTATGATAAAACCTTTAATGATAAGGACTACAATATCATATCTATGATATTGTAGCTTAATACATGATGTAGTCAATCATGATTATGCCTATATATATGACCCCACCATTATATCAAATTACAAGTTATTACTAACACTTTCTAAAGTTCTTTTAGTTTGTTTTCTTAAAGTTAGAGTTAGTTGTGAATGCTCATAGTGTGGTGAATTACAATTGTACAACATCTTTATTTGAGTGGTTAACTCCTAGATGTAATTCATAAATGACAATAACGATTAAGATTGTTCTTCATCATTTCAAAATTTCACATAGAATAGGTTTTCTTTCTAATGTCATTTACTTTTACCATTTCACTTACATTTTCTATGTTATTTAATATTACCATGTTTGTTAATATGGGTAAAGTAGCTATGATTGCTTTTGAGTGTAAAGTGTAATTATTTGATGATCTAGTAATAACTTCACTTGATTTGCTAAGGTAAAGCTACTTAGTAATCCTAATAATAATTACATAAACCTAGGATGTGTATGAAAAACCAGAACTAGAAACTTATTGATAAATTATGTTTTTTGTAGGCTAAGATATCATATCTCTATTATCTTAGATAATGCTATGTTATCAGATATTCAATATCACAGGATGCATGGTTGCCTATAAATACAAAACTTGGACACATGATTTGTCCCATTCTTTTTTCAATAGAGTAGTTGAACCCTTCCAATTTTATTCCATAGTCTTAGAAAATAGTTAGTAAGTGCCTGCAGTTTGAATTTGATTCAGTTGTATGGTGTCTTATTCGAGTGGCAATGCCTAGACAAATTCCATGAATGGTAATAAGATTGAGATTGATTATTATTCATTACAACACTTTGACTTAGATTAAATTACTTTTAATTCAATTCATGTACCATGTACTTAGTTAATATTTATGTTTCCATGCACATTAATGAATTGGTAGAATGAGCACAACTAGTTTTAAGTGTAAACACATTCTCACTTGTTAATCCTAGCAGTGTTATTACTTGGTTTGCCCAATAGCATAGTGCTTGGTAATCCCAGTAGTGGATATGTGGGTTCATGATGTGTACGACAAGCTTGGAATAGACATTCATCACCCATAGACTAGTTTAGACTTTACTTTCNCACTAGTCCAAGTGCGAAGACAATGAACTACGATCAATGCTTAATGATCTAGATGCACAACTAGTCCCATCAACAGAATTCAACCAGATCATGTGTGAATGCTTGTGATTTGTATGAGTCATTTTCTTCATGTTTAATAAATGTCTTTTAAGTTTTTCATTAATAAAATTGCCAAGTCATGATGCAGAATTCAACACTATACCTTGGATTTTTATTGTGCTATTTTGTAAAGATGACCCCTCTAGTTCTCTAAATTTGGTTCTTCTTTCATAAAAATTAAATTCATTAATTATGATTGTCACTTAATGAAATAGGGAATGACTAAGTGGAAATGGCAAGGGTCTGACCTCAAGGGATTTTGTTACATTCTCTTCTTAACTTCCTTTGTATGGTTTATGACTCATGGAATGTATCATCACTCTGTTGTCAACCAATAATAGGAAGCTAAAAGTGTTTGCATGGTGTGGTTCCTATCCAAAATCATAAAAATATAAAATTCATAAAAAATCAATCATGGAAATTCAAAGCACATCCCTTAGACACAATAATGAGCTACAAGCATTATTTATGGGGCTATAAATACATGTTCCCGTGCTTGAACACTCCCCTTTAACCAAGGTCCTTCCTTCCTTCTTCTCTTTTCTTCTCTTTTTCAAGTGATGATTATTCTTTGTGGTGGTTATGAACTCATGAAAGTTAGTAGTAAGGAACACATCAATGTGACATCACTATTCATGGTATTTACTTAGTTTGAACTTGGACATATAGGTATGTGTTGGCGATCGTTTGGGACGCGACCGCCAACGAGTGTCCTCGAATAGGATTTAGGTGCCTGCTGGTCTCTGGCAACACCAAGGCCCAAATACCTCCAAATAAACTTAGTAGTTAATGTGAGTATGTGTGTGTGCTGTTGTGGCATGTGGTTGTGTAAAATGTAACAATTGCATTGTGTGTGAACTACAAATGACTT
>MNCI01004298.1:0-14028 GCA_015680685.1 Gnetum montanum
GGTCTAATGTGTACGGCTAGTTGAGGAATCGGCTGCTCATTGCCACTTCGAGCACTTGCGTTACGTGTGGCGATCCCAGTAACGATTAGCGTTTGGTAAGCTGCAGTTGCATAGTTCAGGGGGTGTCCGGCAAGTGGGAACGGATGCTGACGCTAGTTAACTTAGACTTAGACCTTAGTTAGAGATTAGTTTAGTTTCTCAACCCTTCTCCTGGTAGCATACAAGATAAGCCGAAAATACCAAAAAAATCACATACCTCAGACTTGCTTAACCATACACCGTGACACTTACAAGCAAGCCTGGGAAGACAACGAACGATTAACCCCAAGTGTTTCTTGTGGCATTAAGGCATTTAGTCTGCGGAGTTCAACCGGATCGCGCGTGTACGCTCGTTTCGTATGGTGGAGTGTAGGGGTACCTCGCCACTCATCAACATTGTTCAAGAGATGAAGTCGAAAACTACTCGAAGGTTGATGGAGATATGAGATGACCTTAAAACTACTTTAGTTGAAAACTTTCGCTTAGGCACTTCCTTTGAAAAATCTTTGGTGAAGTTAAAAGAACCTTGTAGACAGGGAAGCTAAAAGATTATCTCTAAGAATACTAAGAAGTGGTCTTGTAAATTCTAGTGATTGATGATGAGACTACATTTTGCCTCTACTTTAATGGCCTAAAATCTTGGGCTCAAACGGAGATCAAAACCTGTAAAATCTTAGAATATAGGAAAGCACTCAAATTAGCGGCTAGTCTAATGATCAACTCAAAGCCTCAAAAGCAAGATAAGAATGGAGTTGATGCACCTTAAAATGGTAAAATATTTGGTGATGACTCAAGCCAACCTTCTAGAAGAAATTTTGAGAGCGGCTTTCAAGGTATGCATCCTATTATTGCCCTTGGTTCTTAGACTTCTTTCAAGGGTAATGGAAAGCAATAGGCTTCCTAAGATTATGATAGCTTCAAGAACAAGAGTTCATGCTTTGGAGGACCCATATATAATCCTCCTAAGCATCCTAGCGTATGGTATTTCATTTGCTCTAGAAACCATGTTGCTCAAGATTGTCCATAGTATTCCAATCGATGACTAGTTGGAAGGGATCTAAATGGTAACCATTGGTTAAACACTCTTGAGTATTAATCACAAGCTTGATTATGGGTGACCAATGTAAATGAAAATGAGCAAGATATTTAGTTGCTTCGAGTGATTAACTAGATCTCCTAAAGCTTGGCAACAACTCACTAGAATATCCAAGGAGAACAACTAAATCAAGAACCCAACTTGCATTCGGTACAGATTGTTGTGATGTAGTTTCCATCAAAGACAATAGACACCTTGCTTGACACAAGTGCTAGTGACAACTTTCTTTCACTAGAAGTCAACTGTACCCTCAATTTATGAGTACAATCAACTTTGGCTTTCTGCAAGTTATCAAAGTTCCATCGAATCAAGTGAACAAGAGTTGTAAGAGATGTGGATGTGAATGTGGGTTAATGGAATGGAAGGATGGACTTCTTAGTACTAAATACTGATTCTTTCCCATTCATCCTTGGATAAGAATTCTGTAAGAAGGCAAAGGTGCTCATTACCCCATATCTTAATGTTCTTTATATTTCACATGATGGTTCACCTTGCATAGTGAAGACCTTCACATTGGGAGCAACTAGTAATATTCATGAAGCTCACATTGTCTTGTTCATGGTAATGAAATAGGTTGTTAGGGATCTAACCTAATGGATGTTCCTTACAGTGTTAAGAGATGAGAAACAAAATTTTTGCATAGGTAATCATGCAAATTAAGAGCATGTTAGGAAGGTAGAAAGATCTAATGTTGGTGGAATTTCTAGAGAATTGATAGAATGATGAATCATTGATCATAAGATTGAGCTATTGATTCCTTCCTTCTCGGTGATTCTGTGGTCTTCTATGAAACTCTTTCACAAAATTGGTCGTACCGCACAGCATTATAAACAGCACGGGGCGTGGAGCACTCCAGAAAAGTTAAAATTTTGATGCGTTAAAGGATGACGTTTGTTGGGAGAAAAATCAATACTTTGAAATGAAGGGTCCGCTGAAAATGACGTCCACGGTTATTATTTGAAATGACAAAAATTTAATAAAACGCCATGGATGACTGCTTAGGGAATTACGTTTAACGGTTTGGATGACAAGAAGCTAAACTACCTTCAACTAAACTACCTTCAACTAAACTACCTCCAACTTAGGTTCACTGGGAAGAAGTTTATGTATCCCACGATACAAGGGAATTTCTTAATGACATATTAATTGTAACCAAAGAAATTCAGAATTACTTTCTTTTGATTGCAAAATTACTTGTTAATCTACCACCTCCAACTTAGGTTCACTGGGAAGAAGTTTATGTATCCCACGATACAAGGGAATTTCTTAATGACATATTAATTGTAACCAAAGAAATTCAGAATTACTTTCTTTTGATTGCAAAATTACTTGTTAATCTACCATATAGGGTAGAAAATTCTCAGATTTTGAAATGGGCTTTGCTGAAAATAATGAGACAATTTGCTCGGAGAAAATTCTATGACCTTGTTAAACATGCTGGGGTAATTTGCTAGGGGAAAATTTTATGATTTTGAAATGTAAGGTATTCCAAAAATGATGAAACAATTTGTTTAGAGAAAATTCTACAAAGTTGAAATAGAGGGTCTGCTGAAAATGACTTGATGATTCACCTTGATATTTAATTCAGGGAATGGAAAATTTGCTTGGAGAAAATTCTATGATTTTGAAAAGAAAGGCATACTGAAAATGATGAAATAATGTGGTTGAAGAAAATTCTATGACCCTCAAATGAAAGGTATACTGAAAAGGATGAAACAATTTAGTTGAAAAAAGTTGTATAAAGTTGACCATTAACACCTTGATATTTAATTGAGTGAATGAAAAATTTGCCTGACCTTAAAATAGAAGGTCTACTGCAACTTAAAATAGAAGGTCTACTGCAACAACTTCCTTCGAGACATTTCCTGAAAATGACTTAACACCGTGAGTGACTGGGTAAGTAGCTTCGTCAAAGTCTTTGTTAGACTCTTGTAAAGCAGTTTAAGAATGGCCCTCCTTGTTTTTTCAGCAAGGGATTAATTAAGATGGAAATACGGACAAGCGGGACGATGCTGAAATAACGTAGTAGATGAAAGGGTGGGAGCTTTTGCTGTTTCAGTAGTAACATTTTTAATAAATGAGATGTGGGTTGGATATTTGAAAAGAAATAATACGAAATGATGGATGTCAAAGTCTTGGTTAACGTCATGATAAAGCAAGATTATTGTTACCATTGGCCCTGTTGTGGTTCGCTAACGCCGTTGCCGTGGAATAGTTTTCACAAAATTGAGTGTATAAACACCACGGGAGCGTGCAGCGAAATCGATTCGTTGGAGCTTTGTTCGGCGATATTTTAAACGGCAAAAATTTAATAAAATGCCATCGGTGACTACCACCAGTGCATAACAAATTATATGAAGCCCAGTAAATTCGTCCAAGTCTTGAAAGTGGATCACATTCGGCAAAGTTAAATAAATTACCGTTTGTGATCGACATGGTCGCTCATACTAAGGCAGCTCTTAGGGGTTTTTTGCGGATGAGCTAAAGTTTAAGCTTTATGATATATAATCCATTTTTTTTCTATGATTTGGAAAGTAAACACCTTAACCACCTCAGGATGACCTTGAAATACCTTTTGTGACTAGCACATTACCATAACTTTAAATGATAACCTTAAAATACTTTTTTATTAGTAAAAGAAATTCTTTTTAAGTCTTAAGTTAAGGTCGATTGAATAACTTCTGTTTAAATGGTAAAGAATAACAATAACAAAAATATACAGAGAAGAGTTTGGCCAATATCGTCAAAGCCATGAGTGATGTTAGTTTGAAATTTGGCTCCACCTTATCATTGTATGGGGTATGAACAGTAAAGCAATTTTAAGGAAACTAAGACTAATGACTTAAAATTACATGGTTGATAAAGTCAAAATTTGTCTCAATGTGACATTGTAGCAAAGACGTCGTATCAATGACATTGTTGATATGATGTCACGACACATGATATGTCATCGTTGATACGATGTCTCGAATGTGTGCACTCGTATAAATACGACACTTGGGTGCACAATCCAACAACTTTTCATTCCGCTAGTAATCAAACTTTTGCAGTTTGATTTCTTAGAGTTAGACTTAGCAGTAAAGAAACAAGATTGGCAGTGCATTGCATTGGCAGTGCTCACAAGATTGGACAAAGTGATGGGCATCCTAAAATAATGTAGGCCAATAATATCCTACAAGTAAGATTTTAATGGATGTTTGTCTCTCAGCGTAATGACCCCTACAAGGGCCCTCATGAGCATCCTGGAGAACTCACAATTGATCTGTGTTGGGAACACACCATTAGATCAAGCCATTGAAACACACCTTGTAAAGGTGTTTATTGATTTCCATCAAATATTTGACTCAATGGAGAAACTTTTGTTTCTTTTTAACGTCCAACACTTGTGGTGTTTCTTGTGTGAGAAGATAAGTGAGAATGCCACTATACCAATTTGTATCGGTGGGTGGTTGTTTGTTTATGACACATGCAAAGAGGAGTTCATCAAGGAAGCAATCAGAAAGTAGGTATTCATCCTCTTTGTTATCCCATCGCAACCGAGATAAATGATCGGCAACCACATTCTTGGTGCCCTTACAATCTATTATCATGATATCAAACTCTTGCAAGACGACAAGCCATCGTATGATGCGAGGGCTCACTATTGGTTTATTCATAAGGAACCGAGTCACACTATGATCTGTGTGTACAAATATCTTATAGCCTAATACATAATGCCTAAATTTCTCTAGTGGAAACACCACAACCATTAATTCTTTTTCCATTGTGGTGTAGTTGAGTTGTGCACCAGCAATACTTTGACTTGCACAGTGAATGTAATAGAGACAATTTTGGTCATCTAACTATGTAAGTATGGCTCCTAAAGTAAAGTTGGATGCGTTAGTCATTATATGGAATGGTCTGGACCAGTTAGGAGCTTGTAGAATGGGTGTTTCTACAAGCTTCTGCTTCAAGGTTTGGAAAGCTAACTCACATTCCTTGGTCCATTCAAAGGGTACATCCTTCTTTGTTAATTCTACCAATAGTTTTGCAATCTTTGAAAAGTTCTCGATGAAGCATCTATAATAGCCAGTATATCCAAGAAATGATTGGATATCTTTTACAGTTTTAGGTTGATGAGTGATTCCTTAGATGACTTTGATTTTTTCAAGATTTACCTCTATCCTTGTTTGTGAAATTTTATGCCCCAATACAATGCCCTCTTGGACCATTAAGTGGCTTTTCTACCAATTGAGCCTTAGATTAGTTTCAACACATTGTTTCAGTACTTGCTCTAATCGGTCC
The DNA here is from genome assembly GCA_015680685.1 of Gnetum montanum. Classification (NCBI taxonomy): domain Eukaryota; kingdom Viridiplantae; phylum Streptophyta; class Gnetopsida; order Gnetales; family Gnetaceae; genus Gnetum; species Gnetum montanum. The sequence continues at coordinate 5,420 of MNCI01004298.1, forward strand.
AATGCGTGTTCAAAGTTTGCTCCCTAGGTGGAGAAATTGTCCATAAAAACCTCCACACCATTCCTTATTTGCTGCTGAAATATACTTAGAACCAAACGTTGAAATGTTGCTAGGGCATTGCACAAGCCAAACAACATCTACCTATATGTAAACGTCCCCTAAGGACTTGTGAATGTAGTCCTAGCTCAGTCTTTTGGTGCTCTTTGAATTTGATTGTACCCATTGTAACCATCCAAAAAAATATAATAGCAATGCCTTGCAATGGTATCTAAGACTTGGTCAATGAATGGCAATGGGAAATGGTCTTTAAATGTTACCATGTTTAACAACCTAAAGTCTATACACACCCTCTATTTACCTTCCTTTTTAGGCACAATGACTAATGGACTAACCCATTCACTATCAGCAATGGGGTAGATGAACTTGACCTTCAGAAGTTATTCAATTTCTTCTTTAACTACTTTCTTAAGCTTTGAGTTCAATCGTCTTTGTGGTTGTCGTCGAGGCTTCATGGAGAGGTTAGTGTAAATTCTATGTTGGCGTATCCTAGGATCTATTCTAGTTAATTTGGGATATGACCAAGCAAAGGCTTTTGACCATTTTTTTACCATCTTCAGTAGTTTTTCTTTTTGTTGAGGAGCGAGCTTAGCATTAATGATTACCGATTTTCCATTCTTGAGAAATGTATATTGGTGGGAAATGGTTTTAATTTGAGGGGCTCTTACTTAAACTTGTCAGGGATTTCCAACTTTCCCCAATTGATATTTTCAATGTCAGTACTTGAAAGTTGGTGATGGACTTGCTCTAATGCATCCATGCTATCGATATAGGCACAGGTCAAGCTCTCAGTTGGTTCCATGCATAAAGTTGAATTTCTCTCTAGATTAGCTATCAGCCACTAGGTGCCTTCCTATCTTGTGGTTGCTGCATATAGGCATCTTTGTATGTTAGATACTTGTGCACATTGGTTGCATGCAAGCAATGTTAAGCGTTGTACAAACCAAGACTTCTGCACGCAGTTGCACCCTATGTCACTATATGTGATTCATGGAACTTTCTTCTTCTCAATCTTCCCAAATGCATTTTCTTTTGATATTTGTAGGGAAAGGTCATGTATTTCTAAGCATGCATCAATCATACTTACCCATGCTCTTCCGATTATGATTAGGAAGTCCCCCTTGTAGTTGTTAACTTGAATCACTAGGAAATCAGTTGGATATGACCATCCACAAACAGTAGTGACAATGTCCTCCATTCGTCTCAATGGAATAGTGATGGACTGGTCGGCCAACTCTAAACGAATGTTACTCTTTTTATAGCGGAGGTAGGTTCTAGGCTTTATACCTTTCTTGAGAGATTAAGTTAACACTAGAAACTAAATCCGAAAGAGCTTTAAAAGGCTCATTTCCAACAATCTGTAAATAAATAAGAGGACTTCTAGGATTAGAGAATTTCCTAGGAAGATGACCAGCTTTAATCCAATTGGTGATGGCATGAGTTAACATGACTGTGTGTGTTTGATGTAGTTTTTGGTTCGAAGGAAGCTTGAAAAATTCAAATGATGATGAGATGTTTAGATCATTAGCCGCTTGTGGTGGTAAGGGCTTGGTTGGGCTGTTAGTTCTAAAGAAAGATCTCTTCTTTGATTAGTTATCCAAATCAATAATAGGTTGAAGATTGACAGCCTTGGTGGCGTTACGTTGTTGCGGTTGGGTAGGAAGCTCGCCTTGCATAGTTGGAGTAGGTGGTATTGGAGCTGAGGATGGAAGAGATGCAAATGAATGAGAAGGATAGTATGTATGTGTAACATCACCCCAAGGAGAAAAAATTCTATAGTACTCGAGGGTCTAGTAGTAAGGTTGAAGAGCAACGTAACTAGTAGAGTCACGTGGAGAGATCAGCTACTAAACGTAATACTCGTATGGGTTAGGTTGATGATAAGGGTATTATTGATGTGGTGGTGGCATTACCCATGGTTTTGGATGTTGCCATCATTGATACTATTCATTTGGTTGTAGTGGAGCTCCACTTGGATAATATGTTAAGGGTTGGTTGAACTGCCTTGGGTTACCTTGAGTATAAGGTAACCTTCTAGGTGTTTTCCATCTGTTTAATTATGGGTTTAGTGCATACACCTCAAACTATTGTAGATGTGATACCACTGGGCAACATCCCTTAGGATGGTCATACTGGCAAATCTCACATCCATCATCATCGTCTGTGTCCAAATCCACAACCTCTTTAATGACTCTAATTTTGCCCTTACCTTTGTTACGTGCATACTTAGCTTCGTTCTTTTTTCTTCTCTCTTGGTCACTACTTTGTTCTCTAGACTCCTCTACTATTTTTAGGATAGTTTGAAATTTTTTGTCTAGAGAGCTCCACATTTGATTCACCTTTGCTGATACTTTTGATGCAAATTTTTGAATGGGCAAGGTCTTTCTATTCACCATCTCTTCAAGTGATGACTCTTCTTCATCTTTGCAAAATCTAATTTCCTTCTTTTAAAGGAAAGGATCTTTGTTGTACTTCTCCACACTTTCTCTTTTCTTCAACTTGCCTTCCTCCTTAGCAACTTGCTCCAAAAATATTTATATTTGATGGGCTTTGAGCTCAGATAGCCTTCCTTGGGCATAAGTCCCAAGGGTTATTTGCATTTCATACCTAAGCCCATCTACGAGATGGTGTAGTTATTCTTTTTGCGAGTAGCCATGGCCAGGGCAATGATGTAATAATGAATAGGATTTGTGTCCTCCTTGTTTCCATCCTAAGATTTGCTTATGCAGGTAGGACACTCAGGAGTATGTTTTATACTTATCATTGAATAGCTTCAACATGGTACTCCATTGACGAATGGATTCCAGTTCTAAGGATTGGTACCAGCTTTTTGCTTCCTTGATTAGTATCTATGGAAACAACTTTAGCTTTTGCCACTTGTTTTCTATATTTTGCAAGGCACATGCGTCGTGGAATGCTTGTAGATGGTTTTGAGGATTATCATTGTATCCCTCTTCAAATCGTGGAATGTTATTCATGTCTAATATTTTGATCCTACTGTCTTTTTTGTGCCTTGTTGGGATCCTAACAGCCTCTATCATATCTAACATACTTTGGGTGGTGAGTAGGGGCTCATCGTGATCATGTTGTCTATGGTGTCTATGATGCCTATGCTATTCCCTACTCTCCCTTCTTTCATGATGTGTCTCCCTAGAATGCCCTCATCCCCTTTCTCTACTATTTTTTCGATGATTTTTATTTTGCTTACCATTGTCCTCATGGTCTTTCCCTTTGCGACTACATTCAGATCCCAAAGGAGAGGGGGAAGAAGATGATGGAGGTGAAGAGGAAGGAGGATTGGCACCATGGCAGTGCTTGTCACCTTCTCTTTGGTGGTTGTAGATCCGGTCATAGTTATGATCAGAATGCCCATCATTGTCATGCATTTGTGTTCCTTTTCCGGACCCTTTGTGTCCATTGGTACCAGAACCTAGGTTATAAATAGTTAAGTGAAGATTCTGATACATAACTCCTTGACCGAAGTCAATGAGAGGAAATTTTGTTTTATGGAAAACCTCCCGAGATAGGTTCACCACCCTCGTTTTCACTTAGGACATATGGGACATCTTGAGACCACTTCCCCTTCTTGGATTTGTAATGTCTCTCCTATTGTAGATCTCTTTAGCATTGTGCCTCTGTGGGTCGATACTCTCTTGAGTCTTGTTCATGCACAATGTATTCTGATTGTACGTGCTGCATACCAATTCATGTGAGAGCACGAAGAAGCATGCCCAGGATTGAGAGATTGGGAGGTAACACTATGTTACCTTCTAAATCACACTAATGCAGTTGTTCATCTTGGTGGAGGATAAAGGTAAAGTTTGGTATATACTCATTAGAATGAGCATATACCATGCGAAATTGTTGGGGCATTGGCAGATCATCATGTGCACCCTGCCTTCGATTATTCATGGTGTCAGACCTAGTCGGTGAAGCACTCTCATAAGAAAAAGGAGACATGATTGATTATTTAGTGTGCGATACCCTTTTCCAATGATTGTAGTATAGTTAACTCTAAGGGTTCGTTCCAATGATGGAAAGGATTTCCAAAGTTCTAATTAGTGCACAAATAACAACAGCACCAATGATGATCAATGAGGTACCCCTACACACAACCATATGAATACGAGCGTTCATGTGTGATCCAATCGAACTCCGAGGATTAAGTGCTTATGCGCCTACATAAAACTAGGATGAGTTATGCAATTGTTGTCTTCCCAAGCTTACTTGTAAGGCATAATTGTATAGTTAAGTAAACTTGAGCTATGTGATTTTTATTATTTTATGTTTTATGTTCTTGGTGCTTAAAATAGAGAAATGAAATAATTTAACAACTAGCTAATTTGATTTAACTAATTAACTGTTTTCTAACTAGTCCTAAAACCAGCATCCGTTCCCACTCTCTGGACACATCTTGAACTAGTGTAACACTACTAGGATTACCAAACGCTAGTCGTTACTGGGTTACCAAGTGCTCCACGTATGCTCGAAGTGGTCGTACTGAGTATGCTAATTCATTGAGAATTAATAATTTTATAAAAACAACATTGATTAACTAATGAAAGCATCAAATAACTGTAAATAACATTAAATGCAATAATTAAACTATTCTGAATGCTGTAAGGTTTATTACAAAGTTCATCTTTATTTCTAAACACAAGGTGTGCTCAGGTACACAATGCTCAAATAAAGATCCGTTCACTTTATGACTCCTACTGCAGGAACTCAAAAATCATTCTAACTTTAGAAAAGAAAAACTGCAAGAGTTCAGCTAAGGGACTGAACTAAAACTACCCAGACCAAGTGCACCTGCCTCTTATTTATAGCCAACAAGACAGGTTCTGACATCGCGTATCCGATGTTACTTGGCTAAGCCCAATATCGCGTATCCGATATTGGGTGTCTGATATCGAGACTCATCACCTGTCATGGTACATTTGCAAGAAATAGGGGCATATGCACTGAACCCAAGACTTGTTAAGAAATAAATGACCAAATAGTTGCCTTATCCTCAAGGTAACTATTAACAAACCTACCAACTAGCTTACTACCCCAGTGAAGCCTATCTACAGCCATAGGAGCAGTGTCACCTATGGTCGAAACAATCACAATCGTGGGCAATGCCACCACCAAGACAATAGTACCCATATCGGCAACTAGACCCTTATGGATATTATGTACAATGTCTAAATTCTCTAAGTAATGTAATAGTTTAAGCTCCTCAATACTATCCATCCAAATACCATAGGCCAACACCTCTAAGGATGGACTCCAATCAATACGTGCATCGGTAAGTAACTAGTTCATTCAGCCAACCACCTAATCCTTTACCACCTATACCACTACTTATAATGCAAGGAGAGTTGCCATCATAGCCTTAACAAAAAAATGAAACTAGGATAGTGAACATGCAGGAGGAGGCATTCATGCAAAAATCACAATTGAAAAAACAATCGTTCTTCCAAAAATGTCTCGAAAAGGTTCGAAGGACAAGGAACACATCTACTCCCACTTCATCCACATCCAATACTCCTAGAAACAATAAGCTTCCAATATTTTCTAGAACAAATGTGACACGTGTCATGCTAACACAAACCATTACTCATTCGATCAAGGTAGGAGCACTTCCTCAAAAACGAATTAATCTAGGAAGTCCCTTGGTATACATTCAAGTAGTAGGGAAAAAATCGTGCAAGGTTCTACTCGATTCTAGATCAAGAGTAAACTTGATATTGTAAGAGATGTATCAAGCTTGGAATCTATCACCATTAAAGAAAAGTAATATTTAGCTAGAGCTTGCAGACCAATCTATCATAGTTCCACCAGGAAAAGTGGATGATGTGATCACCACCATTAGTGGCTGGTCCTACCTTGCTGATTTTTTGGTCATCTATGTAGGTAAAAACAAGGGAGAGTTCCCAATCATAATGGGAAGGGCTTGGCTTGGTATTGTTAATTCTAAGCTTGGTATTAGAGATTTTTCATTGGAAATTTCCAAGGAAGATGAAGTAAGAATCATTTAGAGATGTAGAGTTCCATGTATCACATACAACAATAACAGGTGCAGTTGTGTGCATAAGATATGGGTAATCAAATAGGAAGATAATACAACATGCAACAAATGTGTTGAAGAAATGTGTGTGCAAAAATTCTTGTATGCAGTAGCCATTCAATAAGAAGACATCGAGTGGTTGATCACAAATAGTGAAATTGAATTAAACATAGACATGGAACCAATGAATCAAATAATAAGTGCCTATGTAGAAGAAACCAACAAGTTAAAATAAATGAGAAGAAGACATCCCTATCCACACACAGGTCAAGAAGAATAAATAGAATGGGGACAATTAGAGATCCCAGATAAGATTAAACCAAAACCACTAGAACTAAAGGCCCTACCAATAACACTTGAATATGCTTTCTTGAATAATCAGAAGTAAATTATAATCAACATCTACCTGGATAAAGATCAAAAGAATAATTTTTTGGAAGTAGTTAACAAGTGGCCAACAACATTTGCATGGTCTTATGATGAAATCATAGGAAGTAATCCTAGAATTTTTCAACATGGGATATATATTGATCCAGCAATAAAACCATGTTGCTAGTTAAAGAGAAGGCTAAACCCAAAACTTAAAGAAGTAGTCAAGAAAGAGTTGGAAATGTTACTAAAGGTTAGATTCATATATTTAATTACAGATAGTGAATATGTCAATACTTTTGTAATTGTTCCAACGAAGGGAGACAAGTGGAGAGTATGCATTGACTTCTGATTGTTGAACTCTACTACATTCAAGCATTATTTTCCTTTGTCATTCGTTGACCAAGTCCTAGATACTATTGCAAGACATGAGAACTAAAGTTTTCTAGACAAGTACAATAGATATAATCATATCTGCATTGCACTTGAGAGCTAAGAGAAGAAAACGTTCACTAGTTCGTGGGGAACGTTTGCTTACAAGCATATGCCTTTTGGTCTCTGCAATGTGTCCACACCTTCCAAAGACTCATACTTAGCATCTTCTAGAAATAAATAGGAAATGGTATTGAACTATTTATGAATGATGTTTCAAAATATGGGCTAGATTTTAAATAGGCACTGGACTATATAGAGAAGGTATTAAAGAGATTTGTAGAGACTAATTTAAAGCTCAATTGGTAGAAGATCCATCTTATGATCTAGGATGACATCATCTTAGGGCACATAATCTCATAGAAAGGAATAGAGATGGATCTTGATAAAGTTTGAGTCATACCGAATATCATTGAGAGGCCACAAACTATTAAGGATGTTCAATCATTTTTGGGCCATCTGAGGTACTACATGAGGTTGATAGAAAACTTTTCAAAGATTGCAAAACTACTAGTTGAGTTAACTAAGAAGGATGCATCCTTTCAGTGGACTAAGTCATGTGAAAAGACCTTTAAAACCTTGAAATAAAAGCTAATCGAGATACTAATCCTACAAGCTCCAAATTGGTCCAAGCGTTTTCATATCATGAAAGATGCTTCAAACCATGCATTGGACGCAATATTAACACAACTAGATGATCAAAAAAGGCCATATTATATTCAATGCATCATTAGAAGCATCACCTAGGAACAACTTAACTACATCACAATAGAAAAGGAGCTGATGTTAGTGGTGTATGCACTGGAAAAATTAAGACATTATGTGCTTGAGTACCCAATCTATGTCCACACTTATCATAGCGCCATCCATTTTCTTATGAACAAACTAGTGGTTAGTCTTTGGGTGATTAGATGGCTTGTTATCTTATAAGAATTTGACATAACAATGATTGACAAGAAGGGCATGAAGAATGGTGTAGTTGATCACTTGTTGAAACTAACAGGACCATGCAGAACCATTATTAGCCCAATTCCCTTACGAAAATTTGTTTACTGTGATAGTAATGGCTGTAGACCCAATAGGAAAGTCATGGAAAACTAATTATCTGAATTATCTAACAACACAAGAGCTTCCTATTTAATGGAGCAAGAAATAGAAAGAGCAATTCTTTCACAAGGTGAAAAGATACATGAAAATAAATGGAAACCTTTACAAGATTTGTGCAAATGGGGTAGTTCGATGGTGCATACCTGAATGTGATTAACTATGAATCCTATAGGATGCACCTAAAGGCCCATGTGGTGGCCATTATGTAGGACATAGGACGACATTAAAACTAATGATGGCAAGCTACTTCTAGCCTACCTTGTTCTAGGATGCCCATACCTTTACACAGTCTTGTGAGAGGTGCAAAAAAGATGAAGGAATAATGGCTAGAAACAAAGGATCACAGTAATGGATACAACCACTAGAGTCATTTTACATATGGAGAATTGAATTTACGGGCCTCATCACACTAATGTCAAATGGGAAAACCTATATAGTTATGACCATGGATTATTGCACCAAGTGGAAAGAGGTAGCAACAGTCAAAGATTGTATAGCCAAAACATATGCTAAGTTTTTTCAACAACATGTGGTGAATCAATTTGGCGTACCAAGGATGCTTATTTCTCATAATGGGACTTATTTTATTGGT
>MNCI01004299.1:8329-20069 GCA_015680685.1 Gnetum montanum
AAAATTACTTGCCAAGGATGATACTATCTAAACCACTAGCTAAACAATTTAAACAAAACAAAAAATGAAATGCATAACTCACAGGACCATGAAAAAGAGGCTGAAATTTTTACTCTAGCAAGACATCTTGCAAGCAATCGTTCACAATTTCTTTACAAAGCTCTTCTCCCAAGACTCAAAGTGTCTCCAAGTGAGAGTCCAAGTGCTAACTAGTAGCCTTACAAATTGTGATGTATGAGACCCCAAGTGTGATGATGATTTCCTCCTCCTCCTCCACCTTGATCCCTGAAGCCTTTTTATAGGGTTCCAAGGTAGGTAGGGAAGTTACATATTTAAAAATATCTCACCTAACTTCTCTCCCAAGTAACTTGGCCAACCAATAGGAGATTACTTGCTAAAATATCCTAGCTAACTTTTCTCCCAAGTAAGGAGGTAACAACTTACTCATTTAATTATGGTTAGGAGGTTACTCATAAAGTTAGGAGGAATTAATATTTGTACATATTATGAATATTTCCTTTGTAAGTAATTTGTCTAAAATCCCTAATCTAATTTAATTTAATTTATATTTTAAATTTTAAATTCTAAGTGTCACTAAGCTCTAAGATTTTATCATAAAAATATAATATAATCTCCACCTCATTGGTGGTAGTGGTAGTTGATTTTATTTTTGCATGCCCAATAATTGTAATTAAAATTCGGAATGACTCGAAATATGAGCCCGAAGGCAAAGCCACCGATCCTGCAACTGATCCAAAATATCTTTTCTGGCCAAAAATCATTACCAGCAACTGCCTTCAGAGGAGAAGACTCAGTCGCCGTGTCAGGAAACGTTGCCGTGTGTTATGTACGGATCTGTAACTATTGTAACCTCTGCTTCTTGAAAATGCCTACAAGTTTTGATGAAGATATGATTTGGAAATTTTAGGCTGTGCAATTTTGGTCGTCGTCTTCCAATCGCAGCCGCACTTGCCCTGCTGCAGTTGCCTTCAGCCAAGGGTTTTTCTGGCCTAGTTCTACGCAGGCTTGCGGCCAGGGTTTCATGCCTTGCTTCGCCACCACCATCGCCGTCGCAGTCGTCATCGTCATCGTCACAGCCGTCGCAGTCGTGTCATGTTGGCGCCATTGCAAACTTAACCCTACTGAAAGCCTTAATGACGGAAAACAGATCCACGAATTCTTCCAAGGACGTCCAAAACTCCCATCAAATGCTGAATTTGCATCGGCAACGAAAGAACCCTCATCAATTCTGCAATTATTCTTGCCTAATTTCTCCAATTCTATTGCTGAACCCACCAAATCGTTAGCGGAATCCACGAACAGGGCTGCGTTGAGAAAAATTCTGGAAGGTAAAATGGGCATTTAGCCACCCGGAGCACATTCAAATGACGATGTTACAGGTATAATTTTGTTGTTGTGTATGCCTTCCATAGACCCATGCCTAGGAATCCCATGGTTTGCTGTATTGCTAACAACTGCGTGAGTGAGGGTTTTTGGGCATTTTGCAAAATCAAGAGCCTGCAAAAGAGCGTAACACTAAAACATTTGTATTTTTGGAATATTTTCTGCACCGGTAGTGGATGTTTGCTAATGTCTCTGGAATATCCCAACACCAGTTTCTTTGCCCCAAAATTACACCCATAACAATCTTGTCATCTCATTCAAACTTTGATTTATACCACAAAGTCTTAACAACCGGGCAATTAAACTTTGATATGCCAATAATAACTTATATAACTTTGATAACTTTTGTAAGTTATTGAAAATTTACCAAAAATAAAACCCATGAGTTTTATTTTTCAAATCAGGAGTCTTACTGTTCCATAAAATGGCCAAATGTGCCAACAAAAATATACATTAACCAAGCACTAAATATTTTTTCCTCCTCTAGTCTCCCTCTTCATGCTCATCTAGGCTCCTATGCCTTTTACCTATAATTAAATAAAGTTAGTACATAATTGAGTGGTGAACCATTACACTTCCCTTGCTAGATGGTCAAAATGTGCTACGCTAGAGGAGAGGAGTGGGGTATAAGGCAACGTGTAACAACTATTAGTCTTACGGATGCTCAAAACAACACACCCACCATATCGTCCATAATGCTAACATAATTATTGTTGAAGAGGATAGATGGCTATCATACAATTATAGATAAAGCCACGATTCAACATCATTTGTCATATATTTGTTACATCAGATCACATGTATTTCCACTATCATCCCCATGTCATCATACCTATGATATACTGTTAAATAGTTCATGATCCATACAATCATAATCCAATCATAATACATATTATCAGTGATATGACTCACAAATTGATACTATCATATACATAACCAATGTGGTGGCTAGCAGATCCACACTTAGTGTAGCATGTGAAACATTGTCATGAGTACTTATAATAGCCATTGTATGTAAGTCTTTTATTAGTCTTTTATTTATCCAACCAGTGCTAGGGTCTGTTAACCTATGACCCACAACCATTAGCCTTCTGGAGGACTAATGATAGGGATGAACACTTACCAATGATAGGGATGAAAACACCTATTCACTCCCACTCTTTTGATGAGGCTTGATATAGGAGCCTCACCAATGCATCACAGTCGGGATCAATCCATACTACCTCGAGGGTGCCTCATTGCCAACCTATTCACATCCTCATGCTAGCATCACTTGCCAACAATTGTCACAAGCATTGTCACAAAGACATGTACACATTCTAGCTAGCTTAAGCTAACACATGTCATAAGAACAACACATCCAAAAAAAATAACATAACCACATATATCCACACCTAATAGTTACAATCATTGCATTGAAAATAATACCCCGATTCAACAAAACAACATTAATACCACGATATGACAAAACCATATCATATTTCTTGCCTTGCATGTACTTATGCACAAATGATCACTATAAAACCTTCAAAATGATACATGCCCAAAAAGAAAAATAATCCCACAATTAGAAAGTACTTCCCAAAATGATCCCAATGACACTAATTTTACCTAACTTGGACTCCAGGAAGCAAAGTTATGTGCATTTAAAGTTTGATTAATAAAATAATATATAATTACCACCAATAAGGATTGGAACTCCCAAACACACTCACATCCTAATAGGCCCAAAAAATATCATATTCCAATCATACTAGTCTCATCAACATCACATATCATATTCTACAAGTCCACACCATACCATACATCACATATATATTACCATACAATTCATAACCAAAATTAAACAATTTTAGGAAAGAGGCAAAATAACATGCCCAAGGTCAATCTTTGAGCTATCCACCTCACATTCTTACATGACATGATCATATACACTAATCCAACACAAAAATATAGGGAAAAGGTTAAGACAATTCACTAATTAAAATTTTTGGGGTAGAAAGGCCAAAACAAGTAGAAAACCCTAAAAAATCTGGTGGGACTCCTTTTTGCTCCCAACAAGTTCTACACCCACATAGATATGACTACAACAATCCCAAATCTAGGTAATGAGCAAGCAAAAACTGTCCACAAAGCTCAGAATTTAGAAAAATGTGGAATAGAAGAAGAGAGAAGAAAGAAAAATGAAATAAAACATGCTCATGTGCATTTATGTTAACACAAACACACCCACAGAAAAAATAGAAACCTAAAACCCAATTTCTATGGGTATGCCTATACTTTTTACTATATGCTTTGTATTAAAAAAAACCAATGATTTTCTTCTTTTCTCACGTGGTGTGAGTTCACTTTTTATTTTTTTCCATTTTGAATTATTTATTATTTTTTAAAATGAACTATGTTCATATGCTATCTTTATTTTTTCCTCTATAACTAATGCTATGAACTTTAATCATGCAAACAGATTGGTACTCTAAATCAAAATCTGTTTGAACCTATGAGATCTTTATCAAATGCTCTACACATTCACATGCCAAAATCATACCTGAACATCATGCAACATAACACTATAGTGCAAATGCATAAATACCAAAATCACACATAAAGCATAAAGACATACTAGATAGATGCTCTTATACCCCAATCTAACACCCTTTCTTACAACATCACCTATCTAACACATCACATAGGTTTAGTATACATAATCATGTTAGCTAAGCATATAAATACATCATAATTGTAGCATAAAGATGAATCCTCATAACATATAAAATATATTTGTTACATTAACTTGTCCCCAAAAACCCACTAGGACTCCACACATAATGTATAAATTGTAAGTGTATGACCATACCTAATATCTCCAGATGGGATGTAACAATATGTCCTTAAGGATCCTTATAACCATGGAATTGGTCTAATCAATGTGATTGGACTAGAGTGCACCTATTTCCTTACTTGGTCATCCTAGTTATAAGAGGTTCTTTTGCCTATGCATGTCATGTGTTGAGAGATGAATTCTCATGTTCATCCAAGTTAAAGACTCCAAGTGGTGATTCAGCACTTTGATCATTCTCATGATCTTCATGTATCATCAAAAAATCCTCTTCTCATAAAAGAAAAATAAAAGATGAAAAATATGAATAAATTAAATAAATATGAAACGATAAAAAAGGGAAAATAATAATAGAATAATAATGATGAGAAGAAGAGGTGATGGGGAAGATAAATAGTAATAAAATAATAATTACTACTTCCACTAAATTCCTAATTCATTTACTACCAGGGGATGCAAATATATAATCATTAAGATAAACCATGGTGATACCCATCATCTCTTATTCATCGCATTGTAATCTCTATTAGAACTGGGATTAGTTAGCATAGCTAGAAGGATTGATGAGAAGGTTTTGGTACAGAAAAATTCAAGGATCCTACTATGCATACATGAATAGATGGAGGAAAATTACACTAAAATTTTAAATCCTAGATGTTTTATGGCATGTTTCCTTGATTCAATTTCATCCATGATTAGGCTATAGAATAATCAAGATTAGATAATACAAGTAGCAGTAAGTGTGGTCATGCACTTGAAAGGGGAACTTAAAGATCTATCTCCATTATGTGAACAAGTAGTGGTGAAGGGATGTAGCATTGGATATTTCATGGGATGTTGGATGTGCTTATGTGACCTAGGAGCCAATTGAATAGTTGGATGGGGATCTAGTAATGTTGCACTTCCATCTCTCTCTCTCTTATCCATCTTACATTCTTCATTCCTTTTGTTTCATTTCTTTTCCATTATATTTCAACCATCTAATGGGATAAACTCATGCTTAATGCTAATTTCTCACTAGTTCTTGGAAATCCATGGTGTCCCATAAACATGGTTCAAAAGGGTAAGAAATGTAGGTGCCTACTATGGGAAGGATCCTCTTGTCAATCCTTGGTGGCTTTGCATCTTAACTCAGTGAGCTCAAGCTTAACTCCTAGGATGGTAGTGGTTGCATGACATAAGGTACCCAATTAGTCTTCTGTACATGTGGTTATTACTCGATAAGCTTAATGGTTTGACTAGGATTATCTTCTTCCACCTTTACTTCCTGCCTACATATTTTGCGTAAGAGATTGAATGTCTTATTGAGTCATACTTCATAATCTTGCATACCTCGATTTATTTAGTTCATGATATCACATGTTATAGATTCCTTTTGGGTTTTTGGATCCTATTTCCATGTCTTTCATTGTTGTACTTATGTCCTTCAATGTGTGCCCTTAGTCAGTGTTATCCAAGGCTAGTGTCTTATAACTTAGTCATGAAGGAGAGTCACTAAGGAGAGTTGCTATTGGATATGTGTCCTTCAATTGTATCTCATTTTTCATGCCCATGTATGTGTTTGAAATTAGGTTGGTAGTTTTTTTTTCATGTTTTCTTTGGAAATTATACTTACCATTATTCTTGTGCATGATTTTTTTAATGATGGTTTAATTCCTAAAGAGTTCACATGATTTTTAGCATTGTTGTAGTTTAAAATGTTTAGGTAGGTATACTGCTATGGACATGATAAAAACACCATTTAGTTACACTTTAAGAACATCTACTGAATCCAAAATTTTAGAGCCTCCTTTGAAAGGAAGATTCAAAGGTAAAAAGGATCATGTTCTCGAATTGCAAGTAGGGAACATGCATAATAATTAGCAACTAGATACAAACCAAAAGATGTATTGAAGATCATTCTATTAGACCAGATATATCATCAACCTCTCAAACATGATAGGGAACTCTTCTTATTAGCCATTATCCTTTGGTTCCTCTTCTCTTAATATGGTAATTTTGCAATGTAACTTGTGTGAAAGTATTTGTATAGTTATATTCCTCTTCATTGATCTTGCCATATGTCCAGTCTTAGTCCTTATGTTTTAAGTGTTACATGTCTGAAACTAGCTTTATTTAGTCATGGAGAAATGATGAAGCATATAGTGATAATTTATGTGTCAATTATAAGCCTTGAATTTGGGAAGTGTTTCATGTGCCTAGTGTTTATAGTCTAGCATGATTGGTAGAGGTTCTTGGTCTTTTGAGATGCATCCTTGCCTTCTAGGTCATACACCGAGGTTGTATGCATAATTACAAGCTTTCTAAGACATTTTTGGCATCATTCAAATGTGTACATTTTGAATCATTGCTTTCACAAGTGTAGCTAGAGGCTGTTAGAGTGCTACCATGCTTACATATCCTGAAATCATTTGGTTGATGTAGAGTCTAGTGTTTGAGTGGTCAATAAAGATTTTGGTTTTTCCATATTCTACCATTGATGCCTTAAATACTCAAACATTAAAAAAATTTATAAAACACTAAGAAAAATTAGAAATATTCATTTAATTTTCATTTTCTTAAGTTGTGATGACTAATCCTTATCCAAAGATGTCATAATTGTATGACATTATGTTGGGAGATCGAAGTTGTGATTAAGAGTCACTTTTATTGTAATTCATATGTGGTGTCACACATGTCCCAAAGAGGGATTGCAATACATGTATGTTCATTATTTGTTTGTTCATTTTACTTCTAAAATCTCTAAAAAGTATAAAACATAAAATTATAAATATTCTCTCTCTCTATGTCTCTCACCATGATAGTTTCCATTATATCATAAGTATTATAATTCCTTTTATATTTCTTGAACATAAAAATATACATGACTATTCTTGGTAATGCACTTAATGTCATCTTCTATGCTTATGACCATATTGCACTATGTTTGAATGATAATTCCCATTAGTCCAAAATTGGTGGAACCCCTATCATAAGTAAAGCTTGCTATTAGGATTTTCATACTTGATTGAAATAGTAGCTAAGAGATTGTAAGCTTCTGCATCTAGTTTATTAGATCTAATATGATATAGATAAAATTTTCTCTTATCTTCTTCAATAGACCATATTTGTGTTAAAACCTTAGGCGTGACTATTTAGTGAATATGCTTAGGATTTTGCTGCAAGTCTTAATTGAAGTTCTATTTTCTCAACCATTTCATCTCCTCAAAATATCAATCATGGTCTTGCAAATCCTCAAGAACTACTTTAGAGATAATTGCCTTAACATATGCAAGTTATGGGAGTATATAATGAATTGGCACAAGGCTTATACTTCTAAAGGTAATAAATCATATTCACATAATAACATTTTGTAAGGTGTTTGCATATTCACCTTTAACTCATCGTGAAGAAACGTTTTTTACATCTTTTAATATCTTTCCAAAGTTTAGCACCATGTCCAAGTCCCCAAACATCACATCCATATAATATGGTAGGATAGATGATAGTTTGAAAATTTTCTTTCTAACCATCCAAGCCCAAAGTCCTAAATCCTTGTACTTCTTTTTGAAAGCATATAGAGCCTTGAAACCTTCTACTATTCTTTCTTTGATGTACTTTGCACACATGTAATTATTTATAAAAATGAAATCCAAATATTCAAGAGAATCTACTATTTGCACATTGACACCTCCAAAATGAAAGTTATAATATGTATTTCTTGTACTCTAGATTATCAATTTGGTTTTATCCATATTTACTTAAAGACAAGATGAGTGATAATAATTTTCTAAAATTTGCAACATATTTTGAACACCTTATGTAGTAGTGGAGATCAAGGTAGTATCATTTGCACACAAAAGAAGATTCATTGCTTAGAATCAAATTTTAATACCATAACTATCTTGCATGTTGCATATCCATTTCTACATTTTATCAATAAAGATATCAAAGAGAGTTGGAGAAAGGTGAAACCTTGTTTAACTCTAAGTTTTCTCTAGAATTATATTTTTTTTCTCTAAACTATTATCTATAATTTCAGTAATCACTTTCTAATACAATATTTAAGTTACTATAATCCAATTTGAAGAGAGATCAATTTATGCAAGCGCAACCATAGTTTTGTACAAACCACTGAATCATATACTTTTGCAAAATTAATAAAACAAATAAAAAAAATTTTATTAAGCATTTGTACAATCTTCATATAGTGTATGAGAGTAACAAAGCAATCAATAGTTGAGTAATTTTGTCTAAAATTTGCATGACACCTTGCCCTAACGTGGTTAATTTTAGCTCAAGAATTGATTCTCTTCTCTAGTAGAATGTCGAACAACTTAGTAAAAATATGACTTGCAATGATTATTTGATAATTGTTTAATTTATTTTTATCCTATCTTTTTATATATCAAGAGATATTTTTTGGTTTTTTAATGTTGATCTAATCCTTGATCCATTGCTAAACTTTATCTATGCTAAATTTCTCTTTGAATAGAAGGTCTTGCCTACTGTACTAATTTTGCATATAAACCATTTAGCTATAGCTTTGCAAGATGCTAGCTTTTTAATACCCTTTGTGATTTCCTTAAGAGTAAATTAGAGAAGAGCTTGTTATACAATAGTAGTAGAATTATCATCTTCTCCTATAAATAGTTCATTGTACAATGAATAGATATATTTAAAAAAATTAAATTGTGAAGAGGCTTTAAGACAAAAATTTTGTTTAAACTATATATGCTCCTTTTTAATTATATAAGTAAAAAATTCTTGCTACATTTTAATACTATTTATATGTTAAAAATGTTAATAATAAATATTGATAATGTCTTTCTAGAGGAAACTAGTAGAATTACAGGACTATGCTACATAGACATAGATTGCAACCAAACATGAGAATAGTTGAAGTGAAAGAAAGATGCTAATGACACAAGGAAGAAGAAATACTAAAGTAGTTAGAAATATGATGATAACTAGAGAAAATTTCATAAACACTAGTAGTAGATTCTTGGCTAACCTAAGCCAATATAGATTAGTAGTTACAATCAATGTCTTAATTCTTTTGAAGTCAATGGTTGATACAATAAAGCACTACATTGCTTGGCAAGAAGGACAAAGTAGTGTGCAAGCAAGATGGAGTTCAACAAAAGTAGCAAGATCCTAAATAGATCTAGAATTCAAAAGAAGATTTCCAGTAATTAGATTTATGTGAAAAAGCAAATAACTACCTTGGTTTCAAGACTTCAAAATTGGATTTACGAGATAAAACCTTAAAATGATTTTGTTGAGGTAAACCTCACCCATGCTAGGCATGGGGCCATTATCAATGCACATGTAGGAAATTATAGTTGCAAAGTAATCAAAATGCACAAATCAAATTCATAGGAATTCAACAAATGCTATACTGGTTTTATCTAAAAAGAAAAATATACACAATAGGTCCTCAACCACACATAAATAAAATAAAATAAAAATTATGAATTTCAATTGCTAAATGAGCAAGCACTACATCAGCACATGATAAATAGTGCACCACATGCTTTGCACAAACCTCTAAAAGATGACCTCAATGTAACCTATCAATCATGCTATTGGTACCAATTGCCCCTTGGAGAGAGAAAGTGATATAAAGGAATTCCATTTAGGAAAGAAAAGAAATAAAATCAAGAGAAAAGATAAGCCACCTAAAAAATGCCAAAAAAATAACATATCTTTAAATTATAAAACATGTTAATGACTACATAATTTGTGCAAGTCTAATGAATTGATTTTCATTCTTTTTAAAAAAAGAATTACATATTTACAAACGTTTGTTAAAACATTTGTAACAGTGATGCAACGTAGGGACATTGAATGACGATTTAGAGTTAGGGTTTCTCCCATAGGCTGCTATTTACAATGGAGCTAGCCAAAGCCAAAGGGGGGAGGGGCGGAGCCAGAGTTGGCAATGACCATTTTCTGTTCTGCAGCCAGCAAGGCGGGGCCCCGATCAGGGCCTTCACTCGCTCTAGCAGTGCCTTCTAGCAACCTTTCTCTGTTCCACGTACTCAAACAATTGGCACCAGAAACATCGATAACAGAGGGGCTTTTTGGTAGTCTTCTCTCTTCTACCGACAAGCAGCAAATCTCTCTCTCTCTCTCTCCTGCAGGCCAAACGAGTAACAACATGAGCTTCTCATCAACCACAGCCAACATACAATGTTGCCAATCGGGCAGCTTGTTTGCCATAGTAGCAAAAAGCTTGCAGTGGTCCCAGATAGTCTCTGGATGGTGCATCACAGTGACAGCCGCAGTTGCAGCATAGGTGACCGCAAATGGCAACAAACAATAATGTAGGCAAGGCCTCTTTGGAGGTGCACGCCTAATTGGTAATTGGTGCCATGTCAACAGTGACGTAGACACCATGAGGGGTGTCAGTAGAAGTTTTTCTTTCTGCCCATAAACAAAAACCTGGTAGAGACAGGTTGCATGCACAGGAAACACATATAACATTAACATCATTTTGTTCTTTATTTATTTGGTTTCAAACAACAGAGATAAATGTTTCTCTCTGCCATCTCCAAGTGCAAAAGCAACCATAGTGCTAGATAACTTTAATAGTTTTCAATATTATTATTTGCATTTTATTTTGAATTATTTATTGTACTCTTTTATATTGCACGAATTATTTAACTTTTCAATATTGTTACCAAATTTAAATCTTTTAATATTTTGTTTAAAATATTATTATTTTTATTTTTTTTCACATAGCCCTTTCCAGCTGAGACTGTTCTTGGGTTTCTGTACCCATACGGGAGACACCCTAGGCTATAGTCTCCTAAAATGAGTTTTCATAGGTGTTCGCTCACGTGTCTAAAATTTACGCATCAACACCTTTTTAGCGCTAGAAGGAGGGCAGTTTCTCAACCTTTTGTTTATTTTCCTTTTATGTTTCTTTTTTTAAAAAAATTATCATTTTTTTATTATTGTCTATTTTTGTTTTTGCCTCCCTATTTTTAGTTTTATTGCTTTATTTTAGTTTCACTTTTAAATCTTCAAATTTATATTCTAGAAATCCTTTTGTTAATTTTCTTTTCTGAAATTTAATTGTGGTGATTTAAATTATTTTCCTTTCAATTTACTTTTCTGAAATTTTGTAATTTCAATTTTCCTTTTAAAAAATAAATAATAAAAATAAAATAAAATATAGCATTCAAATGTTTTTTTCATTTTCTTTAATTTTCACAGTTTATTAGCATTTTACATTTCCTGTTATTTTTTATTTTATGAGTGACTTTTCTTATGGAACATCTCAACAAAGAACTCATACTCCTACCCCTAGTCAACCAACTACTCATCAATTTACTTTGAGAAAACAACGAGCTTCACTTTTTCCAAGTTCAATTCCTAAAACACCTCAGACTAAGATGGCAGCCCATCAACCCCCGACTCCCTTAGTAAGAAACCCTTTTAACTTTCATAATTACCATGACATACCAAAATCCCTTCAAAACATAAATCTGTTCTTTGATCCTACAACCCCTA
>MNCI01004299.1:25905-49936 GCA_015680685.1 Gnetum montanum
GTACCAATTGCCCCTTGGAGAGAGAAAGTGATATAAAGGAATTCCATTTAGAAAAGAAAAGAAATAAAATCAAGAGAAAAGATAAGCTACCTGAAAAATGCCAACAAAATAGCATATCTTTAAATTATAAAACATGTTAATGACTACATAAATTGTGCAAGTCTAATGAATTGATTTTCATTTTAAAAAAATAATTACATATTTATAAACATTTGTTAAAACATTTGTAACGGTGATGCAGCGTAGGGACGACGAATGACGATTTAGGATTAGGGTTTCTCTCGCAGGCTGCTATTTACAACAGAGCTAGCCAAAGCTAAATGGGGGAGGGGCAGAGCCAGAGTTGGCAACGACCATTTTCTATTCTGCAGCCAGTAGGGTGAGGCACCGATCAAGGCCTTCACTTGCTCTAGTAGTGCCTTCCAGCAGCCTTTATCTGCGCCACATACTCCAACAATCAACACCAGAAACATCGACAGCATAGGGGCTTTTCAGTAATCTTCTCTCTTTTTCCAGTAGGCAGCAAACCTCTCTCTCTCTCCTACAGGCCAGACGAGCAACAATGTGAGCTTCTCGTCAACCACAACCAACATACAACGTTGCTAGTCGGGCAGCTTGTCTGTCGCAGCAACAAACAACCTGCAATGGTCCCAAACAGTCTCTGGATGGTGCATCACAATGACGGTTGTGGTTGCAGCATAGGTGACCATAGACGGCAACAAACAGCAACTCAGGAAAGGCCTATTCGAAGGTGCACATCCATTCGGTGATTGGTGCTGCATCAACAGGGACGCAGACACTGTGAGGGGTGTTGGTAGAAGTCTTTCTTTCTTCCCATAAATAGAAACTTGGCAGAGACAGGTTGCATGCACAAGCAACACATATAGCATTAACATCATTTTGTTCTTTATTTATTTGCTTTCAAAAAACAGAGAAAAATTTTTCTCTCTGCCATCTCCAAGCGCAGAAGCAACTGCGGTGGTAGACAACTTTAGCAATTTTCAATATTATTATTTGCATTTTATTTTGAATTATTTATTGTACTCTTTTAAATTGCACGAATTATTTAACTTTTCAATATTCTTATTAAATTTAAATCTTTTAATATTTTGTTTAAAATATTATTATTGTTTTTTTTTGTCACATAGCCCTTTCCAGCTGTGACTATTCTCGGGTTTCCATACCCATACGGGAGACGCCCTAGGCTATAGTCTCCTAAAACGAGTTTTCACAGGTGTTCGCTCATGTGTCCAAAATTTACACATCAACAGATTCAAGTTTGGAAAGCCAAATATGAAAGAAAATTAATGAAGACTATAATCTATGCTGAAATAATAGAAAAAATTAAAATTTGGCCACTATATGTGGAGGAAATTTGTTAGAAGATAACTACATTGGAAGCCAAGTTCACTACTTGGGAATCTAAAACTAAAGTAAATCAAAATGATGATTAGCTAAAAGAAAATGCTAAAGAAAAAAATTGCACAAAAGAAGACATTACTACATTAGAAACTATTATTGAAGTGGATTCAATAAAAAAGTAGCTTAAGAAAATTGGTGAAGAAGATCACATGAATTTGGTGATAGGTGGTCTTCTCGATGAAGAAAAAGAAAGGAATAAAAAACATATAATCTTCATTTGTTGGGATAGAATAAAAAGAAAATTAAAATCTAATATAACATCATCTATATTAAATTTCCTAAAATAAAGGATCCAATTCATGCTAGGCCTAAAAATGATAAACCTGTGCATATTGTTAGTTTTTTCATAACAAAAATAATAGATCCAAAGTTTGAGCATATTGTAGTCACTTAAAGGATTATAAAATATAGATAAATGAAGATCTTACTAAAAGGGAACTTGTAAAAATATCTATGAAATGGAGAAAATTGAATGAAGCAAGAGCCAAGAGTTTTGTAATTTTTTTGTATACAATAAGTAATGTAATAATTAATAAAAATAAATATTTTAAAAAATTCCTAAAGAACTAAAATATCTTCATTATGGATTTTAAAATATTGATGGATCAATAACATAGATAAAGTGAATATGTTATATAATATATATTTCTTTAATAAATTTGATATTTTTAGTATTTTTGAGATATGGGAAACTGAAGATCCTCCAAAAATTTTAGTTTTAAAGTGTTTTGTTTTATCTTTTCCCTACCAAAAAATGCAAATATAGAAGACCTTTTGCAAGATTGGTTGTTTTAGTTCAAAATTCTCTTCCTAAGCATGTCCAAATAGAAAAGATAGATGAATATAGTTAGTATGTTTAGCTAAAAATATTACAACAAAAATCTCTTTTAATTCTAGCTTTTTTGCTATTTTGCACCTAGAGCAGTTACTCTTTATGAACAAAAAATGTATGAGATTTTTTTTTCAATCCATTAGCATAGATATTGCTAATTTTTCTTAAAGAGAAAAAACTTACATATGCAATAACTTTAATACCATAATTAGTTTTAATTATATTCATATTAGTCATTGGAGTTACTAATGAGAAAAGTACAAAATGGAATTAGTGCTCTAAAGATAAATAATTTAATCATAGAAAAAAAATATTTGTTATAATCCAAACAAGGACTAGATCTATTGGTTCTAAATGACATCAATAAATATCCAAAATTAGGTGGCTTTACTTGTGTAGGATCATAAGGTAGTTCTAGTATTGATTTTCTTTCTTTGTAGCCCAAAGAATATTAGCAACATCAAATGTTTTGAAGTAGTTGAAGAAAGAATTGAATTTTGCAATAGCTATTTATGCTTCATGTTATTAAGATATACACAACATAATAGATATTTGATAAGGTAAAAGAAGTTCAATCTAGTTGCAAAAAAGAAGGATGATTTTCAATATGAAATTCAAAATATTTAGAATCCAAGTGTGAGTTTTATTAAAACCTCTAATAACATTTGCCCTAAATGTTTCTAAAAGCCAAAATACAAACAATCAACAATATTTTTATGAAGATAGTAAGACATCTAGAATTTTATTAAAGGTTTANAGGAATTTTTTTAATAAAGATAGAATAGTTTATTAGAAATGATAAAGAAGGATTCCAATTCTTTTTAGCATTCATTTCAAAGAAAGAGAAGAATAGACTATGTTTTCTCTCTCAAAGATTTTAAAAATTGTTATCAAAATTTGTTTCATTGTAATGATTGAATAAAATATTTTCATAATAATGGTAATACATTGTTCATTTCTTTTGATGACATAATGCAGGGGATAAAAAAATTGGTATCATAAAAATTTGTTAATGTAAATAACGTAAATAGAGAAATGCTTAAATGGGAAGGGCCACTAGCATAGAATGCTATTTAGAAGAAGTTGAATTTGGTTGTGCAAGTGGGGTTTAAAAAAGAATAGTGCATTAATAAAGCTTTGGTTCTTTAAAAAAGAGACAAAATTTCTTGATAATTATTGACTAATTGTAATCAATAATATTTTTACCAAGCTTTTGAGCATAATTCTAAAATCTATGCTTGGAAGATGGGCTAAGGAAAACCATATATGTGCAATTTCCTAGGTAGAATTCAAGTGACAACATTCTATTATAGCTCAGTTCCTTTAAAATATCTTATTAAAGGAGTAAAAGGTCAACACAAGAAAACTTTCATTTGCTTTGTAGATTTTTTAAGGCCTATGAATCTATTATTCAAAGCAATTTATGGAGGTTACAAAATTTAAAAGTTTCTAGTATATTGTTATTGACTATCCAAAAACCATACATAGAAGTATGCATTGAGTTTACAAATGAACAAGAAAGAATTTTATTTAATAATTTTGTTAGTGTTAAACAAGGATGTTCTTTTTCTCCTACTTTATTTAGTCTTTTTATTGATGAACTTCAAGAGTGGATGCCTAAAATATGATCTCATTTTGTAATTACAAATGGAAGTAGTTTTGTCAAACTCTTACTATGTACTAAAGATGTTGTCTTAATTTCAAATTTAATTGAAGGATTGTAGGAAATGCTTAATACTCTTAATGACTTTAGTTAGCATTCTTGGATAAAAGTTAATATCCAAAAAACATTTATATATTTTGACACATGAAATAAAATATACAATTTTATTATAGGAGATGAACATGTAGATATAATTTTCTTTAATAAATATTTTGGTATAGAATGCTCTTGTAATTACAAATGGGATTAGTGCATTACTCAAAGAGTTGCAAGTGGTATGAAAGCTTTATTTGCTTTACAAAGCAAATATAAGCAGGAATCTATTCTAGCTTGGGATATCCAATAACAACTTTACCATATCATTATTCAACTTACTATTCTTTATGGATGTGTTGTATAGGGTCTTACTTAATCAAATAAATATTGAATGCAAATAGAAAAAAATTTGGAAGCATTTTTTGCTCCATAAATTTAAAATGAAGACATAAAAAAAATATGATATTACACTTTTTGAAGGAGAGACGATGTCATTAGAGGTTGAAGCTATTTGTCACTTTATAGCCTACACTCATAATCTTTTTGCATTTTCATTGGATAAATATTCCAATAAATGATTAAGGAAACCCTTGATAAAGAATGGCTTTAGGAAGGCGTTTGATTGCTTAATAATTGGAATATTTAAGAGTATATTCTTTAGTCTAGTTTTAACTAAGTTTGAAGGTTAGTAAAACAAGTAGTCTATTAAAAACCTTGGTAAAATGTAGAAAGTAAAGAACACTTTTATTAGAATAGTACCACAGAAGGCTTTAATTCGCAAGCACATTATTTATTTGTTGCTATTTCTCATGAGTTATGAAGCACAATTAGTAAAGTAGAGACAAAATCTTATCTTAGAGTTGAAATAGGCAAATGACACAATATGCAATACAAATAGCATTGAAGATATTAGATATAGATAGAATATTATAGTTGCAAATGTGATTGATTTATTTCAAATGTTACCAATAATGCTTAATAATTTTCTTAATAATATTTTCAAAACTCATAACATGTATATTTCTATGAACCAGAAAATCTATAGGCCATATAAAATGTGTGTTTTAATTTTATTATGATTATTCTCATCTACTTCAACACATGTATGCATTGCATTGAAAGTGTTAACAAAGGAAGCTTTTACTATTGACAGTGACAATACTTCATCACATAGACGCACTGTATCGTAGGTTTAAACAAAAAAGGCTCTGCATCGTAGGTGTAAACAAACAAAGCTTTTAATATTGACAGTGACCATCCATGTCAGCAGCAGTAGGAGGACATTAACAGAAAATCAAAAAGCATAGCAGTACTGAAAATTACTCTGATTTTCAAACTTTTTTGTTACCAAACTGTAGCGTAAGTGTAAACAAACAAACCTCTGTATCGTAGGTGTAGGTGTATCATAAGTGTAAACAAACAAAGTTTTTAATATTGACAGCATGTCAGCCGCAGGATGACATTATGAAAAAATCAAAAAGCATAGCAGTACTAAGAACTACTCTGATTTTCAAACTTTTTTGTTACCAGACTGTATCGTAAGTGTAAACAAACAAAGCTCTGTATCGTAGGTGTAAACAAACAAAGTTTTTAATATTGACAGCCGCAGGACGACATTAATAAAAAATCAAAAAGCATAGCAATAGTAAGAACTACTATGATTTTCAAAGTTTTTTGTTACCAAAGACTTTGTATTCGCCGCGGAATAAACCGTTGCTGGCATTGTAGCAGAACCAACTGCAGCTCTCTGGATAGTGCGGACAGCAGGGGGGCACAACACAGATTCTGGTCTGAACTTGTTTATATCCATTCTCAAGCTCATCTCTATGCCATATTAGATCAAATTCTAAAGTCATGAGTATTTTTTCATATTTTTTAAAAGATTTGAGTAGCCTGTATGTCGGACGCTGTTGTAGTGGGTGATGTCTACCCTGCTGTGCCAGTAAGAAATTCTTATAATGGGGTGATATCTACTCTCTTATGTCGATATGGATAAGGCTGTGTTATAGTAAACAATTTCTACCCTGTTGAAAGATCGGAGTAAATCAACTTACAAGTTCGATTCAAATCCCTAAGCGGAAACTCAAAGTTTAATTTGTAGCTTGAATCAGAAAGAGTAAAAAGACAGTGCATTTAGATTTAAAAATCTTTAAAAAATTATTAATATATATACATATATACACATATGATTATATCACCAATTTGATATCCCAGGGGCTTGTTTACTTAATTACACAACCTCCACTATTAACTATAGATTAATTAAAGTTGAATATGGTCAAGTTGAATGGCATACTACTAATGTCCAAAGTAGTACCTACTATGTGCCAAGTCATTAAGAAGAAATGTAAAGCATGAAAGTTATTAAAACTACCATATTGGAAAATTAATCCACCAAATCCATTATAAATACTAATACAATTAGATTATGATTAATTTCAGACTTCACAAACTATGCCCTACTATGTAGATAGGGTTAGTTATGCTACAATCTTAAGTTTCTTGTCTAAAAAAACTTTTATATCACAAGTTAAACCTTATGGATAGTTAGTTGGTGATGCAATTATTGATAAAGTATCTATAAAATAAGGTCCTTATTCAATAGCTCTCTTAATGTTAAGAAATACATAAAATATGGTAAGAAATGTATGTAAGCATTTTATACGTCCATAGAACCAAAAGGTGGTAGGTATACTCTTAACTTTTCAATTGAATGGCAACCAAAATGAAACATCTTTATGTCACTCTCTCAATAAAACATATAAGTACTCCTTATACATGGTACACCCCACTATCAGTTGTAAAAATTAAATGGCACCAAAAATAAAACATAGATTATTCAGCATTTAGAGCATGATTATTCAGCATTTAGAGCATTTATTTAGGAGCAGGTTCTAAGCTGGATTAATGCCTTAATTCATGTTCATTACAGCCATTCTGTCCTGGAAAAACTACTCTTCTTGTAAAACCAACATGCTTTTCGTTCATTGCTGCCAAGTTGCAAATGTGTAACAGAAACGCTCTGGAGGCATTAACCCACAAATCTCATAGCCTTTTTATGATGCCAGCAATAACATCTGAGCTTTGTCGTTGATGACATAGCCACTGTACTCACACAAGACACAAGACGCTGAGAATACAGAGGCCTGTCAGAGGAGGAGCTCAAACAGACCTGCTACTCTGGTGTTTGTCCTTATAGAGTGGTTGAAGCTTCTGCAACTTCTTTGATGAGCCTTTACGACAACTTTCTATTTGTCTGCTGGGTATTTACTTTTTCATGCAGTTTTCTTCTCCGCCGCTTGCTTAATATCCCTCAGAGAGGCCGCCTTGCCACTGGTAATATCCTGGTATCCTCATTTTCTTTGGGTATAAAAGTCGTTCTTCTCTTAACCTACTTCTGTGTTTCTACAGAGGCAGTATCATTAGTTAGTCATTGGCACCATCATTTTGTCCTGTAACGAACAAACCAGTCAATCATCAGGGTATCATTAGCACTGGTTTTGATTCATTCGCTGCCTTACCTTGAATTTAGACTGTTTCGTATGTTCAAGAGCTGGTTCCTTTGGTTGATTCATTTTTATGTGCATTGTTTGTTTGTTTGATGCAGATTTCAGGTTTCAGAGAAGATAAACTAATTCATGGACTGTTGTGGATGGTTTTGGTGGTTGATGGGAATGAGGAGGAAACGTGTGGAAGTGAGAAATATGACAGATAACGTAGTGGAGTTGCAGTTCAGAGTGGGATGCATCATGGTGAGATCGTACATTTTATACCCACATTCATGCAGCAATCTGCCTCTTCCATGTGAAAAATGGAAGGCAACCATGAATCCCTTCTTCTACGAAGGACTGGAATGTGAACCATATCTGTGGGTTCATCTTCACCTTAACTCTGCTGCTGCGTCCGCTTTGTTTATGTCATCACCTGCCATTGCAAAGCAGCATTTTGTATCACTTTCTGATCTGTCTCGCTGCATTTCCCTTACAATCTCTCCTTCCTCTCTTTCTTCTGTCCGTATCGTTAAAACCTTCCGTTGATAATGCATTTGTATTACTCATCCATCGTTGTAATAGTTAGGTGGTTATTTGCAAACATTTCCTGAAGAGGCTAAGCAATATCCCAGACCAGGATATGATTCTGGTTAAGTAGACTGAAACTGAAACTGCCACGTGCAAGGCGGTAACAACGGACATTTGTCCGAAATGGTTGACATTCAGTTTTGTTTATGGAACAAAGAGCAAAATAATTTTTGGCACGCGAGAACAAAGAGCAAAACATCTTTTGATAAATATAAAACGTTAACTTGCTTAAAGTGTGATTCTGTCATTGACTTCATATCACATGATTGATAAACATAAAACGTTAACAAACATAAAACGTTAACTTGCTTAAAGTGTGATTCTGTCATTGACTTCATATCACATGATTGATGCAAACACTTGTACGACAAACAAAGAGATTCGTTTGTTTGAGAAGTGCCTTATTACCCTAAAACAACACTATGTATGATATCGTCACTTACATTTTAAAGAACTTCTTGAGATTCAATGGATTCGAGGTGAAAGACCTCGGGCTATGGTTCTAAGTGATCAATGTATCCACTTCTTATAGCTAGAAAGAAGCATGCTACGCATAAGAATTTTTTAAGTTCAATATATGTCTTTTTGAGAACATTTACAACATGGAATGAGAACAAGAAAACAAGCAAACAAACAACCTTATAGATACATCATCATCAATGAAATAGATTCGATTATTTGATAAGTGTGTTATCTCCTTAAATCTCTCTAAAATTACTAAGAACAATGCCTTGATGGCTTAATTAGTGTGTTATTTACCTAAAATAGCCTAGATCAATGCCTTTAAGATAACAAGGAATATTGATGTTGGGCTTTGAATGACTTTTAAGTGCCAGGCTTTGAACTCAATACTTTTAGGTGTGGATATATGTGAATGATCCAACTATGATAAGCTTTTGTTAGCTATGCATCCTTAAGTTGTCTTTGTACGATACATATTATTTTTAGTTACAAGATTTTGTTTATATTATGTCTTAATTAAGGAAAAATGATGACCAACAATAACATTTTAACTTGAAATTTAGATGGATAGCACCAAACTAAATCAACATTTTCATTTTCTATAATGGATGCCAAGATAGCCATAAACCTATACCTACTAATTCAAAAATATACAAAACCATGTTAAAATAATATTTCTCACTAGCATATTAAAGTTTTGTTGGCTTTCTATTCTATAAGAATCCTTTAGAGATTTTATGAAAGTTGCAATTGTAAGATTTTCCTTTAGCAAATGATCGAGTAGATTTTGAGTTATAAGTACTTAAATTTTACCATATATTAGGTTTAGAATGTAACTTTTAAAATGCTTTTTGCTTAATATTTATACATCATATTCTTGGAAGGTATTTTCCATTATTGAAAGTGGATCTGGAGCAACTGGAGTACCATGGGAGCGCTTGGAGCAACTGGAGTACTGGGAGTGACGGGAGACGCTGCAGCATCAGGACAGGGAGTGGCAGCAACCGGATCGACGGTAACTACAGAGACTGCAGGAGCGGAGCCGACCGACGTGGTGACGGCAGGAGAGGGCACAGCAGGCGAGGAGGCCCCAAGATAGAAGCGGCAGTTTGATGAAGCATGTTCCAAAGTCGGAGCAGAACTAAGATTCAAAGTTGGAGGCCTAGACCTAGCCACGCTGGCCAGATTGGACCGCAGCCTGATAGGCAAATTTGTGTCTGAAGGGGCTAGACCCCGCATTGACCTGATCCGCCGCTGGGCCTTGAACGCTTGGGGGTTTGACACGGTGACGGTTTCCTGCCTGGCAGCCGATCGCCTCCTGTTCGGTTTCGCCTCCTTGGAGGAGCACGAACACGTCCTAGTGGGAGGCCCATGGTTCTACGCCGTGCGTGGGCTGGCCTTGGAGCCCTAGCGCCCTGGGGCACATCAGGATCCAGCGCTGTTTTCACGCACACTAGTCGGGGTATGGTTGTATGACCTTCCCCTGGAACACTGGTCACCAACGTTTCTGCAGACGGTGGCGGATCTGTTTGGGGATTTCATCAAGTTTGACCCCTCCACTGCCTGGATGGATCATCTGGGGTTTGCGAGGTTCTGCGGCTGGTGGCCTCTTCTCACACAAGAACCTGTCAAGGTGCTGGTTCTCATCACGGACCTGGGGGAGGAGAGGGTGCGGGTTTGTTTCAAGAACCAGCCGAAGGCTCAGGCCCAACACCGGTCAGGGAGTGACCAGGGCCACCCAGCGGGGAACCTGGCTACACCGGGCGATGGATGGTTCATCATCGGAAGGAAGGGTCGGGTTGCAAATCAGAAACAACCGGCCCCCAAAGAGGGGGCTCGACGTCCGGGCAAAAGCTCTGTCTCGAAGGGAGTGGCCTCCAAGGCTGTGCCCAGAGGGGGATCACCCTCCGGGGCACAAGCGACACATATACCGTGGGGGGCTCAACACGAGGGGCTATCAGAGCCAGGTAAGGGGACTGATGCTAGTATGGCGCGGTCATACCTTCACGCGCTGGTGGGGGACTCTGATGATGACCAGCTGCCGCCCTCACAGGAAGAGACAGTGATGTGGCCGGACACTCATAGTACGCCCCGGCCAGGTGGGGAGGGCCCTTCACACAGTGGCCTATCCCCGCCCCCGGTCACAGACTGGATTAACACCAGTAGGGGTTTGGTGCGGTTCAGCTCCCCACCAGAACCAGAACAGAGCCTGCAGCAAAAAGGAATGACGGTATCTCTTCACGCGGCGAAGGTTGGATGACCGGATAGCCACTCCCGCTGGCAGAAAACCACGTAGCTCTACGTGGATCTGGGTGTGCAGCCCACACTCCAGGAGGTGTTTCACCAGTCCCTGTCTCCATGAAGGTCTTGTCCTAGAATTGCAGGGGCCAGGGTACCCCTTACAAATGACATACCCTGCATTACTTAGTGCGTGACGAAAAATGTGACATTGTTTGCCTGCAAGAAACAAAATTACAGCAGACAGAGACTCAGACTCTCCAGTGGCCAGGGTGACACAGCCACCAAGCGCCCAGCAGGGGGCGAGCGGGCGGCGTCGCGATCCTCACCAAGGCGGAGTCGTATGCCCTGGATACGTCCGACTGGTGTATTACGGTGCACCTGCCGAGGCCAGACGTGTGGGTTACCAATGTGTACGGTGCCCAAGGATGGCAGACGCGGATTCAGGAGCTCTACTGGGTCACGGCACTGGTTCCCAAGAAGGCCTGTTGGCTATTAATTGGTGATTTTAATCAATGGCTCTTCTCCTGGGAAAAGACCGGCGAATCTTGGGCTGAGCCCCCTGGGGCAGTGGAAATGCTTGCCCTGTTATAGCAACTTGAGCTGACGGATTTGGAAATTACCGACTGTAATTTCACATGGAGCAACCGTAGACAGGGCGCCGCGAGGGTCCTGTCCAGGATTGACCGCATGTGGGCCAGTGAGAAGATGCTGATGGAGTGGGACCTCCAAGCTTACAGAGGCGCACACATGGCCTCCGATCACAGGCCCATTTTCTGCACTCTGGAACGTGGGGAGTTTCAATGGCCGCGCACCTTCCATTTTGAGCGCACCTGGATCCGCAGACCATGGCTCGGAAAAATGGTGTAGGACATCTGGCAAAATTATAATGCCTCGGGGGACCCATGTGCGTTTCTCAAGAACGGTTTAAAAGCACTGAAACAACAAATTAAAAATTACAGCCCAACAGAGAAATATCGATTCAAAACCTACCGCAGTCAATTGCAGGCAAAATTACAGGCGGTTCAAGCGCAGTAGGAGCAGCACATGCGTGAGGTCGACCACGCGGGGGAGGAGCTCGCCATCCAGGCCGAGCTTCAACTCCTTCACCACGAGGAGGAGGAGTACTGGCGCCAACGGGCCCATATACAGTGGCTGCGTGAGGGGGATCGACACACAAAGTTTTTTTTCTCCGCTGCGAAGGCCCTCCGCGGTGCCCGGAATGGGCCGTTGCAGTGCCTCCTACAGAACGAGGCTCCTCCACGCACTGACAGCCTCCTGCGGTACTGGCAGCAGCTGTGGGACTGGCATCCAACGGTCCCCATTTCGGTGCCCATGGAAAAAGTTTTAAATCGGGAAGATAATTGCCGGCTCTTGCAGCCTTTCACGTGCCAGGAGCTACACGCGACGCTGCAGAAAATGCCAACGAACAAGGCGCCAGGGTCGGATGGCTAGCCCATTGAATTCTTTTCAAATTTCGAGGAGGTTCTGGGGGAAAACCTGCTGGCCGCGTTTAACCACATGTTGGCTTGGCGGTAGGTTAGAAAAGAAATAAATTGTTCACGTGTAGTTTTAATCCCGAAAATAGAAAATCCCACTTCCCCAGGCCATTTCCGTCCCATCGGGGTCTGCAATTCTCTGCTGCGACTTTTCTCTCGCCTGCTAGTGGACAGACTGAGGCCGCTCATGACCCGTCTCATTGGTAAGAACCAAGCAGCTTTTCTGAAGGGCCGTTACCTTTAGGACTAGGTCCTGTTGCTTCAGGAAATCCAGCACTCCCTTAGGAAGGCCAAACTTCTGGGCCTCTACATCAAGTTAGACATTACCAAGGCCTACGATTCCGTCAGCTGGGCCGCCTTAAAATCAGTTTTACTTGCTAAAGGGTTTGATCCCACCTTTGTGGAACTCTGCCTACAGATACAGCATGGAAGACGGTATTCGTTAGATATTGATGGGCAATTGTGGGGCTTTCAGGGAACAGGCCGCAGGCTTCGCCAAGGAGACCCGCTATCCCCGCTCCTCTTCCTGATGATGATGGATCTCCTGTACACCTACTGCACCGCCGAAGGGGTCCAGGGGTTAAATGTACATGGCATCCATTGTCTCACTGCGCATTTCGTGGATGAAACCATGCTGTACACCATGGCCGTGGTCCCGCAGGCTAGGGCGATTCTGAGGGCCCTCGATCGGCTGCACAAGGAAGTGGGCCTGGTACTCAATCCAGGGAAATCAACTTTATTCTTCACCCATGTGCACCCCTTGGTACGCAGCAAAATTATCCAAATCCTGGGGATCCTCCTAGGAGAGGCGGATGACAAGTACCTGGGCATCCCCATGCACAACTGGCACAGGCAATGGACCTGGCAGGCCCTCATTGCAAAAATCCAGAAATGTGCAGCCCACTGGACAAATAAATTCCTGTCTCGCAAGGGGAAGATGGTGCTGGCATCTGCTATGCTGGGGGCCATGGCGAGGTTTGCTGCCTCGATGGCCTCTCCCCCCCCCTCGGAGCCGTTGCCAAGATCGACCAAATCATCCGCGATTTTGTCTGGTCTGGCGGGAAGGGGGGTAAGAAGTTACACCTCCTGGCTTGGTCCAAAATCGAGTGGCCCCGGTACGCTGGTGGCATTGGCCTCCTCCCCTTCGCGCTGGAGGCTGCCCTGGGACGTCATAAACTCTTGCAGTGCCTAGTCACTGACAACGATGATCCCACCACGACTTTGCCCAGGGGCGGATCAAGAATCGAATCCAGATCCCGGCGGAAGAGAGACATGAGTTTACTGCTGAAATCAATGACATACGGGGGGAACGAACGCTAAACCCACCTCGGCAGGCCTGGAAGGTAAGCACCCCCAACCGCAGGACCGGCATTGCCCAAATCATCGAAGAATTTAGACACCACAGGGAGGACGGGCCGGGCTAGCCCAGCAAGAATTAAGTCCACGTTCCCATCCCACGGTTGGTTGCCACTGCTGGTTGACGGAGTGTCGGGGGGGAGGTCTATAGTCTGCGCAATGTGGGTGGGCAGTCTTTCGTTGGTGAGGTGACATTGACGGGGCTGTTGTGGGCAGCCCCTGGGAAATTCTTTGGTGGGAGTAGGGTCAACGGCCCTGGCCCGTGCTGTACTCTGTATAGCTGGTTTTTTTGAAATACATTTAGCTCGATCTTTTTCAAAAAAAAAGGATAACATGGATTATGGTATGTTCAGTATGACCTGACCATAGGTTGTGGTAAACAAAACCAAAAATTTTTTGTCAAATTTGAAAGCAAGTATCTCTCACATTATTTAAAGTTTTAAGGTTATATTCAGCTCATTGGAAAGATCTTGAAAAGATCTTTCTACTTGCAGAATTTTAGCTCAATTGAACTTCATTTGATTGGCTAAATTTAGCCTGAATAATGATCACTTAGAACCATATGATTTCATCAAAATGCTTCACCATGAATCTTGGAATAATACCACAAGTTGTGGTTAATAACCTAAGGTCATGGTGGAGTCATGGTTGACCTTTTATAATAAATAGCCATGAGTGGTAGTGATATCATGATTTGATTCTTTGATTACCATAATTTGACCATGAATTGTGGTCTCCTTTACCATGAGTTGCAATTAGGTCATGGTGCTACAAAAAACTTAAATTGTTGATGTCACCCCAAGTTGTAGAACATACTATGATGAAGAATTAATCAAATTGATTTGAATTTTATATGGAAATTAATTTGTTTCTCCTTGATGACCTTTGACTTTCTAGATTAAATGCTGAATTTGTTCTATAATGAATGTGATTGATGTTAATGATATGATAATAATATTAAGTGAAAAATTGTTGATGGGTGTGGAACTTGTTAAAAATGATGAATGAAATGTTAAAAAATAAAAATTAATGAATTAATGATGCTTGTTGAAATGGTGATGAATTGTTGAATGATGAAATTGTTGATAAAAATAATGAATTGAAGGAAAAATTCATAACTCTTTCAATCTTATTTTACATATTTTCCCCACCTATTTATAACCAATTGATGGGGCCATAATGGTATATGGCGGAAGAAATCCTTTTTCATGGAAAATGAGCTGGAAATTGAAGGGACATAAAAGATTGGGATCATTATTTAATTACATTCACTCGTCAATCCTTTTGTGAAAGGGAAAAAAAGTAGTTTTTTAAATTTTATCCTATATGTCAACAAAATTCAATTATAAATTACATGACTTTGATCTCTATTTTATAAAAGTGTTATTCCATCTTCACTTGAGCTTTGCTTTTGACTCTAGTCTTCATGCTTCTACTTGATTTTTTTAGACTTCCATATGTAAGTGAGAGTTGCTATCACCTTGAACTATGGCTTGTGGAATTCATCTCTTTATTTTGTTTGTACTCAACAACATGTACATGAAAATTGAGTAAAGTATGATTGTCCAAAGTGCATGTTAGAAACAACAAATAATACAATGCAGGATATAAGAATAGTGGTCATATGGAGAGATGCTTAAATAGTGAGGACCATTAGTAGAAAATGTTAGCCCGAAGAAATTAAACTTAGTTGTGCAAGAAGGTTTAGAAAAAAAAATGTGCGTTAATAAGATAGTTATGTTTTTTTAAAAAAGGGAGAAAATATAAATAATTATAGATTAATTCTAATTAGAAATATTTTTTTGCTACAATTTTAAGGACTAGTCTAGAATCTATGCTTGCAAAATGGGTAAAAGAAAATAAGATATATGCAATATTCCAAATTGAGAGTGATAGTGAGGTGCATACTTCTCAAGTCATAGGACATGGTTTCGAGCTTGAACGTACCCACTTATAAGAGGTTAGGCTTTCACTTATCTATTGCCCCTCCCAAGACCTTGCTTTGGAGGGATGAGCATTGAACCTTTGGGGTATGATCTTTTAAATAACCTTGGATTTACAAAAGAAAGGTATTCTAGCTGTGCGCTTATATTGTGTGATTGAGCTTGTTATGTTTTTATATTGTTAGATTGAGTTTAGTATTGTAATTCTATAAAAGTTAAAACTGTTGCAAAGATAACAAATCAGTTACTAATATACTGTTGGTTTCAATAAAATTAATTAAATAATATTGCTTCTAAAACAGAAAAGGGTTACTCCTCAGCAAATAACCCATCCTTTTGGAACAGAAGCAAAATATTTAACAAGAAAATAAACCCAATAAAAATGAACTAGCATGTGCTCTTGGGCGAGGGAGAATGTTAAAAACTCTTTTCCAAAGGTAATGAACTTTATTGATTCTCATGCAACTAAAAATTTCAGATTTTTAAAATTTTAACCTTACATTTTAATATAATGTGTTTTGACTTTAAAAAAAAATTGGAAAACATGTTATCAAAATGGTAATGAAGTGTTTAACAAATCCCTTGCTTTGCCGTGTTCTTGATTAATTTTAACATAAAAAAAATTCCTATAATCTTTGTTAGGCCCAGGATTGGCAATTGTGCATGGAAGCGGGCATGTTCTCATCTGCATTCTGCATCGCTAAAACTTAACGATGTCCAGTTGTTATGGGTTTCGGTTAACAATCGCAAAGGAATCTATGGTCTCCGTTAAAAATGCATCCACACTTACGCAGCGATGTGAATTTGGTGACTATGTAACCAAAGTTCACGGTCCCCGTTCTGTTCTGGAAAGTTGCGCTGGAAATAAACAATTTCTTTGGATCATGGCGTCCACTTTTCAGAATCTGGCATTGACCGGAAAAGCTCATAAATTATGAATGAAATGACTCTGCTGTGAATGGCTTCGATATTCGCTCAGCCGTTGTGCTGAAAAGACAATAAAGAGACAAAGCGCAGTTAAACAGCCCAGAGCTTCTGCAACCTGTGTTTGTACGGGCATTAATGCACTGTTGCAGCTTCTGTGACCAGCCCGGGAACATGTGTCTGCTTGAGTAAGTTCTTAATGCCAACGGTTGAATACTTGCGGTCTTCCTGCCTAGCCTTTTTTCTCTTTTTCTTTTATCATTCTTAGCCTTCTTTAGTGCAGGATTCACCATTTCTTTTATCATTCTTAGCCTTCTTTAGTGCAGGATTCACCATGGCCCCCTTTCTTGTAATTTTTATTAGATTTTTAGGTATTGGATTTAGCGGCATAGACATTACAGGTCTTAGCAGCTGTCAAGTGCTTTTCCTCAGTTTCAAATCATGTACAATATCCTCAAATATTTTCACATTTTCATTGTGCATCATGTTTACCTACATGTGTTACTAAGAGTTTGGGAGTCGGTGAATAACTGCTTTCATCCGTTATTCATCCGTGGGACTATTCCGGGTAACATTTAACTCTCAAATCATATTTGACATAGTCTTAAGGTATTGTTTGACATTTCTATGATTATCAAACTTAAGAGTTAGATTCCTTAGTTTCATGTAGGAGGTAGTACCAAACCTTACTTTAAGGACTTTTCACATGGCATGTGTAGTTGGATATTGCCCAAATTCATAAAGGATGTCATTTTGCATACTCCTCAACGTGATGTGAGCAACATGATCCTTTTTGAGCCAACTTTGATATGCCCTAACCTCTTTGCCATGTTAAGTCGTGCACCCTCTACATGTTTCTCCAGGAGATGAAAGAGGGTCTTTACCACCTCTTGTTCATCTAAGACATATTAGATCTTTCAATGCTAAATGTCATAACTGTCGCTGTCAAGCTTTTCTCCTTTGTTAAAATGAACAACAATTTGTTTAGAGGTTGTGCATGTATATACATAAATATTGCAAATAATATACTAACGTGGCATTATAAATATAAGGGAAATATTGTTGAGCTTAAAATTAGATTATATAAATAATGTTGACCTGTCACAATTAAGCACAATAATCCAAAAATCAAAAAAATTTATCTTCCGAAATAGTCCTACAAGACCAAGGAACATGAGCATCACTTATTATAACCAAGATAATTAAATTACATCAAGATTTTTCCACTTGGCCAAGGGGTCAAATAACAATACATCTGAGATGAATAAATTACATTAGATATTTATACATCTTAGAATAATGAATTACAACTATGGGGAATAATAATAAAAAATATTTGCACTTGGAAAAGGATTAAAATAATAATAATGATGATGCTCAAGCCCCGTATGAAGATCAAGAAAAATTCTTAAAAGCCAAAAATTATTTTTAACCAAAAAATATAAATTTTAATAAAGAATATATATATATATAATGAAACATAAACCAATGTCTAAAAATAGCAATATTGAAGATGAACTCCTTGGGGAGCAAGTAATGCTTCCAATGCTTAATTGCTTGAAGAATACTATACAACTTCTCATATTCACTATATTTTTTCCTTCACTCATTCAATTTTTCTAAAAATAAAGTAATAGGCCCACCTTCTTGTGAAAGTACCCTACTAATGGCAAGTCTACTTGCATTCATTTGCATCTTAAAAAGCTTGTTAAAACATGGAATTGCAGGTACCAATTCACTAGTAATCTTTTCATTCAGCAAGTTAAAACTCTTTTTGGTTTCATTATCCCACTTGAAATCTTTATTTTTCTTCAACAATGTAAACATAGACCAAGAAATGCTAGTAAAATTTTTTATGAACCTTTAATAAAAACCTGGTAAACTAAGGAATGATCTTACCTTCCCAACATTTTTAGAAGTTGGCCAATCTCTCATTGTCTTCACCTTGATAGATTCCATTCAAATTTGCTTTTTAGAAATTACATTCCCTCAAACATGTGATTTCCCTCCTAAAGAATTGACTCTTCTTCACATTGATCACTAAACGCACCTCCTCCAATTTGAGACATACTTTCTTCAAGTGATCCAAGTGCTCCTCTTCATCAAAGCTATATACCAAAATGTCATAAAAAAAGAAAATGCAATACTTAACAATTAGTTCTTTGAGGACATCATGCATCAACCTCATGAATGTCGTAGACGCATTTGTAAGCCCAAATGGCATCATCAATCACTTAAACAATCCATTTAGTATCTTGAAAGTTCTCTTCCATTCATGACTAGGCTTGATTTAAATTTGATGGTAACCATGCTTCAAAAGAAATTTTACTAAAAATCTTTGCATTGGAAAGGAAATCAAGGAGATCATCCATCCTTGGAATAGGAAACTTGTACTTCACTGTTATCCTATTCAATACCCTATAATTAATGTACATCCTTCATTCATCATTGTCCTTCTTTGGCACTAGAACTGTTGGAACTAAGCAAGGTGAAATGAATTCCCTCATGGAGCCATTTACAAGTAACTCCTCTACTTGCCTTTACAATTTAACTCATTGATTTAGTGCTATCTAGTAAGTTCTCTTATTTGGAATGGTAGCAGTAGGAATGAAATCAATTTGATGTTGTACATTCCTCATGGATGGAAAACTATCCAATTCCTCCTTGAACACATTGAGAAATTTCTCCTTCAAGCGTAGCACATCTATAGGAAGTTCAACTTGTACATCATCATGGTTGGTAGCAAATCTTATCATAATAACAAAACCAAAATTGGTTTCATCTTGTTCCTTAATATATTCCCTCTTTCCTATGAGGATTAAGGAAGCATTACATGAGCTTTGTTATCTCACTTGCTTAGCCATCATGGGAATTAACTTATGGATTTAATTAGGTCTTACAACACTCCATACATTTCTTACCCCTTTAAATTGAGCATCATTATCCATTATNTAGAATTACATCGACGAAATCTATTGGAAGCACATCATACCTCACAACATCATAAAAAATTTTAATTCTAAATTTTAAAGTACATTGCTTCCTTACTTCTTAAGAGAAATCTATAGAAAACCAATGTACATTATAGGATCTAGGATGAGGATTAGTTACCAAACCCAATGTAGCAACTATTGTAGAAGAATAACATTTTCTTGGGCTCTTCCATCAATCAAAATATGAATTCTTTCTTCAATAAGCAAACATCTAGCCCTAGTATGAAATAACAACTTTCTAGCATGGTGGTCTCCTCTGTTCACATTCACAATGAATGCACAAGAATTTAATTTAGAAACTTCTTCTACTTTCTGAGCATTAAGATTACCTATTTGAAGACTTTGGCTTGATGTTTCCACCACCTTAATGATTTGTACATACTTACCTTTGGCTACCTTGTGGGATAGACATTCTCATTGCTTGTGTTTCTATTCTCCTCATTTGAAGTACTAAATCTTTGATGAACCACTACCTTGATCCTTGTCTCTCTTACCTTGGTCTTTTTTGGCTTTTCCTTTTTCATCACCCCTTTCAATCTTCTTATCATGGCTGCCATCTTTCTCTTCAAACTTAAACCTAGATCCCTTCTCTAATTTAGACCTATTATTCCTTTTTTTAGAAGCATGTTTGCTCCTATTCCCAAATCCACTAAGTTTCATTTTTGCCTTGAATGCCAAATCATAAGCCTCATCAAGAGTTTGAGGCTTACAGAATAACAACTCCTATTAATAAGTCATTTTAAGGCCTCCTAAAAATATTGAAAACTTTTCATACTCTTTCCAATTTACTTTAGCTTGGAATAATTCACAAAACTCAATATAAAATTCCTTAACATCTTTCCCATCTTTGCTCAGAAGTTTTAGCTTCATAATCATCTGATGTCATTAGTGAGACTATTCAAACTTTCTCCTTAATCTATATTTCATAAGATTCCAATCTCTAATAGGTTGTTTGTTTTGTTTTTTATAACTTTGGAACTTCTTGTCCCATCAATTAGAATTCATAGCTTCTAATTTAGATTTAACAATAGGCACCCTCAAGTGATTAGGTATCTCTTCCAATTGAAAATGCTTGTCAAGTATCCTCAACCATCTTAAGAAAGCATTGGTACCATCTACATTGTTGAACATCTTCAGTTTCACATGTGGAAGTCTAGAAGCATTTTAAAACACCCTAGCAAGCCTAGCTTCATCTTCATCATCTGACTTGCTATGAGAAGAATTAGATGTTAGTGATGGATTTTTGCCATGAGGAACTCGATTCCTTTTCCTTGAAATCATAAGCTAATGAATTATCATACTTCCATAGTTGGAATGTTCTTCATCCTCATCTTGGCCTCTTCCACCATGCTAAAAAACTTCTTCATCTTTATTTGAATGAGAAGCTCCTTCTGTTCCCAGATTTGAACATGGCTGGGACCAACATTTCGATTTACTTTTGTACTAATCTTCTCTAATCTTTTCAATTACTTGCTGGAAAGTAGATCTCATGTTCTTCATGTTTCTATTTAGGACTTTCACATTTTTCTTCTTTGAAGCCA
The DNA here is from genome assembly GCA_015680685.1 of Gnetum montanum. Lineage (NCBI taxonomy): Eukaryota > Viridiplantae > Streptophyta > Gnetopsida > Gnetales > Gnetaceae > Gnetum > Gnetum montanum. The sequence continues at coordinate 46,894 of MNCI01004299.1, forward strand.
TCCAAAAGAGTCAAAAACCCACAACCAAAATCAACAATAATAAACCCTACAATTTGATACCAATAATGCTGGAGTAGGTTCACTGCTAAAGTTTTCACCTTCAAATTCCCACTAAATTTAGATAATACGAAATATAATGAAAATCACTAGAAAACAAGAAAGCTAGCTATTTTCAATTAATTAATAGAGAAGTTTACAATACAATGGATTCACCAATCCAAGGATCAAAACACTCACAATATTGTAGAGATTGAGTCTTTACAATCTCACAAAGATTAATCTCAATGCAGGGGTGAATCTCTAAATTAGATCTAACACACATAGATCTATAATCCCATCCAAGAGGCAAAGAGTTATAGTCAAGATCACAAACACATACTTGGCCTTTGAGATGCATCAACACATAAGCAACCTCTCTCCCAATTCTCTACTCACATCTCTTAGTATGTTGGGATGTCTCTTCCTATAGATACCTTTCCCTTGTACAAGCTCTCCTTGGTCTTCTCTTGCTTCTAAGCATGAACAAAAAACATAATTATAAAGATCCAGAAACCCTAAGAACCTTTTCTAAATAGCTCTCTAGAATTTTTCCACATGGATCTTGACTTCCCTAGTTGTTTTCCATTGAAACCACCATGTTAGAGCTTTACTAAGTTGAACAAGACATCTCCCAAACTTTCTATATGTCGTCCTATCAATCTTAGTTGTTGTTGGGATATCTCACACAAGTATGAGATCTCTCCCATGAGCATGAGACATTTCCCTAGGGTCCAAGATGTCTCACCTACATTTGATAACTCTCATATGAGATGTCTCCTCACCTATAAGATTTCTTCCCTAAGAAGACTACTATTGAAGAAAGACATCTTTCTTGAATCCTATATTTCTTATGTAAAAGATCAAGTCTTTTCCAAGATGTCCCAAAGCTCAAAACTTTTAGAAATAAGGATTTGGAAGAGGTGTTGGTACACCAGGTATGTAATTGCTTAACATGTACTTTGCATATGATTCTTCTTTTATGATTAATAATTCTATGCAACATATCAATACCTTTTTAGATAGAGTGTAGGATTACTACATGTAATCTAGCTCTTATATTGATTAATAAAAATTTGTTACTTATTGTAATGATAATATTAATGAGTGGGTTATGCTTATGCCTTGGAAAATCTTGAAAAAAGATACTATGTTCAAAATTCCAGGATTTTTTTTTGAGCCTAATCTTACTATTTTGTGAAATTATGTAGTTGATAAAATTAAAAGGAAGTTTGATAATTGGAAAGGAAAAAAGCTTACACTAGTTGGAAAAGTTTTAGTTAGTAAGCAAATGCTTCAATCAACTCATATTTATTATTGGAGTTGTTGGACTCCTTCTAGAACTTCTTATGAGAGAATTGATCATATTATCCATTGGTTTCTTTGGTCTACTAAGCAACATAAAAAATATTTGTCTAGAGTTGCATAGAATATTTGCACTAGTACCAAGGAAGATAGAGGACTTGGCTTCATTAAGTGTTATAACTAAGGTATTTCTCTTGCAGCAAAATGGATTGTAAAGTGCATTATTAAAGATGATGTTTGCATGCTCCTTTTGAGAAATGAACTTATGTAAGAAAAGCTTAAGAATAATAACCTTTGGTATTCTAATAACTTGCTTCACTGTATTCTTTTTCCTTAGGCCATTTTTATTTCTAATTTTCTAATTCTTAAATAAATTTGAAAGACATGGTGTAAGCTGAGAAAATATTGAAATTAAAATCATATTATAGTTTCAAAAGGTATGCTTAAGCAAATTAGCCTATGTTGGATTCCTTTTAATGAAGGAGCTTAGACTACTAATGCATCTAGATTATGTAATACTTAGAACAAATTTAGTATCACTGTAGTTTCTTGTTTGTTTATGCATGATCTATGAATTACTTGGAGTGAAGCTTCTAGTCTTTATGGTTTGAATAGAAAGAGGAAAAATAATTTTGAAAAATTAATTTCTAATCTTGAGAATTTATTTAATAATTACAATAATTTACATTAGGCTTTTATAGATAGTTTTTAGAAGGATGCAGGATATGTTTTCCTATTAATTCAAAAGTTACATATGAGATTATTACAAAAAATGATTTTATTCATAAGAAATTCAAGAAGGCCTAGAAAATATAATTATCAATATACTTTTGGATAAGGAAAATAAAAGATATTTTGAGAGCTTCTACATTTCCTAAAATTTATATTTTTTATGGTGTCTAATTCATTAAGATCTTTGTATTGGCACTCGTCGAAAACATATGGAAAGTGTTTCTCCTCAATGTTCTCTTTGTAGAACTAAAGATACATTTTCTCATATTTTGTTTTTGAGTATCCTATTGCTCAACATGCTTGCAAATGGCTAGCTAAAATTCATAATAACTTTCAACCAAGCATCAATAAAGCCATTCTTGGTTATTAGCCTAATTTGTCTACTTCATTTCTTTGCATTTAGAAATATATTCACCACTTGCTCTCTACTCTATTTAAAAGATTCAGTATGCAATTATTTTTTAGCAGTAAGAGCATAACTATGATCTCTCTTCATGTTTTAAATACCACATTATCAAAGATGCCACTTTTCAGGTACAACTTAAAGTAAACAAGCTCCCAATAAATGCTAAATAATTAATTTTTTTGTAGAATACTAATTTCTTTTTGTTTTGGAGACTCAAATACGGGAAGATTTCAAATCTTCTTGTTATTTGTTTTTATGTATAATTAATGTATTATTTTTTCTTTAGATAGAGTATTCTCTTTCTATTTATAAGAAACCATTTAGTAAGAAGTGAAAACTTGTGAGGTTACTTCTAAATTAGGGCAAGGGCTGATCCTTTTCCTACTCAAGAGGGGAGGTTTTATAGGATTGATTTTAAGGACAAAAATCTAAAAAGGCATATCCAAAATCATTAAGCTTTTTCTTTAGACTTTCTTTTCAATGATTTGATGTACTCTAATTTTTTAAAAATATTATTATTCATTTTTTTTGTTCAACACCTTCCCCATCTCCTCCTTTTTCCTT
>MNCI01004299.1:50810-62365 GCA_015680685.1 Gnetum montanum
GATATAACTTATTATCAACTTGATATATTTTACATCTCTAATGTTTTCTTTTGGAACCCTACAAGAAAAGAAGTGTCTACAGATGCTATTTTGTTAAACCATTTTCCTATTAGTATTTTTCTCTCTAGAATTAATACTTCCTTTTTTAAAAAAATGAATATTTATTCTATGAATGCTAATATGTTTACTAAACATAATGGGAAAATATTTTGAAGTGTTTATGGAATGCGAAAAAAAAAACCTACTAGTGATACTAGTTAAATTTTCTAGTAGTAACAAACTACTTGTAGATTCAAAAATTATGCTAGATGGTTTGGAATATAATTTTCTAAGTGTAAATAAATGTAAATTTTTTTATAGTAGAATCCCTTTGATTTTAAAACTCAAAAATATTTGGCTAAAGCTCTTTATACTAAATAATGTTGGGATACTTTTGAAGCTAAAAATGTTCTTATTAGAAGTCACATAAATTGGCTAAAAATTGAAGATGAACCTTATAAGGAATTTTTTAAATTTCTAAAATGAAAGGGTTAAGTTTCTAAGAAAGAACCACTTTATATAAATAATTTCATCATTTTAGATCTTGAAACTATTAATAGATTTTTAGCAAATCATTTTTTCTTCTAAAGGTTTTAGCAAGGAATCCTTTTAGGCCTTTAGTACGCGTATTCCTTATCTTATAACAGAAGCACATTGTAATATTATTGAAGTACAAATCACAATAGAAGAAATCAAAGCAACAACCTTTAGTTTAGCAAATGATATAACTCCAAGTTTTAATNCTCAAGATCTAAAATGATGAAATTATTTATATAAAGTGGTTCTTGCTTAGAAACTTAACCCTTTCATTTTAGGAATTTAAAAAATTCCTTATAAGGTTCATCTTCAATTTTTAGCCAATTTATGTGACTTCTAATAAGAACATTTTTAGCTTCAAAAGTATCCCAACATTATTTAGTATAAAGAGCTTTAGCCAAATATTTTTGAGTTTTAAAATCAAAGGGATTCTAGTATAAAAAAATTTACATTTATTTACACTTAGAAAATTATATTCCAAACCATCTAGCATAATTTTTGAATCTACAAGTAGTTTGTTACTACTAGAAAATTTAACTAGTATCACTAGTAGGTTTTTTTTTTCGCATTCCATAAACACTTCAAAATATTTTCCCATTATGTTTAGTAAACATATTAGCATTCATACAATAAATATTCATTTTTTTAAAAAAGGAAGTATTAATTCTAGAGAGAAAAATACTAATAGGAAAATCGTTTAACAAAATAGCATCTGTAGACACTTCTTTTCTTGTAGGGTTCCAAAAGAAAACATTAGAGATGTAAAATATAGCAAGTTGATAATAAGTTATATCATTTTCTTATTAATAATTAGACTAAGTATGATGCTTTGCATTTGAATGATGTGAGAATAAAGAGCTAACATTGAAAAGAAAATATTTTTCATTAAAATTATACCAATCTTTTTTTGTTAAGAAAATATATTAGGAGGAAGATTACCAAGTTTATCTAAATAACTTTCAATCAGATTGAAATCACCTTCAATAATCTAAGGACTTTAGGTAGAGATAGAAGATAATTTCAAACATGTAATTAATATTTCAAATTATTAGAAGTATAAATATCACAAAGTTCAAAGTCACCTTTTTTGCTATGACAAATAATCCAAATAACTCTTCTAAGGTTATCAAAACTAGAAATCAAAATTTATTTATTATAAGTTTTATTAACAAGAATAGTAACATCTTCTTTATAACTTCAGGAGCAATAAAAAATAGTAGAATTTTTTAAAATGCATTTACCAATAAAACTAATATCAATAGTTGAAATCTTACTTTCTTATAGGAAAAGAAAACTTTAAGATAAATGAATTTCAAGTTTTTTAAAACTATAAATTTTAAACCTTTGTAGTTTAATTTTTATTAACAAGAATAACACTACCTTATTTATTAACTTCATGAGCAATAAAAAGTTATTATAGTTTTTAAAATGCATTTATCAACAAAACTAATATCTTACAAGAAAAGAAAATTTAGAGATAAATGCTAGCTTGAAAGATAATCCTTGATAATCTTTTCTTAAAACCTATCATAGAGGTCTCAAATATTTCATGATAAAAATAACATTGAGATGTGGTGAAGGAAGATGTCATCCTTGATTTTTAAGCTCAGTATTTTTGTTAGAATCCATATCACTAATACGTGAAAAAGCATTATTTGATAAAAAGATCATTTGGAATAGTAGTAGAAGTAGAAAAAGAAGAAGATACCTTTAGAATTTTTAGAGTGAAATAAATATCTACAAGCCTCTTCTATTTGTGTTGCACTAAGTGAATTCCACCCACATCAAGATTTCCATTACTAGTCCTTTTTAAAAATTTCTTTTTTCTAAAAAGGAATTCTCTTTAAATATCAAGAGTATAATGTAGTTGATCCTATTTTATTGGAATAAGGCTAGGATGATGATGATGGTAATATGATATTAAGAGTTTACTAGTAGTTTTAGCATTGAAGGGATTAGTAAAAAGTTGAGAACTTGTTGAAGAAGATTTCATATGTACCTATTAAAAATGTGACATCTTGTTCCCTAATGTCAATGAAATACGATTGTTTGTTGCATTACATGGAAATATAACTTGATTTCTTCTATAACTTAGAAAATGATGATGAGTACATAATTGAGCAAGAAAGAAAACAATGGAAAAACTTTATTGATGTTTGATTGGTACAATATAATGCCCTCTGGATTATCTTCTTGTGATACTTAGGACCTTAGAGGTAATCTAGTACTGCCACCATAGTTAGGCCATCAAATTGAAGGGATGGTTAATCCCTTCTTATGCCACTTCACCTAGCTCTTATTACCTACCAATATAGCTTCAAAACACCTTACTGATATGACCTTTAAGCTTAGCTTTAAATGCCACAAGTCAAATCCATTCTTGATGGGTACTATAAATAGTTGCAACTCCTTATAATGAGGCACCCATTCTTTTGAAGGCTAATTAAATGATTAATTGTAAAATTCCACCCTTAACAAGGGACAAGATGTTACAATCTACTCTCCTTAAGCATTTAGTTCATCTTCAAGTGCTTCCTCTATGTCCAATTGCTCAGCAACTACTTCCATGTTATGCCCCTCATTTTGAACTCCATTATTATCTTCATTATCATATGTACATACAGAAATTATAAATTACTAAATACATAGCAATAAATATAATTTATCATTCAATATTATCATGATCAAAGAATTAAGGATAAATGTTAAGAATAAAATTCTTGTTTTCTCAAGTTTGTTGATGACAATTTGACCATTGGACAAGTACCATGTTGATGGTTTTACTATGGATCTTCTTCATTCTATGATTCTTAATTCCAGTTGGTTCAACCTAAAATTTGATGTTGGATCTCAAGGGTAAGGTATTCCAATCTACAACATAGGGCACATCCTTTTCATGGAACTTCTTTAGCAGACTTACATGGAAATTAGTTTGAATTCTAAAATTTGCTAGAAGACTAATTGATATGCTACTTCCCCAATTCTTTTATAAAATTCAAAGGGTCCATAATATATTGGGGCTAACTTAGTATATTTTTCTAACTTAAGGGGACTCCTTGTGGGTTTTACTCTTAGTAGTTCCTGATCTTTGATTTGGAATTCCTTCTTAAGTTGAAGTTAATTTGCATATCCCTTAACTTTGATAATAATATTTTTCATAATTTTTATTTCTTCTTCCTTCCATCATATTCTTAAGGTTGGATCTACCCAAGTTAGTGGTGTATGGCAATTTCGTCCATAATAACCTCAAATGGTGTTCAATGTATAGATCCTTGATAATTATTATTGGAAGTGAATTTGGCTAGATGCAAGTAATTTTTTCATGTTGTTGGTCTACTTCCAATGTTGCTTCATAGAATATCTTCTAGTATTCAATTGACATGTTTTGTTTGGCCATTTTTCTTTGGATGATACATTGTGTTGAATTGCAATTGAGTCCCAAGTTCCTTGAAAGAGTTTTGCTAGAATTTGGATATGAACTTAGGATCTCTATTAAAGATTATTGATTTTGGTCATCCATGTAATGGAAATACTTCATGTATAAATTTTTGGACTAATTCTTCAGGTGTGTTTGTAGATTTCAAAGCATGAGATAAGTCATCTTTGATAGGAAATTAACCACCATTAAGATTAATTCATTTCCTTTCATTTTCTTCCTTAAAAAGGAATGAAATGCTACAAAAAACCATCATTATTTTCCTTTTTTGAAAATTTCTGTTTCTTTTCTTCACAAATAACTTTTTTTTATTGAGAATAGGATAGATTCTAATGATATGACCTTTAAAATTACAACATCCTTGCAAATTATAGTATGTAATTTTAGAGTAAAAATGTTGTTGAAGAATCTATTGAAAATTTGTATGTCAATTATAAGTCATAGATCTCAAAAGTTGTATTTTTTGTGCCTTGTGTTTGCATTCTAGTGTGTATGGTAAAGTTTATTGGTTTTCTAAGATGCATACTATTGACCTTTTCATATGTCAAAATCTTAAAGAAAATTGAAAATGTAGAAATACCTTTGTGCTTTTAGCTTTGTAGGATGAAGAAGAAGTAAACAGTGCTAAGACTTCAAAAGAAGAGCTAAGCTCGAATGAGAGCTATGTTAAGATGTCATTATGAGAGTTGAGAAAAAACACTGAGGGCCAAAATTCAAATGGAGTTGACAAACTAAATGAAGATACTCCAAGGATTTCTAAAATGCTAAATAAGAAAGGAATGATCTAGAAGTCAAAATGATCTTACAAAGTAGACATCTCAATTTGATAGTAGAAGTATACCTCTAGAGATAGATGTTCATGGATAGACGTTTAAGTGTAGACATCTACATTTTTAGGTAGATGTCTCTTCTACATTGAGGCTATTTATATTTAGATATATCATCCTTAAAGTAGATGTCTAAAATAGTCATTGCATGAATTCTAAGGATTTGTTTGGAAATTCAAAGGGTATATGACTAAGTGGAATTCTTGCGAAATGTGCGAGTACTGTTCATTATGAAACATATCTAAGGCTACTCAAAGAGATTTTGTATTCATCCTTCATTGTATTATCATTTGAATGTATTGGTTGAATTGATTGTCATTACAAGGACTCTATAAATTAAGTTATAATTTCTCTTAATCTTTTTCTTTCTTTCTTTGTAGCCTTGCAGGGTTGATGTGCTTTTAGTGAGAAGGCATCTTCATTGAGCTTGTTGGGACCTTGTGAGGTTGAGTGCTTTTGAAGAAACAAAACAATATGGTATGGAGCTCACATTTGTAAATGTTGTGATATCCTTGAAACCACATTTTAAGCTTGTTGGGACCTTACAGGTTGAGTGGTTTCACTATGGCCAAACACTATAGAGTAAAGCTTAAATCTTGTAAAGGTTGTGAAGCCTTTCAAACTACATTTTTGAAGTAATAAAGTTTGGAGGTGTGCATAGATTTTACCCTCTAGATGTGGACTACCAAATTTGGGGAACCATGTAAAAAATTAAGTTTGATTCTAGTGATTGTAATGATTTTAATTGGGGAACTTATTTAATCCCCCTTATAAGTTCTTGATCCATAAGTGGTATAGAGCCTAGTACTCTCAAGTTCGTGCTTCACGTCTCAATAGTGAATGATGGAGGGGACATCTTACACCAAGCCATTGATGTTTGATGGGATTGACTTCGCATATTGAAAATCAAGGATGCAAGCATTCTTTTAATCCATGGAATTTGTAGTTTGAGAATCAATTCTTGAAGGCTACATACCACCCATCAATAAATTCACTTTAGCTACCAAGCAAAGAAGCAAATGAATGTGAGACAAAAAAGATAGGTTAATGCTCGATTCTAAAGCAAAGAAATGTCTCTATTGCGATTTAAGAAAATTTGAATTTAATAGAGTAGCCAGATGTAAGACTGCTAAAGAAATTTGGAAAACATTAGAAACAACCTATGAAGGTACATCAATAGTAAAACCATAAAAACTTATAATGTTGTGAAGTAAATACCATAAACTAAAAATGAGAGAAGGAGAAAATATTAAGGACTACTTTTGTAGGGAAAACAATCTTGTTGTAGCAATTAGAGGGATAGGCAAGGACTTGCTAGAAAGTGATGTGATCATGAAAATGATTAAAACTTTGTACCTTGAGTTCAAATTCAAAGTCATCACTATGGAAGAAATTAGAGATTTCTTGGTGTTGAATTTTGAAGAGCTTCAAAATGCTCTTTTTACTTATGAGATAAATGTCATAAGTTAGGAAGCAATAAAAGAGAAGCCTATTGCTCTAAAATATACATTAAAGGAAAAGTAGTTGGTCAAACAAGAAAGAAATAGTGAAGATGAATTATTTCTTTTATCAAGAAGAGTTCAAAGACTACTTGTTATAAAAGGAAGATGATTTAATTAACTAGGGCCTAATTAATTTGGCACATAAGGTATAGAAAAGGGTTAGAATTTGAAAAATTCAAATTTTAATGCATTTTCTATAGAACTGTGGGTATATGGTGGAAGAGACCATGTGGCCTCCAAATGTCTTCATGCTAGTAGGATCCAAAAAGGAGATCAATTTGAAGCTGAGTCTGAAAAGAACAACTTCTTTAGCAGCTAGGATGAAGAACAAAGTGAAGAGGAAGTAGAGACCATGCAAGATTCAAATCTCATTTGCATGGCTCTTATGGATGATGATGACAGAAAAATTAAATATCATGATCAAACAATATAAACAGATGAAGAAATGTATGATTTATTGTGTAATGAACTTTTATCCTTTCAATGTTTTTGTATTGAGCTAAATAAGGCTCAACATAAAATCTCTTAGATCTCTCACAAGAAAACAAAGACCTAAGGGATGAGAATTAAAGACTAACCTTATGTTATGAGTAGATTGAAAAAGAAATTTCAAATACAAAACTTGTGAATGAGAGACTTGTCAAAGAAAAGGAATCCCTTTGCATAGTTCTGGGACAAGGCATAGATCCACATTATAAAAGTGGACTAGGATGTTGTTAATAAGAAAAAGCTTCAACCAACACTTCATCCAAACAAAAGATTGCACCAAGGTTAGAAGTATCAAAAAACACTTTAACCAAACAAAAGATAGCTCTAAGGCTTGATCATTTTACTCAAAGTTGAAAGGTTAGGTACTATTATTGTGATAAAATTAGGCATAAGCAATGGAATTGTAATTTAAAATATTACCACATGAGTACTTGGTCATACCATATGGCTCCTTGGTCTTATCCAAAAGTACCTAGAAATAATACCTTATAGAACAAAAAGGACTGGAAGATAAATCAAAAGGGTAAGGAAAGCAGAAAATTATGGAGAATTAAGCAAAAAAAAAGAAGGTGAAAGAACTCTGACAAGCATTTTCATGAAGGGAAGTTAGACTTTGGAAATATAAGAAATTTACATGAAGAAAGGAGGAACCTCAAAAGAAGAATCGCCTTCCTAATCTCCATAACTTTCATGATTTCTCATTAGCAAACAAGGTAAGTATAGGTAAGTTTTCATTTTCTTGTATTACCTAAAATTCTTGTATGTATATAATCTATGGAAGATTTTTCTAAAATTTCTCATGCTTTAAAATAGACATTTCACTTATGGAATAGACATTCACCCTTAGATGTCTATCTAAAAGATAGACATCCATCCATAGATGTCTATATTTATGAATCGATGTCCATCTAAGTCTTCTAGATTTGAGGTAGATATCCTCCTATTAAGATATACATCCATTTTCATGGAAAAAATCCTTGATAGCTATGATTATATAAAGCAAATACTCCTCTCATTTCTAATTTTTCCTCATCCAAGCCTAAGCATCAAAGATCAATTGACCAAGGCTTCCACCATAGTGAAAATTAGTTCATTTCCTTGTAGATTAGTGGTCGACAATAAGATTGGAACATTAAAGGATCCTCCATGCAAGGACAAGAGGGAAAAGGAAGAATTATCAAGTAAATCAAGATCTTATCTACCTCAATTTTTCTGTAAGGATGTTTAACATCATTTTGGGGTAACTTGAACTATATCTATTGTTTTTCAAAGGTCCCTAAATTTCCAATATAATTGTTAAAAAGAAATGATAATCTTTTTTTAAGCTGTAAATTGGGTTTCTTGAATTATGATGAAATTTTGTGTTTCTAAAATCCTCACTTGTGAATTCTATTATAGTATTCATTCTATGATTCTCTGTTCATTCTATGTTAGATATCTTTACCAATGGTATTTTTTCTATTACCCATGATGAGTTTTGCTATGTCCTCATTGGAAAATTAAAACCTTTGAAAGATGGAAAGATTCTTAGGAATCAAATGGGCCAAGCTGCTTTGACCCTTTTTCTCATTGTCCTATATAACATCATTGTAAGGGGAGGAAGTTACAATTATATATTACTTACCTAAGAATTTTTTCTTTACTATCTTCTCACTAGATTGTCAATAAATTTAGGACACATTCTTTACAGAGACATGTTGGGGCTATTTACCAAAGAAAGAATTTTGGGCATCCTCTCCTCATCAATCAGTTGATCAAATAGTTAGGGGTTCTCATACTAGATATTCCTTCACTAAAAGATAAGAGGAGCCTTGGTGAATTATTAGAAAAGAGGATCACTACTTAGATAGAGCCTAAAGTTCTATCCTCTAGACTTTAGAAAGCTAGGATGAAGCAAGCCTCATCTCCATCTAGGTCCTCTCCTTAGCTTAGGAGGTCCAAGTCCATGATCTATTTAGCCCTTAAGAAGGTGCTAAAGCCATTTTCAAATACATTTGGGATGATTGGTAGAAATCTCTTTCCTTTGTAAGAGAATGGATGCTGTAGAATTACATGAACCTATAGATGAACATTAGTTCATAAAGATCACCACTCTTCCTATATCTGATGACAAGGATGCTAGTATTGTTCCTAGCAAACACTCTACTATAGCCAGGTCATCTTGAGCTTATGACTCAAGAAATGCATCTGACTATGATGAGCTCACATCACCACCAAAATATGTCTAGGAGGAGTCTATTCCTTATCATGATCAAGTTGGACCTGGTTCTTATACTCATGAGTATGTTCCTCAATCATTTGAGTAGTAGGTGATAAATAGAATTTTTGGGATTACATATCATTGGGGATCAAATGAAGTTTTTACTTATTAGAGGAAGGGTACTTCCTCTTCCTCATAGTAGGATCCATTCCACTAGCCTTCATCATCATATTTTTGAGTGAAGCTTCATCCTTGAAGAGCCCATAGTAGACTACCTTCATTTGATAACGAATAAGATAAGCATCATTTCTACAATACTAGTACCAATAGTGATGATGAAGAAGAGGAGACTTATGGACCCTCTCATGTAGTAGCTAACTTTGGTGATGACATCGAGGTTTGTGACTAAATACTCTTGTTGGATTCCTCCTTTTGATGTTAATCAAAAGGGAAAGAATTTTTGATGTATTTATGCCTTTGTGGCTATGAGTATGGATAACATGTTTATTTTTGTATGTGTTTGGACAACATTTTTGGTATGTATAGTCATGTGAATGATCAATGTCTTGTTTATTTATGTGTGACCATGTAGACACTGTGTTTTTGGCTTGTTTGGAATAGTATGTAATAGCATATAATAGCATGTGTTATATTATGGAGATAGGTTTTTCCTTTGGATAGTTTGTGAACATCTTATAATGTTACTAGTATTCCTTATGGGCTCATGTGATTTGGATCCATTTATTTAAGCCTTTATATGCTTATTTCAACTATACCCTTTGTTGCCATTAGAATTTATGTATACATCTTAAATGCTTTTATTGCTTATCATATGTGTGTATATATATAAAATGGAAAGTACTAATCCATTTTCTTAAGTTTTAGACATTACTAAAAAGGGGTAGATTGTTGACCTTTTGGTATGTTAAAACCTTAGAGAAAATGAAAAATGTATTTATGATCGTAGTCTTGTAGGGTCAAGAAGAAGCAAAAAATGATAAGAATTCAAAAGGATAGCTAAGTTGAAACAAGAGCTATGTCAAGATGTCATTATGAGAGTTGAGAAGAAACGATGAAAGTCAAAATTCAAATAGAATCTACAAATCAAATGAAGATGTTCTGAGGACTACCAAGATGCCAAATAACAAAGGAATGCTCTAGAAGTCAAAATGATCTTGCAAAGTAGATGTCTCAAGTTGATAAAACACATATACCTCTAGAGATAGACATCTACATTTTTAGGTGGATGTTTCCCTTACATTAAGTCTAGTTACAAGTAGACATCTCATCCTTGAAGTAGATGTTCAAACTAGTCATTTAGTAGCTAGTGCATGAATTTTGAGGAGTTTTTGAAAACCTAAAGGATATAAGACTACGTAGAATTATTGAGAAATGTGAAAGTACTATTCATTATCAAATCTATCCAAGGCTACTTAAAGAGATTTTATGTTTTTCCTAAATTATATTATCATTTGTATGTATTGGTTGAATTGAGCCTCATTACAAGGACTTTGTAAATCAAGTTATACTTTATTTCTTTGTAGCCTTGTCGGGTTGATGTGCTTCTTATGGGAAGGCACCTTCATTGAGCTTGTTAAGACCTTACAAGGTTGAGTATTTTTGCAACAACAAAATACTTTGGTACAGAGCTCATGTTTGTAAATGTTATGGGGTCCTTTCAACCATATTTTGAGCTTGTCAAGACCTTGTGAGGTTGAGTGGTTTCATAGCGATGAAACACTTCGAAGTGAAGCTCAAATTTGTAAAGGTTGTAGTGCCCTTCAAATCACATTTTTGAAGCAAAAAAGTATAGAGGTGTGCATGGATTCTACCTTATGAGTGTAGACTATCCAATTTAGGGAACCCCATAAAAAATTGTGTTTCATTTTGGTGGTTGAAATGATTTTAATTGGGGAACTTATTCAACCCTCCTTCTAAGTTCTTGAATCACATATATCTACTAGGTCATTTTGTGAGATTGCATGCATAATTCCAAGCCATTTATGATGATTCCAAGTTCATTTAAATTTTTTATGATCCTTCTATCATGCTTCCTTAGGCTTTGACTTAGACTTGAACTCAAATGCAAAGTGTGGTTTTGTTAGCATACCCCTTGCATCAGTGTAGTGGTGCTAACATAATCACTTGTAGCCATAGCTTGCCTAACTTTGCTTTCTTGTGTACCTAGGATTAGTTTGAGTTGTGTTTATATGTCTCTGTTAACACCTAGGTATTGAGGAAAACTCAATGTTTCTACAATAACACTATCAATATCTAGGTTAAGTTCTTTCACACATCATCGCTCATACTTAAGTATTTTTAGAAGAATGTGGTGTCTCATTGTGTGAAGAGCTCTTTCTCACTTGGGTAAGTTGATTTTCTTTCTTGTTTGTATGTGTGTTTTGAGTTGTAGATTTCATAAGTGTGGCTAGACTTTATTAGAGTGCTACTATGCTTATGTATCCCATGACCATTTAGTTGATGTAGAGTTCAATATTTGTGTGGTGAATAAAGCTTATGGTTTT
>MNCI01004307.1:2815-21072 GCA_015680685.1 Gnetum montanum
AGACACTGGAAAAATAATCTAACTCTGGAGAGATCAAACTACCAGAGTTTCACTACTAAACTATTCTATGATACTAAACAAGGGAGAGCCATTTCTTATTTATAGAGATTACAGTGGGCTATGATATCGCGTATGTAATGTCTTAGGGAACATGCGATATCGTGTCCCATCATACCCCCATGACTGAATAAAAACTCGTCCTCAAGTTACAAAGAGAACAAGCTCCATTGATTGCATAGTGGATAGGTATGGAATTATTAACTAGAAAAAGAAATGAAATGATGTTGTAGTGTGGAAAGACAAAACACAGAAAAAATGCTAGAATTACAAAAAATGGAACTCATGTAGTTCTTGGTGGTGGTGGCTCCTCCATGGGTGCTTTCCCTTTGTTATGTGCTCCAGGCTTTGAAGCTTGATGGCATTGAAGGATGGCCTCAAGCTTCTCCTCTTCGGTCTAAGGATCTTGTGTCGTCCATGCTAGTGTTGCTATGTTTGATGGAGTTGGCACCTCCCACGGATAGGGTAGTTGCAGGAACATTTGGTTGGCTTTGACATACCACGTCGCGAACACATGTCATTCCTCTTCATAGGCTCTAGCCTTGTCTTTGTATTCATGAAGATCTATTAGCCATCGAGCCAAGTTAATTGCAACATCTTTTTTCCCTTGGTAGCTTGCTTTTACCACCTCGAGTTCAGAATTTGCAACATCCAATTTTTCAACTAGCTACTTGCATTCTGCAAATTCGGCCTCATATTTGAGATGTGTGGAAGCTACCTACTACTTGAGCTCTGTTCTCAGGCGCTTTGCTATTAACATGGCAAGGTTGGCATATCTGAGGTTTGCCAACTTGATGTATTCTATCAAGTCCTGGATCTGTAGGTCCCGATTTTTAACTTCCGCTTGGTGGACGAAGGCATAAGTGTCCAATATGGCCCTCCAATCAGTGTGATTTGAGCCTTGGCCATATGGATCGCCTTCTCTAGGATTTTTTTATATATCCCCATCTAATCATAGAAATGCTCCTTCAGCTTCTCGTGTTATTTAGCCTCATTCTACCATGTGCTTATCTCAATTGCTGACTTTTGGCAAATAGTGCGTACCTCCTCCATTGAGAGGGTTTGATTCTCTCAGGCTAAATGGTTTACATCTCAGTTGACCCGAATGAATTGTTCTCGCAACTGATGAAAGTGTTCATCAAGAACATAAGGTTATCTGTAACCAACTACTTATTTTCTTCTTCTAAGGCCTTGAGTGCCTTAAGATGTGCATGGGTTTGCACTTCTGATGTGGATGCATCCCAAACAACCTTCTCCTTTTCTTCCACCACATTTTTATTCTCTGTGGTCAATTTGGCTAGTTGCTCTGTTCTAAAGTTATCCAGCTGGTCTGCGAGAACAAACTGCAGAGGATCCCGCTGTGCTTCTTGTAAGGCTACGAGCTGGTCTTGTAGTTTCTGCACTTCAACTTCAGCATGCTCAACCCTTACTTCAGATATGACCAGCTTTCCCTTTGTGGAAATGAGGTCTGATTGAATTGCTATGACATCTTGAGGGATGTCAAATAGAGATGTCATTACTTGTGCTATTTGAAGCAATCTTTCAAGTACATCCTCATGTTCCGTAGTAGTCATTGAGGTTTCAACAAGAGTTTGAGCATCTCGTGCTCCTGAGAGATCAATCGGTGGCACAATAGGTACATTAAAGGATTCTTTGATGTGGTCAGTGACCACTTCAGCAGCTCCCACAGCATTTTGGTGTTGCATGACCACCATAATGGCCCCTTCACTAGTCTCTAACTGCACCTGAAAAGATGTCACATTTTCAGAGATCTGTTGCAACCATCTGCATTCCCCTCCTTCTATTTGAATTGATAATTCACCCCTTGTGTGATCCATTGAAACTGTAGGCTGATCGACATCATCGATGATGTGGAAGAGATTTACATCATCATGACTTCCCCAACTAACCATCTCAGCGATGGCCCTAAGATGGCTCATTGATGATCTGTAGTCTTGTAGCGATGGCAGCTGATCCTAGCCTGTGCTAGGCCCTGCTTCTTGTTGTTGGCAGGGACCCGTGGCTGGAGGTTGACTGGGTCCTACAAGTTGAGTTGCAGGTGGTCCAGTCATCTATTCTTCTTCTTCTTCTTCAAGTCTCAGCTGTTCGCCAGTGCTTTTTCTTGGAGCTGGTGCCTTTAATAGTTCAGCATAAGAAGCATTCTAGGCTTTTCAGAGGACGTCATTTATGTATCCCCAAATACCAGCCCGTTGGCATAGTTTTCTAATAAGGCAGGGAAAAGGTAGTGCCATCTTCCCTGACTTCCATTCTTCAAATCGCCTTAGGATCTTTGTCAAATATAGATGAGGAAGGTTAGCGTTAACATTTCCCATCAACACTACACATCCTCTAGCTGCACACGTTGATATTCTTTTCAAACCTTTTGTGGGGAAGAGGTGATAGGTTCCAATCTTAAAATAAACTCTCTCTTCCGTCGTTAGTTCACCAAAATATTTATCTCTGCCATAAGCCTTCTCTAACCAATACTTTTGAAATAGCCTGTGCAGAGAAATCAACCATCACATGACAAATGTTAACTGTGGTGCCTTGCTTCCTATTGTGCCAAAACTAGTACGTTTCTCCTAAGTACCAGGCACCGCTTTCAGAGAGGATAGGACATAAGGGAGATCCTTTGAGGTGATCCCTAACAGCCTCAGGAGTGAACTCTACAAAAGATTTGAAGTTTAGCTCCATAATCACGACAGTGAATGTGGACTTCTCATGGATAGCCTGAACACACTCCGTGGGCAACGTGAGTTGTTGTCCCGGTTCAGGCGTAGTAGTGGCTCCTCCTTCTGCTTGCCTGGACCGTCTGGTAGGAGGTTCTTCTTGATGGATGCTGAATGATTACACCTCTTGTTCTATATGTTATCTAGAAGGGCCTTGTCTTCCACCTCTTTGAGATTATTTTGCTCCACCTTGAACAAGACCCTGTTGTTGTGCACGTTTCGGGGCCATTCTGCAATCACACGGGCCAAGCGTTAGTAAGGTTGTTTCCAAAATTTAGTTATACCTTACTGCTTGCCTTAATTAAAGATCTTATGTTATAATGTGTGATCATGCCTGAAAATGTAATAATGGATCTTGTGACTTAGGTGGTTATCATTTTTAATCTCCCAGTATACCTAAGGGTTAAATGATTTTTGGCACAATTATTCTAAGTGTTAGTGTTGATTACCCTAACTGATGTCCTTTTGGAAATGATAAATTTCAAAAAAGTTAGGCACTTGTTAGTAAGTGTCTCTCCCCCATGACTAAACTAAACACTCCAAGTTCAAGCAGGTTCAAACGGAATTAAAATCGGAGCACCAGTGCATGAGATATGAGTGAAAAAGCAAGGGTCACACAATCGCAAGTCGTAAAGAAAAATTTCAACAACTCCCCTCATATGAATGGCAAAATGATGCTAAGTGTTGCGGTGGGGATTCCTATTTATAGGAAAATAGGACATGATATTGCGTATGATACATTACATACGCGATATCATGTGGGACGTGATATCGCGTACACAATATCTCATCCCTAGTGATGTGAGACACTAAGAAAATACTGAATTTTTAATGATTTTTCTTGAAATTAATGTGAAATATTGAGGACATTGGTAAGTATTAAGATGTCCTAGGGTAATTTCATTGATTTGAGAGGCACTCTTAATGATAATGATGTGAAGTTTAGCAATAAAAATTTGGCAGTTACCAAAAAAGGGAATGTAATGGTATATTGGAACATTAAAAGTTAGAGGGAGAATAATAGGGAAAGAAAATTATGAAAAATTAAGCTGAGGGTAAGAAATTGTGTGTTTGAGTAAGAGAATTAGTGAAGATTACAAAAAATTACACAAGTGGATCCTCCCCAAAGCAGATGTTAACCAAGAATGCCCTTGTGTAACCACACTTAAAGTGTCCGTGGGCACTAGAAGGGTTAAATGTAATCCGCACTAACTCCACAAAACACACACATGTAAACATCACCAAAATAAGATGAAAATTCCATCCTACATGGGTCACGAGCTACAATTACATGAACAGTGAGATGAGGCGAAGTATAGAAAGGGATCGCAGAGATTGGGACATGAGGTAACTAACCCAAGGCACAATGAGTCCTACATGTAAAGCATGATTAACGTGTCATTAACCTATCATTCCAAGATCAAGACCAATTCCATTCCACTAAATAGTGACATCGCATTGTTTCATCCCATGATGAGAAACTATGAGAGTACCATAACAACAAGGCCTATGATCACTTGGCGTTTTATTCAAGGGAGGAGTGATTTTATGGCACTTTGTTTTTCTTTTCTTTTTCTCTTGTTTTCTTTTCTTTTCACTTTACTAAATCTAGAGAAGCCACCAACCTTTAGGCATGGGTACATGTCTTTGTAGTGGGACCCCCTAGAATAGCTTTTGATTTTTGAGTGCCCTTTTGATTACTCTTACTCCCATTTTTCATTAGATCTACAAGGATCTCAGTACAACCACATTGCATGATAACTCCCACAGATGTTACCAAAGAGAATCCACAAGTCCCCTTGATGTCACACCCTAATCATTCCCTCTTGGTTCATCCTTCTTCATTTTGGGTACAATGAACACAAAATTAATTTTAAGTTTTTGAAATTTCAAGAATGTCATTGTACCCTTGAATAGAACCTCTTATTTATAGAGTGGATGAGTGGATGTAGTGGGCTCACTATTCCAAATAAGTGATCACTCATGACTTAATAACATAAAACACACCTCAACCAACAATCCACATGAGTGTTTTATTCATAGATGAGATTACTTACAAAAGCGTAAAAAGACAAAACACATAAAAAGATAAAAAGATAAAACAAAAAGTTGAAAAATAAAAAACTGGAAAAAAAAAAGTTGTAAAAGTAAAGAAAATGAAAAATCTTTATTAATCCTGCTTGTTATTGAAATGGAGGATATCTCCCATAATTAAGCAATTGAGTATGGAAAGGATTAATAAAAGGAAGATAAGGATCCTTGCATGTTGAAAGTATTGGAACTGGTCTATGCTTATCCCCTCGGGGTTCACACATTTGATTATAATGAGCATAGTGGGGCACTGTATACGATGTAGTTCTCAGATAACAAGTTGACCCACTATGGTGTTTGTGATCGTTAGATGGTATGCAAGGATTGGGTTGATGCCTTCCATGGTTGTGTTCATTGGGCCGTATGGTTGTTGGAGTGTAAGTTGGTGGCCTTGATAAAGTTACATGAGGTGTTGCATTCGAAGGTAAAGATGCACCATAGTATGGGACTTGTGCTGAGTTGAAAGATGTAGTGGCCTCTGAATTATGTTGTCCCTTCTTACGGCCATGTTTAAAGAAGCAGCGCTTTTGATGTTGTGGAGGTTTCTCACTACTGTTGGAAGTAGTAGCACAAGTGTTGTTCGTGGGTTGTTGCGGTGGCACAAACATATTAGGAATAGTTGGTGGCACTGTGAAAGGAGGGAAAGGATGAGAATGTTGAAAGTTAGGAGGAATATAACATGTACAAGGTGGCGGTTGTGTTGGAGGTATGGGTTGATAGTATTGTGGAGAATGATATTTTGGTGAGATAGAGTATGGTGGCCTGAATGGAGAAACAGGATGTTGAACGTGATAAGCATTTAGATTCAAAAAATATGAAGGGTGCCTCCAATCTAAGGGTGGTTTCCCTCATGACTGGGATGGTTGCCACTGTGGTCTAACACAGTATCTCTATATGAACTCTGGATGTAACGTGTTTCCCCAAAGTGCATGCATATGTAACAATATTGGGCATTGGCCTTTGGGGTGATCGTATAGGCATATGTTGCATTCATATGTATGATTGGCAGTTAAGCACTTATTCCCTTCTTTATTTTTCTCTGAATTTCTAATGTTCCGTCTTGCTTCTTGGGTTGTCAAAACTCTATCTCCAATATTGTTGATATATTCTGCACACTTTTGATATATCCATTCCAACATCTTATTGATCTTTGCCTCAGCTTCTTCTAATGATTGTTGTATTGGCAAAGATGATGTTTCCACCTTGAGATTATTTGATCTCTCCTTTTTATTATCATGGACCTTTGTTAAGTTAATAGTTTGGTCCTGTTGATGTTTTTCAACACTCTCCCATCTAGCTATTTCTCTTTCTTCTTTTGCTACCTGCTTAATAAGCTCTTGGATTTGGTGGGTTTGTAGGCTGTATAGTTGACCTTGGGCATATCTTCCTAAGGTCTCTCTTGTTTCATTACATAGCCCATCAATAATATGGTACATTAGCCTTTCCTAGGAAAACCCATGGCCTGGACAGTTGTTTAACAGTGCATAATATCTTTCTAAGGCCATGTCCAAGGGTTCATGTTTTGCTTGTTTCCATCCTTGGATTTGTTTCCTCAACGCTGACACTCTTGCATAGGTTTGATATTTTTCGTTAAAGACTTCTACCATTATTGAGTAGCGTCGTATTGAATTTGGTTTTAACAATCTATACCATACTTTTGCTTGGTCAATGAGTGTTATAGGGAAGAGCTTAAGTTTTTTCCACCCATTATTAATGTTACTCCACGTGCAGGCATCATAGAAGGCTTGTAAATATTGTTGCAGATCTAAGTCATAGCCTCTTGAAAATGTAGGAAAGTTATTTAAATTGAGCCTAGGTAGTCGACTCTCTTTACGATGCCTACGTGAGATTCGAACAGCCTCTTGTATTTGCGTTAAACTTGTAGTGGCCAGTGGGCGTTCATCTTCATTGGGTAAGTTATGTCTTCATGTGTTGCGATGACGTTTTTTTTGTTTATTTTTATAAGAAAATCCTACTTCAGGTTGTATATTCCAATCTTCATCATCATATAGTTCGTTAGTTCTCCAATGAACTTCCTTACTAAGTGTGGCCTTATTGTCATCTTGTAGGAGAGACATTGTTGTGAAGTTATGTGTGAATTATGTGTGACTTTTTAATAATTATTTCTTCTTTCTAAGAGATATATCGTTAATCCCTTATACAATGACCTTGTATGATATAACTAACCTAGATAACTAGCACCATCCCCGACAACGATGCCTATGATGAGTGGTGGAGATACCCCTACACTCAACCATACGAATACGAGAGTTCTCACGCACAATCCAATCAAACTCCGCAGACGGACTAGTTGTGGCACCTAGATCATTAACCTTAGGTCGCAGTTCACTGTCTTCCCACTTGGACTAGTATTATATTTGTCACGTATGGTTTAGTCTAGAGTGAGGTGTATGATATGTTCCTAATCTNGCAACTGGGATACCAAGTAGTCACACTTAAATGCTCATAATCAAGTCGTACTTGTTCTGCATTCTAGGAGTTTAAGGGTGAGAGAGAAAATAGTAAATAACCTTAAATAAATAACAAAGTGAATGCTACAATGATGAAGTAATCTCGATGTTTATTTCCGGTCATGTGCATGTTCAAGTATGTCACACTCAAATAAAGAATGCCATAAAATTAAATTCACCACACTACGGGTAGACACTGGAAAAATAATCTAACTCTAGAGAGATCAAACTACCAAAGTTTCACTACTAAACTATTCTATGATACTGAACAAGGGAGAGCCACTTCTTATTTATAGACATTACGGCGGGCTGCGATATCGCATACGTGATATCGTAGGGAAGACGCGATATCGCTGGGGATGCGATATCACGTATGCAATATCACGGCCCATGCAATATCCCATCCCATCACTGATCAACCAAGTGTGCACATGGAACACCAGTATAAAAGTGTTTAATGTAGAATGTATTAAGCTTCAAGAAAACATGTTACCTTGTAGGTCAATTTTTTAAAAAACACTAGGGTCTATGGTATCGGTAGCTTGATATGGTCATGACTACATTGGTAAGAACTTACTTTGAGGACCATTTTTCCTAGAATATCTATATCTTTTTCGAACTAGGTCACCTATTAAAAAGGATTTAAAAGCAAACTTGTTATAAAACTACTTTTTAATGATTTCTTAATGATTTGATAGATTTTCCACTCCTTTTAAATGTTTAGATTCAACATTCCAAAGGTCATAGGATCTAGTAATACGATTCTCATTTGAACTTCAATAATCTAAGAAAAAGGTATACACAAGAATTTATAAGTTATTGAAATATGAAAAGTAGGATTTTTGATCAATGTAAATATTATAATCATTATAGAAGGGATCATTAGTGGGTTACATCATAACAATTTTATTAGCATTTTTATTTTGTAATTGGACAAGGATCATCAAAGAGGAAGATAATCCCATCATGTTTATGGAAAGGCAAGATATCATCGTATAGCTCTAAGATTTTTTTATAGGAGGGAATGATAGTATGAATGTATGGATTTATATCAAGCATAGCATCTCCTATTATATATTTTTTGAGATCAAGATTAATAAATCCAATAAACTCTAAACTTTGATTTGTTGATGTAACATTAGTTTCTTCTAGGGTTGTTATCATACAATGATGGAATGGTTCTCTAGGTGATGGGACGTGATATTGCGGCCTTCGCGATATCGCATCCCTCACGATATCGCATTGTCCCGTACGATATCGTGTACACGATATTGCGTTGCACTATCATATCTATAAATAAGAGGTGGCTCTCCCTTATTTCCCATTCTAGGCCTAGACCGTAGGGAAACTCTTGCAGTATCAGAACCTACGCTCCACGATACATAACCCTAATTTTGATCCCCGTGAACACCAACTGTTCATTGAGGGAACAACGACACATGACAAGGACAAGCACTTAGATCATCATCACGATCAGGGCCGTAGCAGCTGAAGAGAAGGTAAGAAGCATCATCATGGTGATGGTTCTCCTTCTTCTTCTCCTTCATCTCATCACTCACCCTCTCCTTCCACATCTGGGCATAGCCATCATGAGCATAACGGTGAGGATAGAGGTAGCCAAAATGAGAGACCTCGATGAGAGAGTCGAGAGAGAGGACAAGGGCATGAACGAAGGGAAAGTAGGGAACAATGAATACATCACAGGCGTCATCAAAGAGATGATCATGAAAGGACCCTACTTGCCACCCAAAGTATGCTCAATATAACGAAGGCTATTAGGATACCAACAAGGCATTAAAGAGATAGTCGGATCAAGCGCTTAGACATGAATAATATCCCACGCTTCGAAGGAGGATACAACTTGGATCTAAAACATCATTTATAGGAATTCCATGATGCCTGTGCCTTGCAAAACATAGAAAATGAGTGGAAAAAACTAAAGTTATTTCCCAAGACACTCATCAAGGACGCAGAGAGTTGGTACCGGTCCTTAGAACTGGAAATCATCAGGAGATGAAGTACGATGTTAGAATTGTGCAATGAAAAATATCAAACATACTCCAGAGTGTCTAATTTGCGTAAACAAATCCAAGAATGGAAACAAGGTACTCATGAACCCTTGGATGCTACCATGGGTTGATACTATGCATTGTTACATCATTGCCCGAGCCATGGTTACGCACAATGGGACCAACTTTTCCACATCATGGATGGGCTAAGATATGAAACTAGGAGAACCCTTGGGACTTATGCCCAAGGGAGACTATCTGAGCTTAGAGCCCATGAAATATATCGCTTGTTGGAGCAAGTAGCCAAAGAAGAAGGTTAGCTAAAAAAAAGAGAGAGTGCGGAAGAATACAACCGTGATTTCTCCCTTCAGAAGAAGGAAGTGAAATTTTGTGATGAGGAGGATGAGTCACCACTCAAAGAGTTGGTGAACAGAAAAACCTTGCCGATTCAAAAGCTAACAATAGAAGTATCGACTAAGGTGGATCAATTGTGGGATTCCTTATACTCTAGACTTGAAACTATCTTGAAAATAATAGAAGAGTCTAAGGTGGAACAAAGTAATGACAAAGGTAAGACAAAGCGGAGAGACTCAGGCCCTACACATAACAAGGGTAAGGGAAAAATTACTATCTCCGATGAGGTTGTGGACTCAGACACAGACGATGATGGTGGATGTGAGATCTGCCAATATGACCATCCTAAGGGATGTTGTCCAATCATCTCACATCTACAAGAGTCTGCGGTGTATGCACTTAACCCAAGACTTAACCAATGGCAGACACCCCGAAGGTTACCTTATGCCCAAGGTAACCCAAGGTAGTTCCACCAACCATTAACGTACTATCCAAGTGAAACTCCACCACAACCCATTGGACAACATCAGCAATGGCAATATCCACAGTCATGGGGGATGTCATCGCCGAAACAATAATACGCTTACCAGAAACCTAATCCTTATGGCTATTATGTGTAGTAGCCAGTTTCTCCAAGTGACTCTATGGGTTACACAACTCCCAAATGTCACTACCAACTTTAGGAGTACTTTAGGAGGACTCCTTCTCCTCTGGTAGGCACCCCACATACCTACCATCCTCCAACTCCATTCGCACCTCTTCCACTTGTAGTTCCCATACCTCCTACTCCAACAATGCAAGGGGAACTCCCCACTTAACCACAACAACGTAATGCTGTGAGAGCTGTAAACATTCAACCCGTTGCTAGTTTTGACAACCATAAAAAGAGAAGACCTTTCTTCAGAACCAAAAGCCTAGACAAGCTCTCACAACAACTAGCAGTTGAGTCCACAACCATTCCTCCAACAAACAAAACTTCGGAGCACCCTTCAGTCCAACAACAGATCTGTACGCATATGGTTATGTTAACACATACTATAACTGACTGGATCAAGGTAGGCCACCTTCCCAGAAAACTATCTGATCCTAGAAGCCCCTTACTCTATTTACAAGTCACTGGGAATGCACCACACAAAGCTCTTCTTGACTTAAGTTCCGAAGTCAACCTAATCTCACGAGAAATGTATCAAGCCTAGAACCTGCCCCAACTTAAGAAGAGCAATATCCAACTTGAGCTAGCTGACCAATCCATCACCATTACCTTGGGATTGGTGGAGGACATCATTACCACTATGTGTCGGTGATCATACCTAGCTGACTTCCTGGTGATAGAAGTCAATAGTGACAACGGGGGCTTCCCAATTATAATGGAAATGCCATGGCTGAGTACAGTAGATGCGTACCTAGGGATCCATGATCTTTCCTTGGATATATCTAAGATAAAAATTTATGAAAAGATCAAGAAGAAGAAAGTTCTATGCATCACATACAATGACTCAGAGGATGATGACATGGAAGAATGTTCAGCATCTCTTCCATGTAATCAGTGTGCCCAAGAAACACAAATTCAAAAGTGCCTATATGTAGCAACCACACAAGTAGTGGACACCCCATGGTTGAAAGCTACTAGAAAGAGCAGCCCAATATGCATGAAATGAACTGCGGAAAGAACTCATGCTAACAAGGAAGGCATAGATACATTGGAGTATGAGCATCACCAACTTCCACCCCTTAATCTAAGAACATCAATAAGAGGAAGTTGGGAACTTTTACAAAATTTAAATAGGCGCTCATTATTTCGAATCTCTCCCTTTCCATTCAATCATGGGGGAGATGGCCACCTATGCTAATCATTGGAGGCCCTCAATTCTTTTTAGTTTTTGTTTTACAAGTTTTTGTTTTACACATTTTTGTTTTACAAGTTTTTGTTTTACACTTTTTTGTCTTCCACATTTTTTTCTTACACATTTTTTTTTACACCTTTTTGTTTTACATATTTTTCTTTTACATGTTTTTTTTTACACATTTTTTTTACAAGTTTTTGTTTTACACATTTTTGTTTAACACATTTTTTTTACACGTTTTTGTTTTACACGTCTTTATTTTACATGTTTTTGTTTCACACATTTTTGTTTCACACGTTTTTGTTTTACACATTTTTGTTTTACAAATTTCTTTAACTTTTCTTATTTTTTTTTTTACAACATCATTATACTTTTTCATTTTTTGTGCATGTGTGTGTGTGTTATCCATCTTGTAAGTTTGTCACCCAATAAGTGTTCTACATGATGGTATAAACTGTTTTTCTATTTGATTGCTAATGTTTGGTTTTTACCTCTAAGTTATGATGTTGATACTAAGGTATGTTTCTTTTGATATGGCAGGTAATGAGTCCACTTCATCCATACATCCACAACATTCTATGATCTCTCTTGGCTTGGAAATGTATAGTCCCTTTCTAATAAGAACTCTAACGAATCAGTGACTGGGTATTTCTCAAACTAAGGACTCAAGGTTTGAAAAGGGTGTGACTTCAAGAGAACTTGATATTTTTGTGTTGGCCATTCTCTTGGGTGCTTGGATTTTTTCTACTTCAGTTTTCTTACCATTCTGATGTTACCCAATTATCGAAAGCTGAGTCAATAAAAATAAGAAGTCTTTTCATGGTGTGGTTCTCATGCATAAAAACATAAAAAAAAAAAAGAATAAGTGAGAATTCAAAGCACACCCCTTAGAAAAAATAATCTTTGGGCTACAAGCACTGGTTATGGAACTAAAAATGTTTCCTCTAACTAAGGTCCTTCTTGCTTCCCATTCTCTCCTCATTCACTTCGTCGGAATGGTGGTGACTCTTGGGAAAGGCATTCTTGTTATTCAAGTGGATGGATTGGCCGAATGCATTGATGCGAAGTCACTGGATGTGGTTGGTTTGAGGCCAAAGTTGAAATGAGATTTACCAAGTCACATTAATCATTAACTCCACAAGGGGCTGTACACCACTTTGTTCTTGAAATTCCATTCCATTCTCTTCTCTCCATTATTCACCTCATTGTCGATTGTATCATTAGTTTATATTTTGGTAGATGCATTGTTTTCTTTTTGGTAAATTCTTACAGTTAAGACTTTAACTCTTGTTCCAAAGGACATTCCCAGAGCCTACAGACTCTTTGAATGTGGGTTTGTCAGGGCATTAAGGGCATGAGCCTGCTTTGGGGAGGACCCACTGGCATTCCTATTTGGTGCATCTGTTAAATTATTTTCCTTAACATTTTTGCAATCCATTTT
This sequence comes from Gnetum montanum, assembly GCA_015680685.1. Lineage (NCBI taxonomy): Eukaryota > Viridiplantae > Streptophyta > Gnetopsida > Gnetales > Gnetaceae > Gnetum > Gnetum montanum. Next base: position 15,812 of record MNCI01004307.1, read on the forward strand.
TTTTGTTCATTTCCATCTTGACATCCATTTCATCGATGTCCTAGTTGTCTCTTTTTCTTCATCTTTCTTATTCCTTTTCTTTTTTCATTCTATCACTCTCGGGGGTTTGTGATTAGTCATGGGGGTACAAGGCCCAATTTTTTCAATTTTCTCCTAACGCTTACACCTTCAATAGTCATCATTAATATATCTCTAGACCAAATCAGCCATACCACAACCTAGCCAATGGACCTTTCACTGAGGCAAGGTATCAACTGCATTGAAATTCATTTACCCTTGCTAATAAAAGATTGTGTTTTGTGTGCAGATGGTAATCATGCAAAAACGTATTGGATTTGGAGGGAGCACTTGGAATCGATTGGTGCTGAAGCAGCTTTGCAAGGAATGAGATCGATGATGTGCTTACGGATGGACAACGAAAGGTGCAATCTTGGCGTTGGAAATAGCAAGACTTCTTCTCTCTTCTCTCTTTTTCTTTCTTAGCTACCAAATGAGGCCTGATGTCAATGTAATAAGGTGTTCACTCTTGTTGTGATGAACACTAGTTTTGTTGTGTCTTGTAATGATGATCCGTTCACATGTCATCTCATTATTTTCATTTGAGTCAATAATCCCATACCTTCCTGATATTATTATAAGGAACTTAAGGATGAGTTTTCATTTAGTCATGGGGGTATGATGGGATGCGATATCACATGGGCTATGATATCACGTACGCTATATCATGGCTGTCACGATATTGCATCCCTCGCAATATTGCGTATGTGATATCCTAGTGCGTTGTCATATTTATAAATAGGAGGTGGCTCTCCCTTGTTTCCCATTCTAGTCCTAGACCATAGGGAAACTCTAGCAATTTTTCCACTCCAGAGATAGATTAATTTCCATGTGCCCATAGTAGGAACTCTAGAGTGAACGGATCTTTATTTTAGTAGACATTGTACTTGAACACAAGTTTGTGTACGACAATAAAGATGAGCTTCTTGGATAAACCTTGAAGCACATGGAATAGGCTAATTAGGATTTTATTTATTTTTATTTATTATTCATTATTTACATGCTTTACTAGTTATTAAATCTCTCAACCCTTCTCTCCTAGTTAAGTGCCTTAGTACGACCACTTCGAGCACGTGCGTTATGCTTGGTGATCCCAGCAAAGATTAGCATTTGGTAACCAAGGTTACATTGGTTCAGGGTGTGAATGGTAAATGGGAACAGATGCTAATGCTAGGTCAATTTAGACTTAGTTTATTAGTTAAAGTTAGTAATTAGTCTCTCTACCCTTCAACTCATTAGCATAGGAGACAAAAACATAAAAAGACATAAAAATCATATACCTCGGACTTACTTAATCATACACCGTGACAACTACAACTAAGTCTGGGAAGACAACGAATGATTAACCCTAAGTGTTCAATGAGGCATGTAGGCACTTAGTCTATGGAGTTCGACTGGATCATGTGTGCTACGCTCGTATTCATATGGTTGAGTGTAGGGGTACCTCGCCACTCATCACTAGGAATCTTCACATGTTTAGATCCTCCAATAATTGGAAGACGATGCTCCAAAAAGTTAGATCTAAAGAAGCTTTCAAACTAAGTACCAAAAGTATGTGATAAAAGCATGTCATAGGTTAGCTTCATATCTACTACTAAGATATCCACATGACATATAAAATCTAGGTATTGCTTAAGATAAATTTATATATATTTAAGTGAGCACACTACACAACCACTTGATTCATCAAGTTGAATAACATTTCTTGTTTTTGGAATCATTTGAGCTTCTAAGATTTTACAAACTTCAAAAGACATTACATTGACTCTTGGCTCATGAGTCTATTGAACAATTATGAATATTTTGTCCACACATAACAAGTGTAGTTAAGAAAGATGGTTGGTCTTTCTTAGTATAGGAACTAAGCATGGGAATCTCAAGAACTCTAGTTCCATCTATAAGATAAATGTTTTTCATGTATGGGAGTCTTAGCTTTATCTCTTGGTTCATTGATCAACCCATGTATAGCTTCTTTTACTTCTTTAAATTGCAATTGTTCATGCATAGATATGTTAGCCTAACTATTTTAAATCTTCTATAAGTTCATAATTTTTTATTTCATTCCTAAGCTTGGGTTGATTTTGGTTGCAACAACTTTGGATTTGTAGTGAATTTATCTAATTGTACTTGTGGTTGAGGTGTACTAATTTTATTATTATAGTTTTTCCAACTAGAAGGAACATATGTGTTTCATTGCTTCATCCTCTTAAAACATCATTTGATATTCAACTAGATAGCAAGCAAAAGAAAATTTCCTATAGAAATAAATTTCATGATTTAGTGATTTAGTTTTAAATTCTCAAAGATGTAAGATGGACACTAGGGCATGTAGGCTTTTGAATTCATGCATCAAATTCACAGCCTCCAAGGTGCATGACCCCTAATGTGAATGAATGTGGCCCTGCTAGTAAGCTATAAGAAGAAGTCATGTTTCGATTCACACCTTTTTTTACAAGGGATGTGTCCTGACAATTGAATTTTAGCATAAAATATGCACTTTTTAGATGTTGTAACACAAAAAATACAATAAAAATCTAAAAAGGTGTGTAGCAAAAGTTAATGAATTTTGACATGGGAATAATACTTGATTTTATTATGTGTCATGTCCACATCATGCTCTTTGATAAATTAAAAGCACAAGACAAATTTAAATTGCCATGTGTTAAAAGATTGCAATAGACCTAAGTTGCTATTTAGTAGAATATAGCTATGCACGATGAATCTTGATGTTGATCTTGGTGAGTTTTTTGTTCATTTTTTGGTGTGCAGCACTGACAACAAAAACTAGCATAAACTAGTACCATGAATGCTTGTTGGAGCCTACTTGCCAAATCCCAGTTTCATAAATATCTTACCTCAATTGCATTGAATATTTTAAGAACCTTTAATGAATATTTTTACAAATTTAGATCTTCTCACCTATCTTTGCATTTTCATCCATATAGTCAAATATGTGCAAACTGGTATAGTTGGTGGAAAGAATTCTTTCTTTCTACTATGGTCGAATTCCAAAGGTTACTTCATTTTCATTTTTCCTGGCCATATTAGTCTCTTAAAAATTTGAAAATTCCCCACTTCCTTACTCTTTCCAGCAAAATATGTATATACACTTTTGAGTAACTTTTATAGTTTAAAATGGATGTTAAATGCCTAAAATATTTAATTTACTAATGAACATTTTACTATCATAATAACTAAGAATAGTGCAACTTTAGAACTAAATGCATTAAAAACATTATTACAAGTTTAGAAATAAATGTGAAATACATGTATAAAAATTAAGAGAAAAGACAGAAAAAAAAGCACTAGAGCACAATAGAGAAAACTAAATACAAGTAACAACATCTAAACTTTGAATTCTTTTCATTAATGAGGAGGTGAAACCAGTCCTTAGCATTTAGGTTTGCTTGCTGACAAAGTAACTAAACCCAATTAATCTATCAATACCTCTCTTACTTTGAATTATATCTTTTTTTTGTTTCATCAAAAGATAGTGAAAGACTATGCTCTCACTATGTTTTCATGTCTTCCATAGTGATTTTTTGTCCTTGGGATTTCTCAAACTTCAACGTGTCAATTTCCTTTCCTTATTAACATGCAAGTATTAACTTGATTTTGGACATAATCTCAGATGGTTTAGGATTCTGAAACCATCCATACCTATAGGTTGTATGTTTTTTTCAAAAATCACCTCCATTTGCTAAAATCATTATTGCTATTGATGTCAACCTCACCCATGCTAGGCACAGGGCCATGACTTATTTTTAGTTTTCATCAAGTTTACTCTTCTTTTTTTTTAGGCTCCCTCTTAGTTTGTGGGCCATGTTTCCCTGTTCTAATTTCAATCTGGATCAATTTCAATAGGCCCCAAGGCCCTAAGAAACATCAGCATTAAAGTGGAACTTGGTTGTCACTTGGGTTTAGTTAAATCCATTATTGTATCAATGCTAGTATGGAAACTACAACTTGTTTAGCTTTTTGTCCTTAATTGCATTAACAATTCTTAATTTTCATGGGAGAGAATAAGTAAGGTACACGTTTTGATATCAATTTTAGGTGTTATTTCTTAATTTCTCAATTGGATATTATGATAATTTTTTATGCAATTAAAATGGTATTCAAAGGTGTTTTATTGAGGTATTCAAATTCATTGTTTTGCCTCTACTCATTAAAACTCCATAACAATTTGTGATGCAAGTTTCAAGGTGGTGGAGGTAACGGCCAAAGAAAGTGGAGAACATTACGTGCATGCATGCTAGGGACATTACAAGGCATTGTGGGCGTAATCAATGCCAGACATGGTTACAATAACCAAGGTAGTGACAATCATGGTGGGAGTTACTTAATGTCCTACATGATGGACATTCAAAGTAGGTGGGTGATGCAATCATGCACGTGGTGATAGTGGTGACTATAAAAATGGAGGAACAATGGTAGGAAATATTTTCCAAGAGCCTCCCCTTTTAGTCTTAGCACCAATTGGGATGTTGATGAGCACTAGGCAGTGGTAGGTGGATCATCTATCAAGCCTCCCCTTTCCCAAGAGCAACTAGGATCATCAGTCTCCCCTCTTCTAATTAGTAGAATTGGAGCCTCTCAACTAGCAGTTGGCAGGTAGTCATTGGCAAATGCATAGGTGGATAGTAGCAACAACACATCCTTGTGCAGCGGAGTTTTTATGGAAACACACAGTAGCTATAACCCAAATTTTAAAGGTGTCATTTTTCCCCGAGCATGAAGTTATATGTTTTGATAAAGTTTTATATCCATCATGTATTTTTCCTATGATTATATGCATCAAGCCATTCAAAATTTTTGATAAAGTGGTAACAATTGGATGTACATAAAGTTGTTCAATATTTTTGAAAAAATTATGTTTATACCATGTTGAATGTGGTAATTTATCAATTTTATGCATATTTTTGTATATGTATGCATCATTTTCTACATGTGAATTATAACTAGTGATCTATATAATTTTGTATAATTAGAGAGTAGGCACAATATCTTTAATTATGCAAAATTATGTACTAAGAGCTTTTGGATCACATATGGTAGAAAACATTAAAAATTGTGAATAATCATATGTAATATGATAAATTTTATCCCATAGGAAATTTTATCATATTTAATATGATTAATTAGGATGTTATGTTAAATTATTTTTCTTAATTTACCCACAGGGATTAAGCAAAGGAATATAA
>MNCI01004307.1:29794-52077 GCA_015680685.1 Gnetum montanum
GACTTCATTTCCTATTGCTTATTAGTTTAATCAAGATTATGTTCCATTGTCTCTAGGAGTAGCACTAGTTTAGGATCACATCATATGCCTCACTCTGGACTAAACCATACGTGACAAAGCAAATACTAGTCCAAGTGGGAAGATAGTGAACTATGATCAATGTGTAACTATCTAGATACCACAACTAGCCCATCTGCGAAGTTTGGCCGGATCGTGTGTGAACGCTCATATTCATATGCTTAAGTGTAGGGGTACCTCGCCACTCATCATTAGCGCTATTGCCAGGGACGATACTAGTTATTTAGATTAGTTATATCATAAAAGATCACTGTTGAAACACCACTAATTTTTTCCTAATACTTTGAAATGACTCAAGCCCTTTCAAAGTTTTGGAAGACGAAATTTTACTAAGGCATGGAGCTCATGCCTAGCTTGCTCATGCTGTCAAGCTAGCTTGCCCTCAGTATGAGCAACTCCAAATGGCATAAAAATCAAGTCAAAGGTGGCTTAGTTTGAGGGTGTAAGGCATTCTCAAGGGTCACTGTTGTGCCTAGCTCGAAGTTCAAAGTTTCAGCATCCAGCAACTCAAGTTTCCAGTCAAAAAGTGCAAAATTTCTCACTCATGCTGAGGTCATGCTACTAGCATGAGTGCAGCATGAGTAACCTTCAAATCCAAAAACCAAGTCAAAATGATCTAATTTTTAGGTTGTAAGGCATCCTCAAAGCACATCCTTGATAGCTTCCAGTCCCACCTTCAGGTCCTAGCCTTCAGAATGGCAGGTTTCAACTCAAAATTGCAAGTTTTCAAAGGTGTTTGCAGGTCACACTGTAGGTCACATTGTAGGTCCTACCAAAAATGGCTTAAAGCAAGGCACTTTTAGGCTCAATTTTTCAATCACAGTCAGGAAATCCTTGCACTTTAAGAATCAGGCTTCAAAAATTTAAAATTTGGTAAAAATTGCAAGTATTTGCTCACTCACACTAAGGTCACACTGCAACATGAGTGTAGCATGAGTGTAGTGTGTGCATGCCAAGGACACGCTGTGACAAAAATCAACTCATGCTAGAAGTCCTCATCAGGTGGGGATACCTCAAACAACCATGGAACCACTCAAATCAACATCCTGCAATAGTCAAGTCAGAAATCTAGAAGTTTCAAGCGAGCCAAAGTCAATTTCTCTTGTTATTTCATTGTAAATTTCCATCATTTGTCATTCATCGAGCTCTTACGCTCTAAATTGTATGTGCTATAAGCATAAGCTAGCTTGAGTGAGTTGTCACACATTGTAAGATACAATGTACCTAGTCCAGAACGTAGCTTTCCCACACACATCCAACTCATATAAAGTTGTCCATTGGACACGCATTGCTAGATCTGCTTTCCTCTCATCTCCCAGTCGTTGATTCCATTCTCGAATTCTGCACCCAATCCTAGCCCAACTCTATAAATAGCCTATCAATTCACATAAATGGGGTTGGAAATTTTTAAGTTGGACAACTTAGAAAACTCAAACCAGCAATCCTTGGGCACTCGGTACACCTCTCTCTAGCATCCAAGAACTTTTGAAACACATCACATCACCGTGGGGCTTGGTGCTTGACCTACCATCCACACATGCAGCTACACTTTGAGTGGTGCACATCTTTTCTAAGAAATACAATACAGTTCATTTCTCCAGCCATTATTTTGTTTAATCTTCTTTATGTTCAATTTATGTTTTGCTTGCAATACTATTTTGTATACGTTTATTTTACATTTCATGTGCACACATTTATGTTTAAAAACATTAGTTACGATAACCCCACTGCAAGTCGTAGTCTATGCTCAGAGAAGTCCTTGGTTAATTTGCATGCAGACCATCCAAGGCACTCTACCTTGGTTTACTTTTCTAGCTTGCCATCGGGTGAAGGCAGGGTTAGCTGTGTCTGGCTGGTGATCTTTTGGTGTTTGGTTTCCCTTCCAACCTTACACTGATGATTTAGGTTAGTACAGTAAATTGGTGCTAGAAGGAGGACCTGACTTGTTGTCTGTCAAAACTTTGACCATGCTACATGTCTAAACGCTGTAAAAACTAAGTGCTGATTAAAGCCCAGTGTCTAGACACATGCTAGATTGACTTACCTATCCTCTCTATTCCTAATACTTCATGCAGTCAGTTCACGTTGTTTGTTAGTGTCACACTATTAGTTCATGCAGTTTGTTGATCATGCTACAGTTGACTCATGTTGCAGCTTCTATTTGTCATGTCACATTGCACTACAATTGCTCACGCTATAGTGCTGACGCTGTTGGTCACGCTGTTGTAGTTGCTCACGCTATAGTGTTGACACTATTGGTCATGGTGCTGTAGTTTTCACGTTGTCAGTCAATCACATTTCACTGCAGTAAGTCACACTGTAGTTGGTCACGCTATAGTTGTTGCTCATGTTCAACTCATCTAGCTCAATTTACTCACATTCATTATGGAATCCTCCCAAATTAACCCAGTGACACTGTCAACCTCTGACTTTGGGGCTAAAACCTTGAACCCTGTGACTGCTACCGAATCCATAACTTTCATCGAACAGATAAACCCCCAAGGCTCTACATGCTAGTCACTCAGGCTACAGGGCAAAGACCCTACCTATGCAACTCTTATGCTTGAATAGTATAACTTCATCTGTGTCAAGATCCAAACCAACTTATCCATTGATCATGTAGAGAGGGAAGCAAAGCAAGACTATGAACTTATCCACAAAGGAGGTCGTGAATTCATCCCCTCATCATTTGACATAATCCTACTCTTTGAACACCACCATAGACTCATATCCAATCTTCTCATGGCAAGAAGTCAAGCCCTACAGCTACCCCCAATAGAGCCTCAGGGTGGAGAAGAGGAAGATGAATTTGTGGCCCAATCTGGACATGGGGATTTGTACCATACCGTCAGTCCCCATGCCCATACAAATCCATTATTTCAACATTTCTTGGAAGAGACTATACTTCCACCACTAACCTCTCTATAGGAAGTAGCCACTCCCATTCCCATCTTCTCCAAATTCAATGTTCAATCTAACACGTCCACTTCCATCATACCTCTACAAATACAACCCCAACAGCTTCCTCCCCAAACTAATGCAGGATCGACCTTTCGACCTCAAGTGATTGGGATTCCATCGATCATACCAGCCTTCATGTCCACCCATTACATACCTCAGGTACAAATCCAATAAGCACCACTGATCGCTTCACAACCTATGACTGGGTAGTGGGTCTCACCAGTTGTTCAACAAAACCTGTCTACTTGCTACAGCGCATCACACCCCGTAGTCTCAGCCCTGAACATCGTCCCACTGCAGTAAACGATAGTCCAACAACCTCTCTTTCCACAAACAATGCAACAATCAATTCATTATCAACCACCATCTACTCAACCAGCTAGTCTGCCTATCGCTCAAGAGTGGGAAGATACAAAGAAAATGATGCACTCGTTAGCAAAAGAATTATAACACCTTAAAATTGTGAAAATTGAGGAAGTCAAGGTACTAGACTTCTATCAAGATGATTAAATTGACCCCTCAGTTTGACTGCTAACCTTGCCAAAGGGAGTTTCATTACCCCAACTAACCAAGTACAATGGAGAGGGAGATCCAAATGCTCACCTAGTAATATTCTAAACAAAATGTCTATTGCTTTAGGCATGGCCTCATGTAATTCTATGTGTGTTTGCTATGTCCTTAACCAGAAAATCCTTAGACTAGTATTGAGCTTTGCCCCGTAGCTCCATATCTTCTCTAGAGGACTTGTTGCACCAGTTTGTCACTCATTTTAAGTACAATCTAAAACTTGAAGCCACATTGGATAGCTTGATTCAAATTAAACAAGTTTCATTAGAGCTAGCACAAAAATTTATCCAAAGGTGGAGTGCATCCTTGAATGAACTTCACGCACCCATCCTGGAAACATATTTTCTTACCATCCTCAAGGTAGCCGTGAATGACTTTATTAAGTCAAAGCTTTACTATTTGAAAGCCCGCACATTGAGCCAAGCATTTGTGCAAATTAAGGACATAGAAGAAGCAACACAAACAAGCAACGACCCAGCCTACTTGACCTTTAGAAGCCAACATATGAAGAAAGATAAATCCAAAACAAGAGTAGCAGCAATGGCTGAGACAACCTGACCTAACCATCTAAGACAAAAGGGAAAACAACCCACCGTCTCTAATGGTTATGAAAGGAACACACCCACACCTACATCCAGAACTTCCTCAAATAGAAATACCAACATGGGTCATGCCTGTACATTCGAAAGAAAAGACCCCACTCAATACACACCCTTGCCCATGAAACCTTCACAATTTCTCGATTAGCTTCTAAAGGCTGGGCTAATTAAACATAAACAAATGTCTCCCATAGCATCTCAAAAACATGAAAGATTCTATGAGTTGGCCAAAAACCCAACCTTAGCAATAGCTAATGAACCCCCCATTCCAAGAGGATTTAGGTTGGATAGGTTTTGTGAATATCACCAATGATGTGGTCATGGGACTAATTACTGTTTCACCTTGAAATAGGATATACAATGCATGATTGATAGGGGTGAAGTAGTATTCGATGACGCAAACCTAGTGAGATCCCAAAACCAACCCATGGGAGTCTACAAAGATCCTCTCAATACTAGTGATGCATCATATGTTATTAATACTATCCATGTGGATAATGGACAGGACTTCTCGTGAAAACCTTTCGTGATTCACAAGCCTTCAGAAAACACACATACCCAGCATCTCCCCAAACCCCTTTCATCATACATGCATCTCCCACATCACAAAAACCATTCGTCATCTGCGTACCTCCTTCCGTTTCCACAACAACCATACCATCCAAAAATCGACCCATTCCCTTTTTGATCTAGGTGTCAAAACACCTTGACATACAAACTACCTCTACCCCCTTGCAACCTCTGCGAGAACATCTTGTTGATAGGTTAACGAGAGAGCGCCTAGAAAGAAAGCCTAGTACGAGTCATCAAAACAAGGACAATGTCATGGGTTGTGTCCCGAACTAAGCATCCTCAGATACTAATGCAAAAATTCCTCCATGGGAAATATGAATGTTGGATCAAATGGACCAAGTCCCTGTAGATAAGGGTATCCTGAATGGTAAGGATCTAGCAAGCGCATTGACCCAGGTCACACAAGCCTTAAAACAAAAGAACACTTCTTTAAGTCTATATGACCTCGTAATGACCTCACCAATACATTGGGAAGCTCTTATATGGATGTTGACCTCGATCCCTATTAGTGAGGACCTTCCTGCAGATGAACCATCCATTTATACAGTATTATCCCCACAACTTTAGGAATCAAAGACCACATCCCTAGAGTTTCGGGCTAAGGACATTAAGCTAGATGAGAAAATAGGAGAAGTCACCTTAGCCCCTATGTTCATAATGATACAAGTTAATCATTTCAAGATACGTAGGGTGCATGTCAATGATGGTGCAACAACGAACGTAATACCTCTTCCCATCATCGAAAAACTGGGACTTACTGAACAAATACAGCCCACAACAACCTCTTTCTTGAAATCATTCAGTGATTCCTGTGTTGGGGTGAAAGGCATGGTTACCTTATATTTCATAGTCAGGGACCATTTCCCCACTTCAGTTAAATTCATAGTGGTTGATGAAATTCCATGGTTCAATTTGATTCTAGGATGTCCTTGGCTAGCTCGACTTAAAGTTGTATCCTTGCCAATCCATTAGGAGATCCACCTACCTTACGAGGGCAGTGAAATCGTAATACATGGGGATACAATAGTATCGCCCACTTCCTCACACCCTGGAGTAGATCAAGAGTCAGAAGTTGAGCTTATTGAGCCTAAGCAAAAAACTATGAACATGCTTCAAAACGTGAAGCCAAAGATAACTCGTAATCCTACCAAAACTAAAGAAGAACCGGAAAACACAAACATAGGAGCAATTCCCACTGATGTCTCTTGGTTAGAATTACCCTTTGACATCACCAACAAAGGGGAAGGTGAGTATAAGATCTTACCCACATGCCCAACCCCACATGTTAAGCTACAAAGGATGAAGAGGCAACTCAACAAACAGAACTAACTACCAAATGTATGAAATGATGTTAAACTACCAATTGTCCGATATGACGTTAAACTACAAGCGAACATCCACAATGACATTAAACTATCCATGGTTAGAAATGGCCAATTCCTTTTAAAAGTTTCCTAAAACTGTTATTGCTTTTGGTCCACTATGGCATAAAACTGGTAACCTTTCTTTCCTTAGCAATAGATGCACTAGTCCACCATGACTTTAAACTAATTTGAACAGCCCAAAATGGCTTTAAACTATGATTAAATACATCACAAAGTTTACATATTTTCACTACATTATGTCAAATTTTAGTTTAAATGATACAAGTTGCAGTCTCAATTTATGCCTTCTCGCTACTTTCTTCTTTTACAAGTATTGATTCACGTTTCGTTCCCCCATCTTACATTTAGTTAGATGCATATGTTCACAATAATATTGGAAAAAGCAAATAAAAATAGAAAACACAAAATAAAAAATATGATATGTCAACATGGTAGTAAAATTTCAACATATTATGTCATAATTAGGTCCACATTATTACATTTGTCAACCACATACTTCCATCAAACATTCAAAAATCAAAAACATTTAATAGCTAAAGTTTGGTTAACAATAAGCTCATGGAGGGGGCTGATCCCTGAGATCCTCTACATCATCCAGTCTTGCTCCACTAGGGCTAGCTCCATCATTAACATGTCCCTACAAACAAAAAATAGGAAACAAAATAAAACAGGTAAGAGTAGTAAAACAAATCATAAACACAAAAATTAGAAAAACAGTAATACTAACAATGAAAACAATAAAACCATACAAAAAATAAGTACTGCAATAAAACACTGACAAGTGAGAAAGGCCCTAAGTTGGCCTCCAAATGCTGTAGAATCTCCACCTCGGGCACATTTTCCCAATCCTCCTCCAAGCCAAGATCAATGCAGCCAAGGTTTTACCCTTGTCCACTAAAGTCTAGGTAGGACACTCAAGAGAGAACATGCCTGTAGAAGCCTCCCAGGAGGCGGTGGCAATTTTTCTCTCAGGAGATCCTTCCACATTGGTGTACTCAGCAAACTTGTCATAAACAGGCTGCAAGCCTAGCCCATCAATGAACATCTCAATCCAATGGTGTTCAACTAACTCCTCCTTCAACCATTTCTTATATTGATGCTTGTGGTCCTTTTGGTCTTGGCCCCACTTTTGTACCTTGGCCGCAAACGAATTCCAATCATGACATTTTCTATTTAGCAAATCCATCTGTGCCTTTTTCTCAGCCAAATCCCATGTAGCTTGCACCTTGCTATCCAAAACCGTCCAGTAACATGCATAGGTAATTTCAAATGTGCAGCAAGTGCTATCACCAGAAAGTCTAGCAATAGCAAGGTCATAATGGGATTGGAGATCTCTTTTCTCTTCCCTCTCCTTTGCTAGTGCTTCCTTCAATGAATGAACCTTGTCCCATAAATACTCAACCAAATGCCTACAAGTCCAAAGTGACTTGGCGTTCTATACAATGCAATTGGAAACTGCATCGTACACATTCCTTGGAACTTACTCAACATTCTCTGGAAGTTCAAGAAGAGCATCAATGTGAGTGGCTACAGAAGGATCCCATTGAAGCTTGGCGCCTGCAGGTGTTAGAACCACGCATATGAATAAGCCATAATCAACAATGAATACAAAGAAACAAAATAAACCCAGATGCTAAGCATGATACATAATACACAGATACCTAGCTCTGGGTGAGCTTCTTGTAGGCGAGCAACCATGTCATTAATGATGCCCTTAACAAAGTCCATTTTGCTAGGCATCTCAGGCCATGGCCTCAACTAGTCAATCGATGTGGAACACGTAGGGAAGGTCACTTTGATTGGAACCTATATCCCTATCATCTCTACCCTAGATGCATTGCCTCATAAATCTCAACATCTACCTTTGATGCTAGAAATGAGCAATATAATCAAAAATAACATGTCAAAATTAAAGAGTACAAAAAACATAGATTGTACTGAAAGGAACCTACCAAAAATGCCCTTTGTTGTTTAGCTTCAGTGGATCACCAAGTTGCAAAGATCCATTGAAGAAGCCATCGAAGACACCTCTTTCATCACTTGAATGCCTAAGTGCATCCAAAGCCTCCGCAAGCTTCACCCCCATGATATTTGTCACATCCTCCACTTGCAAGGTGGGAGGTTCTTCAACTATTTCTTCTCTTTCCTTCGCCTCTTCCTCCGGCCCTATGACAACCACTTCTGGATCAACCATTGGGGCCAAAGTCTCTCTCTCTCTCTCAGGACTTTCCTCTGATAATTCCCAAATCTTAGAGTTAGTATAACATAGTATATATAACTTATAGGCCAAAAATAGCAAATAGAAAACAATAACAATAAATATACAATGATAAAATAAGATGCTTACCTTCCACTGGCAGTACAAACTGAATCTTCTTTGCTTTTGGTAGTATCACATCTTAAGTAGACTCTCTTGGACATTCTTTCCTCTTCACCTTTTCCTTGGATTTTCCAACATTCTCACCAATCAAATGTTAAGCCCTTTTAATAGACGTACGTAGCCTAGGTGGTTCCAATCCTAAGCTTTCATGGGAATGATGGGAACGGCTGGCCGCACCTCCACTAGTAATTGATACTAACTCCTCAATATCTTCCGATGGGTCTTGGGATCTAGTGGTGTTTAACAACTAACGAACCCAAGGACAAGACCATTGTGAACGATCTCTCAAAATATAGTGGTTATCATCATAAAACACTAGGAACTCAGCAAACCTACGTAAGTATCCTACAAAGAAAGCAAAGGTAAAATGGGATTTAGGATGGATGTTGGAATGTAACCTGATGATCTCCCAATGAAAATCAGATACAAGAAACTGAGCCCAGTTGTAGCACATGTCCATCTCTAAACCTACATGCATAACACCCACAGACTCAATCCCAAGGTTTTTTCCTTGAGAAAGGGATTTGGGGAATGCCCATGCCCAGAAAAGTGGATATAGAAAATTTATCTCCATCGATCGGGTATCATCTTGCATCATAAAACCCCTAGGGCCTCGAGGCATACCTAACCACTGCTCAAGCTCTCTTATGACCTAGCCCTCTTTTGTCACTTTATCTATGGTCCTTGTGGCACCATCCATGGGTACGCCAAAAAGATCAGAAAGAAATTCAATGGTCAAATGAAGAGATACCTTGACTCCTCAAACTCATGTGCTAAAATAGGAAGCATCATCATTGAAAGAATCAATAATGGTGATCATCTCGATAATCAAAATGCTAGGAGTCAAAGCTGTAAATAAGTCCATCAGACCTGCCCAGGTGAGACGGCTGATGATCAAGTCAGAAGCTTTCCTCTACAACCACTGTTGTGATTGATCTACCTCCCCATACTTCATGAAAAGGGTGGCCTCAGTACGCCTTGTTACAATAGTAACTTCTTTAGGAGGGATGGCTATTGTAAAAAAAACATAGAGCAAAATTTAAAAACATGGTACACGATAATGCAACCAAAAAGAAGAGAAAATGGAGTCTAGGGTGTGGTCATTCACCATCAGTAAATGGTGTAGGTGGGATAGGCATAGGATCAATTATTTGAGGGAAAATTGGCCCATTAGAAGATCATTCCTGTTGTAACCAACCTCAAACTTGGCAATGTTCAAAGGCTCTTGAAAACTACCTATGGTAGTCAACAAGGGTTACCTTCGTCTATTCCAACACCGTGGCACTCACGCTAAGGCCCCCCTTGAAAATCACATTGCAGGGGGCCCTAAACTAACGTTGCCAGGGAGGCTGAAAGTCACACTGAGCTTTCCCCTACAACGTTGGCCATTCCTGACTTGAAATTAACGCTAGCCCTTCTCGGCCCACATTCACACCATCAAGAAGGCTGAAAACCCTGCTGCCTAGGGGCCTAAGAATAGAAAAAAATTGCAGCTCATGTTGCACGCTACCAAGCTCTAAAAGCTAAAAATTTGCAGTGCACGCTGCCTCACCCTGAAACAAAAAATTTGCAGCTCACACTGCCCTACCCTAAAATCCAACCCATGCACTCATGCCCCAAACTTGCATTCATGCTGCTCACGCTGATGTCATAAAACCCAAGATCGTAGCTCAACAACCCAAGAATCATAGCCAAAATTCTACCTAGGTAATGCTATCCACAAAAATGCTGAGAAAAGCAAGAGAAAACAAACTTACTTGTGCATGGCCTTCTTTGACATTGGAATCCTGGCTTAGGGGAGACGCTGGAGAAGCCCTTCACTCTCCTCCATGAACACTAGATCCGCCTACCTATTTCCCTTGTCCCGGCTTGTCTTTCCTCTACCCTTGTCCTTCATGGTTTACCTTGGTCACGCAGACACTGACGCTGATGCCATAGCTCATGCTACCTGCACTCTGTAGCTCACGCTATTATTGAGATTTCTAGGAACTCACGCTAACAGAAATGATGCCTTGTACTCCAAAAAACTCCCTTTTCTATCCTCTTATATTCTCAATTTAATTTAATTTAATTTAGTGCCTTTTATTTTATCTCCTATTTTTATTTTTATTTTACTTCACCATGTATGCATGTTATTGTTTATGTCATCTTTGCCTTGTGCTTGCCTAATATTCCTAATTATTCCTACCTCTGGAGATGAGACCCAAAAATTCTTATGAAGAAGAGGAGAAAAGTGCAAAAAATCAACAACAAACATATATAAACATATAGAAATACGTAACGATGCACATAAAATTCATAAAACTTTAAAGTCTCCATGAACTTATTACTCACTCAAAAGTTTAAAAGTCAAAAAAAT
The DNA here is from genome assembly GCA_015680685.1 of Gnetum montanum. Lineage (NCBI taxonomy): Eukaryota > Viridiplantae > Streptophyta > Gnetopsida > Gnetales > Gnetaceae > Gnetum > Gnetum montanum. The sequence goes on from MNCI01004307.1 coordinate 40,697, forward strand.
TTAAAATTTAAAAGAGGTGCATACACTCAGTCAAAATGACAAGCCAACATAAATATTACTAGCCTGGTATGGCCTTAAACTATCACCTAGCCTGGTATGACCTTAAACTAACATCTAGCTCAATACGGCCTTAAACTGCCATGATTACCATTGCGTCTTCCAATTTTGTCAGTACATAGTTTGATCACCCTATGTTCGTTTACATTCAGTAACTCCTTTGCCAAGAGGGTGTCTCTCACTCCATTGCCATTTTAAATTTGCAAGGGCAAGCACATGGCCACCAAGAATGTCCTTTCAACATTGTCTCTCAATGGACCATACGGGGAGGTAGAAAGAGTGATCAATCCAAAATATTTGGATATAAATTCATCCACTTATACCAATTTAATAGCCTCCACTCAAGAAACATCATATTGGCCTAAAAACATGACTAAAACTCTAGATCTAGAAGCTGATAATATCACTAAAGATCCCCTAGTTGAAATCCCCATTACTACATTCAATGGTGAAACTAGAACATTAAAATTAAGCAACCTACTAGACTCACAACTTGTCAGTGACATCACTCAAGTGTTAAAAGACAACATAAAAATGTTTGCATGGTCATATACTGACATGCCAAGACTAGACCCCTGGATAATCCAACACAACATTATTCTCGATGAAAAAATTAAACCGATGAAGCAAAAAGCACAGAAGGTCAGACCTGAGGTAGCATTGGCTATCCGTGCTAAAATCACAAAGCTCTACCAAGTTGGCTTCATCCGGGCTGTTGATTATTCTGATTAGGTATCAAACATTGTTGTAGTTCCTAAGAAGAATGGTAGTATACGCATATGCATCAACTTCCGTGATCTTAACACAGCCACTATAAAGGACGATTTCCCATTACCTAGCATTGATCAACTTATTAACACAACTATTGGACATGCTCTATTATCCGTTATGGATGGATTTTCAAGGTACAACCAAATAAGAATCAATCCAAAACATCAACTTAGAACAACTTTCATGACACCTTGGGGTACATTATGTTATACTATGATACCATTTGACCTTAAAAATGCAGGAGCTACATATCAACGAGCAATGACATACATATTTAGTGATTACGTGCTCAATTTGCTCAATGATTATGTTGACGATATCATGGTCAAATCTAAAACAACTGAACAACATGCAAAAGATCTAGACTTAGTGCTTAAACGTTGTCTCAAATATGATCTTAGACTTAATCCAAAGAAATGTGTCTTTAGTGTCAAAACAGGCAAGATGCTTGGTTTCATAGTCTTTGAAACAAGAATACGGGTAGACCCTGATAAGGTTAAGGTAATAACTAATATGCAACCACCAAAAAACCTTATTGAACTACGTGGCCTCTAAGGTAGACTGCAGTTCATAAGATGCTTTATTGAAAGGTTGACAGATAAGTTGAGACCTATGAAACACCTACTATGAAAAGATGTGCATTTCCAATGGACTCAACAATTCCAAGAAGTGTTTAAGAACATAAAACAAGAACTGGCTCAACTGCCAATAGTTTATCCCCCTTAAAGCGATAAACCCTTCTACATTTACCTTGCAACTTTTGATTCTTCCATTGCATCGATGCTTTGTCAAAAACGTCAAGATGGAGCTGAGATCCCTGTATATTACCTAAGCCATGCTTTAATTGCCTATGAACAACGATATAATGACTTAGATTTCCGCAATCAATTTTACATTATTTGTAAAGATAATGTACTCCATGCTATCACTAAAAATATCTACGAGTCGAGTAGGATAGCTAGGTGGAAAGTAATGATCACAGAATTTAACTTACACTATGTTGCTCAATCTTCCACAAAAGGTTAATAAATAGTCACATAATTAGCCATCTCACCAATGCATGATCAAGCAATAGTTAAACCTGAATTCCCTGATGAGAATGTTAACAGTATAGATACCATACCTTACAACTATGAGGCAATCCTCTATTTCGATGGAGCTTCAACCTCCCGAGGAGGAAGTGTTGTAGCCATTTTAACATATCTCTCTGGAGAAATCCAATCCTTCCTCTATTGATTAACCTTTCCTTGTACCAATAACATGGCTGAATACGAAGGTCTTCTTAGAGGTCTTCAAGCAACATTAACTTCAAGAATCTCACGTCTTGTAGTTCGAGGTGATTCACATTGAGTCATTAACCAAGTCATCGAGGTTTATGCATGTAAGGCTCTCCATTTACAACTGTATTGTGATTTGACCAAACACCTACTGAGGCAACTAGTAGAAACAGATATACAACATGTCCCTAGAAGTGAAAACACCATTTTAGATGCGCTTACTACACTAGCCTTAAACATGACACCCGAAATGTTCCATGCGTTGCCTAGCTCTATAACAAGTTGTGCTGAACCTATAATTAACACTCTTGATGAAATTCCTATACCATCCGTTAGCACAACACACACAATAGAATGGTACGATGATGTAAAAGAGTACCTTCTGCGAGGCGAACCTCCACAACATTTGACAAATACTCAAAAAGACGCCGTGCAAAAATGCTCTCGGAAATATGCGTTAATAGGAGACACCTTGTGTTACAAATCCTATGAAGGCATTCTACTGATGTGTATTAGTAGCATTGATAGTCAAAAAATTGTAGAACAAGCCCACAAAGGACTTTGTGGAGGGCACAGAGCACCCAAAGCAATGGCAACAAAGATTAGGCGCTTAGGCTATTACTAGCCACACATGGAATACGATTGCATCTCTAAGGTCAGAACATGTGACATTTGCCAAAGGCATGGTAATCTAATACCCATGCCACCTACCAAATTACATATAACTCAAATCACATGGCCATTCCAAAAATGGAGATTAGACTTAATTGGACCGATAACACCATCATCCTCTATGGGACATAGCTTTATTATCACTGCAACTGAATACTTCACAAAATGGGTGAAAGCTATTCCCCTTAGGAAGACCACATCTAAACATGTTTGCAATTTCATAATAGAAAATATCATGACTCATTTTGGTATTCCAATGACCATCGTTACTGACAATGGGCCATAGTTTAGCAGTGCAGATACTAAAAGTTTTTGTGAAAGCCTGGGTATTAAACATGCATTTTCATCACCCTACTACCCATAGAGCAATGGTCAAGCAGAGGCTACAAATAAGACTATCATCATGGTGCTCAAAAAGATGCTAAATCAGAGTAAGAAATGATGGCATGAACAATTGGTCTACATACTATGGGCATACAGAATGACACATCGCACATCTACAGGTAAAACTCCATATAGCCTTGTATACGTATCTGAAGCTATTTTTCCTTTAGAATTATAGGTCCCCTTGTTGCGAATAGCTCTCTCAGGCCTCCTTGATGAAAGTCAAAATAATGAACTACGCATTGTTGACCTTGATTCAGTAGAGGAAGAACGTGTGTGACCGCTTGATCAAATAGAATGGTACCAAAAACAACAGAGGCAAAGGCATAAACACGATCTCCATAAATGCCCAATCAAAGAAAGAGGTCTAGTCCTTAAGGCCACCCATGAACATCCAGACAAATTCTCAGCCAAATGGGAAGGGCCTTACTTAGTCACCAAGGCGTACAATAATGGAGCATTCAAACTGGTTGACATGGATGGGAACGAGTTTGCTAATCCTACAAATCATTTGTACTTGAAATAGTACTATGTCTGATAAACTTGAGGTATGTAACAGTCCTAGCATCATGACTTAAAACTGATACCATAGAATGTTCTGGGGTCATGACAATAAACCGACCCCATAGAACTCTGTCCAGTATGATGCTAAATTGCCACATTAGTCTACCATGACATGAAATTAGCATCTAGAGTCCACTAAGACTATAAACTGGTTTGCCTCTTCATAGTCCACTATGATTATAAACTAGCAACGCATCATCCGCTGCGATGCTAAACTAGCACCATCCAAAAGGTGATGACATGAAAATAACCCACAATAGTCTGCTAAGACTATAAATTGGTGACATCATCAATGACCAGGAAAAATTTGAAAACATGTATTGCTGCAATTGGCTATTCATGTTCCATAAAGACTTACTGTGTAATTTGTCTCATGGATCCTAATGAGGTTGGTGCTGTTCATGATTTTGTCTGCTTTAAGAATTGCACGTGGTGGCTCCATCTCCTTATTTAAAGTGCTTAGTTAACTGATTCATTTGTNGATACATTGTCTCCTACTCACCTCAAAACCCTTAATAGACTGTTGCACTGTAACTCCCTAAGCAGTTGCAACGTAAAACACAGTATACAATGCATGACACAAAATGCAAACGCTCAAACATGAGCATGTCACTAAAAGAAAGATTTTTCAAAAAGACCAAAGAGAAAAAAGAAAAATAAAAGAAAAAAGAAAAAACAAAATAAAGCAAAAATAAAATAAAAGAGAAACGCATGAAAAAGGTCTTCATGACCCCATTGACATCATAAACAAAAGACTATTGGCTATTCTCATACAAGCCTTAGGCAAGAAGGCAATTGTCTTGGAAAATAATTACACTCATATCTCAAAGATACCATGTTGCACATCATCGCATGGCTTTGGTTGTTTTACAACGGGCCCCGTAAACACTCTATAAGAGTCCCATTTCTCCAAAGAATGCACCTCCTATGTCTTGGTTCTAAGTCTACTAAAAATCGACTACCGACAAGGACCAAAAACATGGCTCGTTCACGTGAGAGCATTTCCTCTCCCACAATCCCGGCAGCAATCATATCCCTTGACCAACTCTTGATTTCCCCTAGTTACAATCAATCCCCCCTCATATTGAATTACATTCCCTCAATCCCATGTACTTTTGAAAATGGTGTGATGACATCTGGCCAAGGGCCGATGGATAGTGCTTGGTACTTGATTGTTCATGGTGTTTTGCACTTCTTTGTCGATGCCTCTCGGGTGGATTCCTCTAGACATCAACAAAGAGGGGCCAATGAAACACCACTAATTTCAGCCTAACACTTTGAAAGGACTCAAGCCCTTTTGAAGTTTTGGAAGAGAAAATTTGACTAAGGCATGGAGCTCATGCCCCGCTTGCTCACATTATCAAGCTAGCTTGCCCTCAGTATGAGGAACTCCAAACGGCATTAGAATCAAGTAAAAGGTGGCTCAGTCTTAGGGTGTAAGGCATTCTCAAGGGTCACTATTGTGCCTAGCTTGAAGTTAAAAGTTTCAACGTCTAGGGACTTAAATTCTGGTCAAAAGTGCAAAATTTCTCACTCACACTATCACTCACGCTGAGGTCATGCTGCCAACATGAGTAACCTTGAAAGCCCAAAACCAAGTCAAAATGATCTAATTTTTAGGTTGTAAGGCATCCTCAAAGCACATCCTTGATAGCTTCTGATCCCACCTTCAGGTCCCAGCCTTCAGAATGGCAGATTTCAGCTCAAAATTGCAAGTTTTCACAGGTGTTCGCAGGTCATGTTGTAGGTCACATTGTGGTCACGCTGCAGCGTGAGCCCAGCGTGAGCTACCAAAAATGGCTTAAAACAAGGCACTTTCAGGCTCAATTTGTCAATCATAGTTAGGCAATCCTTGCACTTCAAGAATCAGGCTTCAAAAATTCAAAATTTGGTAAAAAAATTGCAAGTCTTTGCTCACTCATGCTAAGGTCACACTATAGCATGAGTGTAGTGTGTACATGCCAAGGACACGCTGTGACAAAAATCAACTCATGCTAGAAGTCCTCATCAGGTGGGGATACCTCAAACAATCACGAAACCACTCGAATCGACATCCTATAGCAGTCAAGTTAGAAATCCAAAAGTTTCAAGTAAGCCAGAGTCAATTTCTCTTGTTATTTCATTGTAAATTTCCATCATTTTTCATTCGTCAAGCTCTTACACTCTAAATTGTATGTGCTATAAGCGTAAGCTAGCTTGAGTGATTTGTCACATGTTGTAAGATACAATGTACCTGGTCCAGAACGTAGCTTGCCCACACACGTCCAACTCACATACAACTATCCATTGGACACACGTCACTAAATCCACTTTCCTCTCATCTCCCAACCATTGATTCCATTCTCGAATTCTGCACCTGAGCCCGGCCTGACTCTATAAATACCTTATCAATTCACATAAATGGGGTTGGCAATTTTGAAGTTGAACAGCATAGGAAACTCAGACCAACAATCCTTGGATGCTCGGTACACCTAACTCCTAGCATCCAAGCACTTCAAAAACACATTACATCACCCCGGGGCTTGATGCTTGACATGCCATCCACACATGTAGCTACGCTTTGACGGGTGCACATATTTTCTAGGCAATACAATATAGTTCATTTTGCCAGCCATTATTTTGTTTACTCTACTTTACATTCATTTTACGTTTTGCTTGCAATACTGTTCTGTATACGTTTCTTTTACATTTCGTGTGCATACGTTTACGTTTAAAAACATTAGTTACGATAACCCCACCACAAGCCATAGTCTACGCTCAGGAAAGTCCTTGGTTGATTTGCGTGTAGACCTTCCAAGGCACTCTACCTTCGTTTACTTTTCCAGCTTGCCCTAGGGCGAAGGCAGGGTCAGCTGTGTCTACCCGACAATCTTTCGGTGTTTTTTTCCTTTCTAGCCTTACACTGATGATTTAGGTCAGTACATTTGTAACAAGTATTAACAATATATCCTTTAGAAAAGAAATTAAATTCAATTTAATTAAGTTGCACACGGTTCACAACAATGTCTCTCTCACAAGACTATGACAACGCAACAACTAGTAGGGAAACTTATTGGAGAACCAACAAATTATATGATAATGAAGATGAAGTTTGAAGTACCCAATCTGATGTAGGGGTCTCTTATGATCATCAACATAAACAACATCATCCCAATTCACAACTTCATAACATACCTAGTGACGATGAACCCCTACTTGCCACTACAAGCTTAACGGAAATACAAGAGGCTATTTGAATACCCCACAAGCATTGTAAGGAAAGCCGTCTACCTAGGCTTCACTTAAAAAACTTTCCTAAGGTTTTAGAAGGCTATGATTTAGATCCCCAACATCATCTACAAGCCTTCCATGATGCCTGTGCATGGAATGACATTGATAATGGATGGCAAAAACTTAAGCTCTTTCCTCTTACACTCGTTGGCCAAGCAAAAGTATGGTATAGGTCATTAAAACCAAAATCAATTCAATGTTGGCCGAGAATGGTAGAACTCTTCAATGAAAGATATCAAACCTATGCGAGCATATCAGCCTTGAGGAGACAAATCCAAGAATGGAAACAAGCACAACATGAACCCTTGGACATGGCCTTAGAAAGATATTATGCACTATTAAACAAGTGCCCAAATCTATTCTTTCCTTTGTCATCATTTTATCAAAAATTCCTCAAAACCAGGTCCTTTTATGTGTCACCTAAACAAACCAAGTCCGACATTAAACTTTTAGGGCCACGTCCTCAAAAAAATGTCTAACTCTAAAATCACACTAAGCAAATAATTCAACATTTATTAAAGGCAATGAGTAAGGTATGAAATCATTGAACCTTTTTTCAATAACCTTACTAACAATTGATCTTTGTGTGATTATAGATGGCCCCTAAAAGAAGACAACAAGGAGGACCTTCTCAAGATGCAACTGAACAACCTGGAGGAGGCAGAGGCCAAGGACCTCATGCAAAACATGCAGAGTAGAAGGCACAATCATTCAACATCCATCATGGAACTCCTATTACTTCATAATCTATCCAAGAAAATGGAGGAGGGGTTAGGACCCGAGCCTATGAAGAGGAATGACAACTATTTGCGGCATGGCATGTCAAGGCCAATCAAGTGTTTCCACAGCTCCCATGTCCATGGAAAGTGCTGACTCCATCAAACATTGGAACATTAGTATGGATGTCTCATAATCTGTGGATAGAAGAAAAGAAGTCAAGCACTTCTTCAATGGTATCAATCTTAGAAGCCTGATGTGCAGAACAAAGGAAAGGCACCCATGGAGGAGCCACTACTATTAGGAACCCCATGAGTTCCAATAAATTCTATAATTTTGTGTTTGTGTCCCAATTTTTTCATATCCACTGTGGCATGAATAAATTTCTAGTCAGTTAATAATCTCATACCTATCCATTGTGTAATCAATTGAGCTTGTTCCTCACTTTCTTTGACTCGAGGATGAGTTGTTATTCAGTCATGGGGGTATGATGAATCATGGTTTTCCAAGTGCTGATATCGGAGTCCTATTATTGAAACCCTATTATCTGATGAGTCCCAATATCGAACCCTTATTATCGGACCCCCGATATCGGGGTTGTGTTAACTAGGCTGCGTATATGGGGGATGCATGGGTGGATGCATCAACGCGGCCGCATCATGTCTTGACACGGCCCCGTTTATGCAAAGTCTATTTTTAGCTATAAATAAGCATGCACCCGCTGCACTTAGGCATCTTTGGGGGTTAATTGTAGGGAAGCTCTTGTAGTTTTCTTTCATAGGAGTTAGACTATTTTCCCAAATGCATGCCTGCAGTGTGATGCTTGTAATTGTACGGAACCTTTATTCGAGTGTGACGTACTTCGATGTGCACATGATCGAAAATAAAGATCGAGATTACTTCATCATTGCAACATTCACTTAGTTTTACACCTATCTTGCAATGGATCATAACACAAGGGTGTGTTTTATTTCTCTTTTTGTTTTCTATTTTATTCTTTATTTATAAAATACATAAAAATTATAAAAACACTAGCTTCCTACCATGGCAATAAGCACCATACAATATGTATGGAATGATACACCAAAATCTCAAACAAAAATCCTTTATGTACAAGGTTTATATGATATATAAGATAGATAAACCATATGGACCATTTACAAATACATGTCATGATTCCAACATAATATAAGGATAATTGGTTCCTTCGTTTGTGATGATGCAAATTTGTGGGAGAAGAGGAGAAGGGGAATGTTGTTACATTGAATGACAAACAACTTAAAAACAAAATCAAACAAATTTGATGTTTCTCTCACAAATTTGATTTTTTTCTAGTGGATCTAATTTTTCTCTTCAACTCTTCTCTAACAAATGTAATCTTTATAGAATTCCCCTATGGGAGTTCTATATTATCTCCAATTTCTTCAATTAATGACAAAATCTATTATTCTTCTATTGATGCAAAAATTTCTATTAATTTTGAGAAGGCATATTTACAAGCTTGTGAGCAAAAATTTAAAATGCCTTCTTCTACTAATTTGATATAACTAAGACACTTAGTTTTTTTCTCCTTCATGATGAATATAAGTCCCATGTAGCTAATTTCATATCCCAATACATATTCATTCAAATTTTTGATTACTTTCTTGTAATCAAGGTTTCAATTCACAATTAAATAATGTGATGCAAAAACATGACATTCAAATCATTTATGTCAAGTATTATTTTCATTGATTTCTACTTATTGAGTTAGGTAATGCTCAAATGGTGCACCATGCTTTATAGGCTCATTTATATATACACATGTAATGCTAATAATCTATAAATAGACTTTAAATTTTGATACTAAATTTGAAAAATATTTTCAAGTTTCATGTTTTGTAGAGTTAATTAAATCTTCTACTATTTTTTTTTCATAAAGTTATAGGCTTGTTTCAAAGGCTTTAACTTCTTTAACTTGGGCACCACCCCTTTTCTACAAAATAAGAGCTTAAGGCTAGATATGTTATAATAGAAATGTGTCTTAACTCTCTTAAGGAGAATGATGTCTATATGTACATGTGAGTACTTTATATGATTATGCGTGCATGTGTCTCATTGGTCCTCTCATTTATATAATCCAAAGGTATACATGCTACACTCCTAACATGTAGACTAACATGAACATGAGTATACACTCGTAGGTATTGTGATCTTTAAGGTGGAATCCATCTTGAATTTACCCTCCTTACCTTGCTAATTTGGGACTTAGAGAATAGTGTGGTCTTTTTAACCATGAAAAGAAATTGATATTATAAATAGGCAAGAAGACTTATATTTAATCAATCACATATTATAATCTTCATACTTCTTGAAACTTTTGTTATTGTGAAGAACATTTGTTTAATGCTTGTCATTTCCTACTCAATAAAAAAAGATGCTAGTCACAAGATTTTGTGAATATTTTTTCTAGAGGAAGTATTGATAAGTCCAATAAAGATATGGTATTGTTAACTTAAATTATTAACTTAAATATTAAACCTTACATTAAGAAGTGGACTAACACAACACTAATTTCTACTTTCATTTTCTATTGGATCTTCCTCTCCTACAAAATTTAATAATGCTAGTCACATCATTATAATCTGATGAGCATTGAGACTTTGGTAATCCTTTTTAACCTTATGCTTGGTAGGATGAGCAATCAAGCTCCATTGACTTTTCCAAACTCCTTTTGGTAAGATAAGGAGTGAGGCTCAATGTGATGATACTTTCTAACCTTGTTCCCTCTTTTGATGGACTCAATTTGATTCTAAAGCAACCACATCATCGAATTGTCTACCCTACAAAGCAAGCAGCATTGTGAAAATCCATTTTTAATTCCTCCAACCCAAGGTTTGATGAGAACTGTAAATAATGTGATGATACTTTTTAACCTTGTTCCCTCTTTTGAATGGTAAGATAAGCATTGAGGCTCAATTCGATTCAAAGGCAAATGTATCATGGAATTGTCTACCCTACAAAGCAAGCAACATTGTGGAAATCCATTTTTAATTCCTCTAAGTTAAGGTTTGATCAAAACTGTGAGTAATGTAAGAGCATGAGGAAGCACTACCTTACGTCAAGATTTAAAGGAATGAGCAGATCATGTAATTGTTTAGCTTAAAACGCCAAGTTAACATTTTTCTCCTTTTAATGGAATCTGTTTTTAATTCCTCTACGCCAAGGTTTGGTGGGAACAGTGATGGATGGTAGAGCATGAGGAAGCCCTAGCTTTTCAGAGGAAACCACTTTCAACCCCCTGCGTCAAAGCATTCTTTCAGGTCAACATTGCAGAAGTTAAAGCATTCTCAGTTTGCTTGTGCTTATAAAACTCAAATCAAAAATCAAAAATGAAGCAACTAATTGGATACAGTGGACTCAATGGCAATGATATTTTTTACAATTCACAATTAAATATGTATCCACCAGTTTTTGAGCCCTCGAGATAAACTTCTGAAACATTATATTGTGAAAATCACAATCCATCATCAGCAATTTATTGCTGAAAGCAGGAATGAAGACTATAGCAAATTCAAAACGTTGCCTTCCTACTATATTAACAGTCCTTGACAATAGAAGACATCCTAGATATGAGACCCTAACTTGTCAAGCAAATGCTTCTCAATTTTTGCCCTTTGAGTCATCAGA
>MNCI01004307.1:58677-70588 GCA_015680685.1 Gnetum montanum
TTAGAGAAGCATGTAGAAGAGCTGCCTTATGGCACTAAGAGCTTGTTGTAATGTTTTTTCTAAAATAAATAATGAATGAAGTTGGCAATTCTCATATTTTTCAAGTTTTATTTTAGTTTTAATTTTTCACAATGAGTTTTCTAATGATTTGATTTTCAAAGTTGAATTTCATAATTTTTTAGTTATTTTACAATACATTTCACATGACAGGACAAGAAATAACTAAGAAAGCTTTCATTCGTCCTTATCCTTTCTGCACTAATTCCAACCATGGATTTCAAAGCTTTTAATCCAATTTTATTGCCACCAAACAAATTAAAGACATTCCAAAATGTTTTGTTATTTTTTATGGTTCTCAAGATTTTACTTATTGGTCATATCTAATGAAATCCTTCCTCTAAGTTCATGAAATGTGGAAGTACATTAAGCCTAGTTTTGTTATGCCTCTAGATATAATGACTAGAGAGTAGAGATAGGAAGACTGATTCATTTGTGAAAATTATTATTTTTATCAATGTTGCAAAAGCAATTGAAGCTAAAATCATTACTAAAGACACGTCCAAGGCTTGTTGAGACACCTTGCAAGAAGAGTAGAGAGGTAACGAGGTAAACAAGAAGTTGAAAGAAATGAAATAAAGTACCAAGCTTGATGATTTGAGGATTATAAGAGAAGAATCTCTCTTTCATTTATTTTTTTTTGATAGGCTTCACATTATTTTGAGGAGTATAGTTGCAACCTCACCATGCAGCAGAAGGTAAATAAGGTGATGCAAGTTCTTTATAATGATTACAAATTCTCCACCTCCATTAAAATTATTGTTCAGGCAAAAAACCTCTCCATCTATATAATTGATAAGTTGATTTCAAGTTCAAAGGCTTTAGAACAATTGAAGATTTTAGATCTAAATAAGAATGCTTATGTTGCAACTCCAAGCCTTTTAGGAAGTGGAAGATTCACTAGAGGAAGAAGAGGGGAGGTAGATTTTAGTATTCAAGAGAAGAGAGGTAATTAACTATTTAAGAGAAGAAAGGAAATCAAATGATAGAAGGCCTCAAAATTTCAAAGGAGGATTTTAGCTAATAGGTAGAGGCTTTTAGAATTTTTCTAGAGGGAGAGGAGGTTCTAGAGATGGTAGGACAAATTTCTAGCCAAAAGGAGGTCAAGACGCATCATCTTCATTAGTCTCATGGTACACCCCTTTTGTGGTAGGAGACGCCATTATAAATAAAGGTTTTGGTGAAAGACTAGTATTCAAAATCTTACAATTCAAGATACTCAAAAAAAGAGAAAATCCTACATCACAAGATAGAGGAAAACAAGTTATAGATTGTCAAGATAACTCAAATTTTGTAGCATTCACCATGTCTAATAATATCACTTCAAGTACATGAATCCTTGATAGTAGTTGTTCAAACCACATGACTCTTCATAAAGAAGCTTGTATTAAGTATAATCCCAATGGAAACTTGGGCAGAATCAAAGTTGGTGATGATGAGAAAATCTACATTGAAGGAATTAAAAAAGTCCTTATTAGTCTTAAATATGGAAGTCAAGTGCAACTCCATGATGTTTTCTATGTTTACAAATTGTCTAATTCTTTGCATTTAGCTGGTCAAATGGCAAAAGGGGAAATAAGGTTGTTTTTGAAGATGACATTTATATAATTTTAGACCCAATGAGGATCATAGCCAAGCTTTCAAGACTCAAAAATCAAATCTATTATCTTGGATCTAGTTTTGTACAAAATCATGTTGATGAGAAGTTTGCATTTACAACCAAGATTAAAGAGGTAAGATTGTGGCATTAGAGGCTTAGGCATGCTTCCTATAAAAACATTGAGAAGTTAGTTAATTTCAAGGCTACTTTTGATTTGAAGTTTTTAAATTTTCCCAATGAGCTTTATGATACATGTCTTAAAGGCAAGCAAAAGGCCTTTCCACATGTAGCTCATATGAAGAAAGTACATTGATGAGTGGTTGGGTATATTAACACTCCATCATAAAGGTCACAAGTGTACATGTGCAACCTAATTGTAATCCATGAATGACTAGTGTAGATTCACTAGTAGTTGAGGTTTAGTTTGTGATGGTTGTCTTCTCAATTTAATTTAGTGAAGTTCAAGTTGTATGGTTTAACTTTCAATGAGGCATATGATAGGTTGATATTGTGTGACTTGAATTATCCTAAATACCAACATAATTGATGAAACGTGTTTCTTTGTTTGCCACAACATTGGGTATCCAACATTGGGGTGTATATGCTGGCCTATAAATATAATGATTGGGCTCTTGATTTGGCATTATGTTTTGGTAATTTTTCAGTTAGAGTAGCAAAGCTCTTGTAATTTATTTTCTACAAAGTTAGAATATTTTCTGAGTGCCTACAAAAGGAGTCTAACTATGTACGGTTCATTGTTCGAGCACTGATGTACCTAAGCGTAGTAGTGTGACAAGAATAAAATGAACTCTTTTGGCAATCCTTGCAGCACTGAGAATAGATTAATGCTTCTTTTAATGCACTTTACTTTCATGTGTTTGAATTAAGTAATTACTTTCTAGCAGTTAACGAACACACACATGCATGACCATTTCGAGCATACATATAGTACTTGGTAACCCAGCAACGCTTAATGTTTGGTAGCCCAGCAACACTATATGTGTTCAGGAAAGTGGGGTGATTACTTGTGTTAGGCTAGATAAGTAGTAAATGAATTAGATTTTAAATTACTCCACTTTTCATTTTTGTTGTAAGTGATAAAATTTATAAAACATAGAACATGTACCTTAATTACACTTAAACCATACCCTTAAGCCTCATAAGTGTAGTTGGGAAGACAACGAATGTTCCCAATGCCCATTTCACTTCCTAAAAGAACTAGTACATTGGAGAAATATAGGTCCACAGAATTCAACCGTATTGCACGTAACCACCTTAGTGATTAGTAAAGTTGGGCATAGGGTTACCTTGTCACTCATTAGTAACACTCCTCAATTTTAAGGATTTGTACTTCATAGTTGGCATTGGTTTCATCTTCTTATTTTTTATGCCATTTAGAAGTTTTGATGTAATGTGGTTCTTTATAGAGATTCTCTAGCTAATTTTCTTCTTTTGTTAGTTCAAGGTGACATCATTAGGAGTTGATGCTTTAGCTAAATTTTCAAATATTTCTCTCTATAGTTTTCTTTCTTATTAATAGGAAGCCTTTAGTAGGAAGCGAAAACCCTTTTGGACGCTTCTAAATGAGGGCAAGCTCTAATCCTTTTCCCACCCTAGAGAGGAGGTTTTTCAAGATTGGTTGTAAGGATGAAAACCTTAAAAGGCATTCCCAAAACCATTTGGCCTTTCCTTTTTGTTGTTTTGGAGTTTCTTCTTTACTTCTTTGCTTTTGTACTCTAAATCTGATTTTATATATATATTTATTTTTTGGGATCTAACACTATCCTACCCACACACCTCCACCACCCCTCCCCCAAGATAAAAGACCCTAACAATAGGGTGTTAGCCTAGTGGTACAGGTCATGGTCTAGTCATCTTAGGTCACAAGTTTAAGTTTACTTTTATAAGCCTTAGGATGTACCTATATTTTACTTATTTCAAGTTCCAACACAAAAAAGATGAAAGACCCTCTACTAAAGCAAGTTTAAACCTAAAACTAGCATAAGGGTAAAAATAAAAATGCTAAACATCTTAAACATACTAGGTGATGAGCCGCAATATTGGGACCATGACATCGCGTCCATGATATCAGGTTTGCGATATCGGATCCAACCATGAAATGTCAGATACCTAATATCGGGGCCTGTCTCCTCGCCTATAAATAAGAGGCGGCACCCCTTTTTTTGACATTAGATAGTTAGTTCCTTAGCCGAACTCTTGCCATTTTTCCCTCCAGAGTTAAAATTATTTTTGCATGCCTGTAGTAGGAGTCATAGAGTGAACGGATCTTTATTCAAGCATTGTGTACCTAAGCATACTGTGTGTACGGTAATAAAGATGAACTTTATGATAAACCTTGCAGCATTCAAAATAGATTAATTAGCGTTAATTATTATTTAATACTTTCCTAGTTGATTAATGATTTTTCTCACCCTACAACTCGCTTAGTTAAATACACTCAGTATGACCACTTCAAGCATGTGTGTAGCGCTTGGTAACCTAGTAACGATTAGCGTTTGGTAATCCCAGGAGCGTTGCACTAGTCAAAATGTGTACAGCAAGTGGCAATGGATACTGTTGTTAGGAGTAACTAGAACTTAGTTAATGAGTAGTTAAATTAGATTAGTTACTTGGTTATCTCTCTCCCCCTCCTTACTAGCGCAGGATATAAAATACATAAAAGCTATAAAAATCATAAGCCTCAAGCTTACTTAACCATACAACCGTGACATACAAGTAAGTTTGGGAAAATAATGATTAACAAACTTGTTATTGTTCAACAAAGGTGCATAGGCACTTAGTCCTTGGAATTCGATCAGATCGTGCGTGAAACACTTGTATTCATATGGTTGAGCATAGGGGTACCTCGCCACTCATCATTGGCACCGTTGCTAGGGAATTAGTTGTTTTTATGCTAAGTACAACTTAGGAAATCATTCACATCATTGGAACGAACCCTTAGGGTTGCTTCAGAAAAAAATAATAGTACATTGCACACTAAACAAGATAAAATGTCTTCTTCTTCACACAAAAGCACTTCACCACCTAGGACTAACACAAGAAGCAATCGGCGGCATAATACACATGATGTTGATCTGTCAATCCCTCAACAGTTTTGTGTGGTATATATTCATCCCAATGAATATGTACCCAACTTCACCTTTATTCTCCATCAAGACAAACAACTACATTGGCATGACTTGGAAGGTAACATAGTGTTACCTCCCAACCGTTCAATCCCAAGCATGCTCCTTCGTGCTCTCACATGAATAGGTATGCAACACTTACATGTAGAATACATTGCACAGGACTATGATTTGAGAGACTATTATCCCATAGAGGCACAACATTAAAGGGATTTGCAACAAGAGAGACACCATAAGTCTTTGAAGGGAAAATGGTCCAAGGATGCCCCCCATGTTTTAAGCAAAATTAAGAGTGATGAACCTATCTCAGGTAGTCGCCCACATAATGATGTTCCTTCCCTTAACTTTGGCCAAGGGGTTGTGTATCAAAACCTTCATTCTACTATTCATAACCCAGGTGTTGATACCAACGGACACAAAGTGTCCAAAAAAGGAACAAGGACACATGACAAAGGTGGGCATTCTAATTGCAATTGTGATCAAGGTAGAGACCACTGAAGAGAAGGCAGTAGACATCATCATGGTGGTGGTTCTCCTTCTTCTTCACCTTCATCATCTCCTTCACCCTCTCCTTTAGTGTTTGGATGTAGACATAGAGAAAAAGATCGTGAGGATAAAGGCAAGCAAAGTGGAATTCACAGATGAAACAGCCAAGACAGAGGACGAGGGCACTCTAGGGAATCATGACATAGAAGAAGGGTGAGTAGGGAACAATGTAGGCATCATAGACACCACGAATGAGACAATCATAATGAACCCCTACTCGCTACGCGAAGCATGCTAGACATAACTGAGGCTATGAGAGTTCCAACAAGGCACCAAAGAGATAGTAGGATCAAGAGGTTAGGTATGAATAACATCCCACGATTTGAAGGGGAATATAATGCTGATCCTCAAAATCACTTACAAGCATTTCATGATGCATGTGCCTTACAAAACATAGAGAATGAGTGGCAAAAACTTAAGTTGTTCCCACAAACACTAGTAAAAGAAGCTAAAAGTTGGTATCGGTCCTTAGAACCAGAATCTATTCATAGGTGGAGTACTATGTTAGAATTATTCAACGATAAGTACCAAACATACTCCTGGGTGTCTAACCTGCAAAAGCAAATCCAATGATGGAAACAAGGAATTCATGAACCCCTGGATGACTGCTATTATGCACTATTACATTGTTGTCCTAGCCATGGTTATTCGTAGTGGGATTAGCTACGCCATCTCATAGATGGACTTAGGCATGAAACGAGAAGAACCCTTGCAACTTATGCCCAAGGTAGGTTATTTGAGCTTAGGTTCCATCAAATTCATAGACTACTAGAGCAAGTTGCTAAGGAAGAAGGTGAGCTATGAAAGAAAGAAAGTGCAGAAGAATATAGCCAAGATCCTTCCCTTTAGAAGAAGGAAGTAAGATTTTGTGAGGATGAGAAATAGTCACCACTTAAAGAGATGGTGAATAGGAAAACCTTGTCTATCTAAAAGTTAACATCAGAAGTATCGACAAAGGTAGACCAAATGTGAGACTCCCTAGATTGTAGGTTTCAAACTATTCTAAAAATAGTAGAGGAGTCTAGAGAGCAAGGTAGTGATCGTGACGAAAGAAAAAAGAAAGAAGTGGAAAATGCACGTAACAAGGGTAAGGGAAAAGTTACTATTATTGAAGAGGTTGTGGACTCAGATACAGATAATGATAGTGGATGCGAGATATGTCAATATGACTGATGGGACGTGATATCACATGGGCCACAATATTGCATCCATCGCGATATTGCATCCCTCATGATATCACGGTGCGCTGTCATATCTATAAATAAGAGGCGGCTCTCCCTTGTTTCCAAATCCTAGGCTAAATAGTAGGGAAACTCTAGTAGATTGATCACTCTAGAGATAAAATATTTTCCATGTGCCTGTAGTAGGAATCCCAAAGTGAACGGATCTTTATTCGAGTAGACATTCTACCTGAACAGAAGTTTGTGTACAAAAATAAAGACGAGCTTCGTGGATAAACCTTGCAATGCATGGAATAGGATTTTATTTACTATTATTTATTATCTATTATTTATTTCTTTATTAGTTTTTAAATCTTTCTCAACCCTTTTCTCCTAGTTAAGTGCCTCAATATGACCACTTTGAGCACGTGCATTACACTTAGTGATCCCAACAATGATTAGCATTTGGTAGCCAAGGTTGCATCGGTTCAGGGTGTGTATGGTAAGTGGGAACGAATGCTAACACTAGGTTAATTTAGACTTAGTTCACTAGTTAGAGTTAGTTAATTAGTCTTCTCAACCCTTCACCTTGTTAGCATAGGAGATAAAAAGATAAAAATTATAAAAATCATATACCTCAGACTTACTTAACCATACACCGTGACGACTACAAGTAAGTCTGGGAAGACAATGAATAATTAACCTTAAGTGTTTCATGAGGTGTGTAGGCACTTAGTCTGTGGAGTTCGACCGGATCGCACGTGCTATGCTCATATTCGTATGGTTGAGTGTAGGGATATCTCGCCACTCATCATTGGCACCATTGCCGGGGACTAAGTGTTTGTGCGCTAAATAGAACATAGGATATCACTCACATCGTTGGGATCCTAAATGAACCTTCGAGTTAATTAAACAAGAATTTATATAACGATCAATTAGCACACTGAGATAAAATAAAATGTCTTCTTCTAACAAAAGCAATTCACTACCTAGGGATAATACATGAAACAGTCGATAATTAAAAACACATAACCGAAATCGACCAAGTCCTCAACAATACCGGATAGTCTATACTCATCCCGATGAGTATATTCAAGACTTTACCTTATCCTCCATTAAGATGAACAACTATGATGGAGAGATTTGCAAGGTAACATCGTGTTACCTCCAGATCGATCAGTCCCTAACATGCTCCTCTGTGCTTTGGCTTAGATTGGCATGATAGAACTGTATGTTGAATACGTTGTGGAAGACTTTGACATGAAGGATTATCATCCCACAGCTACACAACATATCAGGGACGCAAGGCAGGAGAGCCAACATACACTGATGAAGGGAAAAGGGGTCCTGCACGTCCTTAGCGAAATAGGAGATGATGAACCTATTATAACGGGTTCTCTATCAAATGATGTTCCCCCTCCTAACGATGGTGAGGAGGTAGGGTATCAAAACTTATGCTCAACAATACATAACACTGGTTCTGATCCCCATGAATGCCAATTGTTCACAGAGGGAACAACAACTCATGATAAGGATGGGCACTTTGATCGTCATCACAATCGGGGCCATAGCAGCCGAAGAGAAGGCAAGAAGCATCATCATGGTGATGGTTCTCCTTCCTCTTCTCCTTCATCTCATTACTCACCCTCTCCTTCCAGATTTTGGTGTAGCCATCATGAGCATAAAGATGAGGATAGAGGTAGGCAAAACAAGAGACCTCGACAAGAGAGTCGAGAGACAAGACAAGGGCATGAACGAAGGGAAAGTAGGGAATAATGAAGACATCACAAGCGTCATGAAAGAGATGATCATGACGAGCCCCTACTTGCAACCTGAAGTATGCTTGACATAACAAAGGTTGTACAAATTCCAACAAGGCATCAAAAGGATAGCCGGATCAAATGCTTAGACATGAATAATATCCTACGCTTTGAAGGGGGATACAACTTAGATCCGCAACATCATTTACAGGTATTCCACAATTCTTGTGCCTTACAAAACATAAAAAACGAGTGGTAGAAACTTAAGTGTTTTCCCAGGACACTCACCAAGGAAGAAAGTTGGTACTAGTCCATAGAGCCGGAAACCATCAGGAGGTGGAGTACAATGTTAGAACTCTTCAATGATAAATATCAGACGTACTCCAGAGTGTCTAATTTGCATAAGTAGATCCAAGGATGGAAGCAAGGTAATCATAAAACCTTGGATGCTACCATGGGCCGCTACTACACATTGTTACATCGTTGCCCGTGCCATGGATACACACAACAGGACCAACTTCGCCACATCGTAGATGGGCTCAGACATGAGACTAGGAGAACCCTTGGGACTTATGCCGAAGGGAGACTATCAAAACTTAGAGCCCATGAAATACATCACTTGTTGGAGCAAGTAGCAAAAGAAGAAGGTGAGCTATGAAAAAGGTAAAGTACGGAAGAATACAACCGTGATCCCTCCCTTCGAAAGAAGGGAGTGCGATTTTGTGATGAGGAGGATGAGTCACCACTCAAAGAGTTGGTGAACCAAAAAACCTTGCCAATTCAAAAACTAGCAACTGAAGTATCGGCTAAAGTAGATCAATTGTGGGATTCCTTAGACTCTAGACTTGAAACTATCTTGAGAATCGTAGAAGAGTCTAAGGAGGAATGAAGTAGTGACAAAGATAAGAAAAAGTAGAGAGATTCAGGCCTTGCACATAACAAGGGTAAAGGGAAAATTACTATCTCTGATGAGGTTGTGGATTCTGACATAGACGATGACGGTGGATGTAATATCTGCCAATATGACCATCCTAAGGGATGTTGTTCAATTATCTCGCATTTATAGGAGTCTAGGGTGTATGCACTTAATCCAAGACTTAACCAACAACAAACACCCCGAAGGTTACCTTATCCTCAAGGTAACCCAAGACAGTTTCACCAACCGTTAGCGTACTATCCAAGTGGAACTCCACCACAATCCATCGGACAACATCAGCAGTGGCAATACCCACAGTCATGGGAGATGCCACCGCTGACACAATAGTACCCTTACCGACAACCTGATCCTTATGGCTATTATGTGTAGCAGCCAATTTCTCCAAGTGACTCTATGGATCACACAACTCCCCAACGTCACTACCAAGTTTGAGAGTACTTTAGGAGGACTCCTTCTCCTTTGAGAGACATTCCAGTTTCATCCCATCCTCCAACTCCATCCACACCTCTTCCACCTGTAGTTCCCATACCTCCTGCTCCAAAATGCAAGGGGAACTCCCCACTCAACTGCAACAATGTAATGCTGCGAGAGCTGTAAACATTCAACCTGCTGCTGGTTCTGAAAACTGTAAAAAGAGAAGATCTTTCTTTAGAACCAAATGCTCAGACAAGCTCTGGAAACAACAAGAGGTTGAGCCCATGTACACTCCTCCACCATCTAAAACTTCGGAGCACCCTTCAGTCCAACAATAGAGCTATACACATACGGTTATGTTAACGCATACCGTAACCTACTGGATCAAGGTAGGCCACCTTCCCAGGAAACTCTCTAATCCTGGGAGCCCCTTAATCTATCTACAAATCATCGAAAAAAAATCACATAAGGCTCTTCTTGACTCAGGTTCCAAAGTCAATTTAATATCATGAGAAATGTATCAAGCCTAGAACCTGCCCCAACTTAAGAAAAGCAATATCCAACTGGAGCTAGCTAACCAGTCCATCACCATTCCCTTGGGATTGGTGGAGGACATCGTTACCACTGTGTTTGGGTGGTCATACCCAGCTGACTTCCTGATGATAGAAGTTAACAGTGACAATGGGGGCTTCCCAATCATAATGGGAAGACCATGGCTGAGTACAGTAGATGCGTACCTAGGGATCTACGATCTTTCCTTGCAGATATCTAAGGTAAATATATATGGAAAGATTTAAAAGAAGAAAGTTCTGTGCATCACATTCAGTGACAGAGAGGGTGATGACATGGAAGAATGTCCAACATCTCTTCCATGTAATTGGTATGCCCAAGAAACAAAAATTCAAAGGTGCCTGTAT
Organism: Gnetum montanum; assembly: GCA_015680685.1. Classification (NCBI taxonomy): domain Eukaryota; kingdom Viridiplantae; phylum Streptophyta; class Gnetopsida; order Gnetales; family Gnetaceae; genus Gnetum; species Gnetum montanum. The sequence continues at coordinate 69,215 of MNCI01004307.1, forward strand.
GTAACAACCACACCAGTAGTAGACACCCCGTGGTTGACAACTACTAGAAAGAGCAACCTAATATGCATGGAACAAACTAAGGAAACAACTCATGTTAACAACGAAGGCATAGACACATTGGAATTTGAACGTTGCGAAATTCCACCCCTTAATCTGAGGACATTAGTGAGGAGAAGCTGGGCACTTTTATGAAATTCAAATAGACGTTCATTATTTCGAATCTCTCCCTTACAATTCAGTCATGGGGGAGATGGCCACCTATGCTAATCATTGGAGGCCCTCAGTCCTTTTACATTTTTTGTTTTACACATTTTTGTTTTACACGTTTTTATTTTACAGTTTTTGTTTAGCACATTTTTGTTTTACAATTTTTTTTCTTACACGTTTTTATATTACAAATTTTTGTTTTACACATTTTTGTTTTACAAGTTTTTATTTTACACATTTTTGTTTTACAAGTTTTTGTCTTACACATTTTTGTCTTACAAATTTTTGTCTTACACATTTTTGTTTTACAAGTTTTTGTTTTACATATTTTTGTTTTACAAATTTCTTTAACTTTTCTTGTTTTTGTTTTACAACATCGTTATACTTTTCCATTTTTGTGTGTGTTTGTGTGTGTTATCCATCCTGTAAGTTTTTCACCTAATAAGTGTTCTTCACAATGGTATGAACTGTTTTTCTATTTGATTGCTAATGTTTTGTTTTTACCTTTAAGTTACAATGTTGATACTAAGGTATGTTTCTTTTGATATGGCAGGCAATGAGTCCACTTCATCCATCCATCCACAAAGTCTATGGTCTCTCTTGGCTTGGAAATGTATAGTCCCTTCCTAATAAAAACTTTAATGAATCGATGACTGGGTATTTCTCAAACTAAGGAAGGACTTAAGGTTTGAAAAGGGTGTGACTTCAAGGGAACTTGATGCATTTGTGTTGGCCATTCTCTTGGGTGCTTGGATGTTTTCTTCTTGAGTTTTCTTGTCATTCCGATATTACCCAATTATCGGAAGCTGAGTCAATAAAAATAAGAAGTCTTTGCATGGTGTGGTTCTCACACATAAAAATATATATATATATATAAACAAAACAAAACAATAAAAACAAACAAAAGAGAAAAACAACAAAAAAAAAAGAAAGTGAGAATTCAAAGCACACCCCTTAGACAAAATAATATCTTGGGCTACAAGCACTAGTTATGGAACTCAAAATAAAATAGTTCCCTCTAACTAAGGCCCTTCTCACTTCCCATTCTCTCTTCCTTCATTTCATCAGAATGCTGGTGGCTCTTTGGAGGTGCATTCTTGTTACTTCAAGAGGGTGGATTGGCTGAATGCATTGATGCGAAGTCACTGGATGTGGTTTGTTTGAGGC
>MNCI01004314.1:0-30728 GCA_015680685.1 Gnetum montanum
GAGTGATTACAAGTACCACCCCCTCAAAGTCTCTAGGTGCATGTAGTAGTCTCTCTAAACAACCTACCCAAAATACAAAACTCATTCAAATGATATCTAGATCATTGTAAACTAATACCATATACTCCAAAACACATTAGGTTAATGTTGTTATCAATAGTATACAATATCTCTACTCATATGAAGATAAAAGTCTAAAACAACAAATATTTTTACTTCTTTCGGAGAGTTGACGAGTGGATGTAATCTATTTTTATCCCAAATTATCTTTATTTTAGATTATTTTCCTTATTTTTATCATAGGGAATGACTTCTTCAATTCTCAAACTATGACCTAATCATCATCATCATCATCATCATCATCATCCTTGTCTTATGTAAATAAAATGGGATCAGTTACATGAGTTTCTTTTTACCATTCAGCTCTATGAAGAGCTAGATAATTTCTATTTGCAGTTTCTTCAAGTCATCTTCAATCATGTGACTGATATTTATTACATCTAGAAAATTCCCTAGTATTTGCAATATCTAAAAAATAAATTCATCCATGAGATTTGACAAGGTTTTATAGTTGGCTACCAACCTAACTTTAATACTCTTCCTTTTATATCTAGGCTTTGGAATGAAATTAGTAGAGTTAAGCATGGCCCCAATCATTTTCAATAAATTTTATGATAAAACATGGATGTAATCACTTGATTTTTCTACAATAAAGCTCTTGCTAAAAATTTATTTTAATATTTTTTTTGTATTTGCAATAGCTCTTATAGTACAAAGCATTTCGTTATTCTTTCTTATCAACAATTAAAATTTCAAGTTACACATTATCAATTTAAGTTATTAATATTCTAAATCACTTTACTATTTATCAATCTAACTCAAGAAACTTAGTACTTGATCCACCACTCTCACTTCCATACTTTGCTCATAATTTTTTTTAGGTTTATAATATTAAAACATCCAAATGAGAAGCTCAAAAGTCACATATAAGTTTTTTTTGATCTATGACTCTAATCAATAGAGAATTCTAGAGATCTTCATTTTAGCATACAAGGCCTTCTGTGGTGATTCTGCACAATCAAATTTCATCAAAATTTGAACTCATAATCTCAACTTATTAAAGATTTTCATAATGATCATGACTTGTGATCTACTTGTGGTATTGAAAAATAATTAATCACAAGTCTATCATGACTCATGGTATTTCATTATTCACATTTACTTCAAATCATGACTTGTGGCCATCTTGTGGTGAAAACCACAACTTCTAGTCAACTTGTGGTGAAAACCACAACTCATGATCAACTTTTGATTGCAAACTATGACTTATGGTGTCCTCATTGAAGCTCTATAAATAAGGTAAATTTACCAGAACTTATGATGAGGTCATTATACAATATTAGAACTTGTAGTTTGATTGTCATATCCTTAGCCATAAAATACTATCTATTTTCAATCACCATGACTCGTGGAAATATTGTGTTGTAGTACCATGACTCATGGTTGACTTTTGGTATAACGATTATGACTTATGGTAAGTCAATTTTTCTAATTTCTCTCGATTTTCATCATTTTTTAAATTTTAGAACAACTATCACTTCCTCATTGTTTTTAATATTGATTTAAGAGGATAGTCATCATGAGTTGCAATAAGAAAATAGTAAAATGCCCCATCATATTCAAAAGGATTCAAGACTTTATTCTTTAGAAAGAAATGATGAAAGAACTCTTGAAGGTAAATGAAGTATGGAAGACAATAGAACCTACAGAAGCCTTTATCAGCATTACTTCACAAGGAGAAAGTAAAGAGGGCCCTATGATCCAAGAACTTCTACAAGAAGAAAAGTAGAAGAGAAAAGATTCACTTGCAAGAATGATCATCATTTTTAGCATATCAAAAAAATAGCAAGAAGATTATGCTCTCTAAAACAACCAAAGATATATGGAAAGCATTATGTTCAAATTATATTAGCAATATTGAAAATCAACATACAAAAGAATTATTTTCTAGAATTCAATTTGATAAATTACATTTAAAATGATGAAGACATTGAAATTTTTTTTATTATAATGTATACTAGCATTTATGAATTTTGGTGTAATCTTACTTAGCATAAAAAGTACAAAAGGTAGTAGTAGCCCTCTATAATTAATTAAGATAGCAAAACATGATGATGAATTTCCTTTAGAACAAAGAATTGAAACAATGAGTAGTTAATGATCTAGTGGCCCAAATCAAAACACTAGAAATTCTAAGATCAAATAAAAATTTTAAAGAGTATGTTTTCACAACTAGCATAGGAAGAGGAGGATTCATCAAAAAATATACTTAAGATCAAAGTAATTTAAATACATTGTATATGACATAAAGAAATAATAGAGGTAGATATTTTATGAGAGGAAGATGGAATTCTTAAGGATAAAGAAATGCATAAACATACTGCTTCATTCTTGCATGTGCACTTTGGAAAAGAAGAGGCAACACCATAGAAATATGCTGGTACAACACTTGACTTCATGCTTATCAACTCCAAGATAAGAAACCAAAAGAAGCCACAACTTTAAGCTTAAATCAAGAAGAAAATCAAGGTAAGCTAAAAGCCCTCAACTCTAGTAATACTATCATGAAAAATTCTTGGATTATAGACAATAGTTTCTCTAATCACAAGACTCATTATAAGACTCATCTTCTTCAACAAAAATCAAACAAAATTGGTAGCATAAAAATAGAAGATAGAAAGTATCTAAATATAGAGAGAGATGGAAATTACATTGCCAAAGTACCCAACAACCATGTTATAGCTGTCACTAATGTTTTCTATGTACCGAAGTGCTCTAATCCTCTTATCTTAGTAGAATAAATGACCAAGAAAGAAATAAAAGTCATCTCCAAAAGTAACTAGTACATTATTAAAAAGAGAAATAAAGAAAAAATTATTAAAATATAAGCCTATAATAATATAATATATTATATGAAATGTAATCATTTTAATCTTAAAAGAAATCATATCCATGACACCAAGCAAGCCATTGTTTAGATTACTACCTCAAAAGTTGAGATATAAGAAGATAGTCAAAATACATTCAAACATCAACACAACATAGCAAATGAAGAAGAACCCAGAACTTAACATAAAATTTTCGAACATACAAAGTATAACAATGTAAAAAAGATGACAAAGCTAAAGAAATAAATAGGAATCCAAATCAAAGACACTACCAAAAAAATATGAATTGTACATCCAAGGAAAGTAAACCAATAGTTCTTACACTACAACTATGTAAGAAAAGACAACCCTTTGGATCTTCTTCATATAGAACTCATTGGGCTCATCCCCATTACCTAAATAAAATGAGCCAATTATATACCTAGTATGAAAGATGATTACTTAAAATAAACTTTGATTTACAACATGAAAAACAAGGCTAGGGCAATAAACAAATTCAATGACTTTCTATACCATCATGAAAAATACCACGAACCTATGCATCAAACCAATCAAATTAGATAAAGGGAAGAATTCTTGAATTAATATTTTAAAGAGTTATATATAAATCGAGACATTTTTCATCTAACCACATGTAGATATAGTCCATAGTCAAATGGTATTGTATAAGAAAGGACAAAACTTTATAAGACATGGTAAGATGTCTTTTAAAGAATGCACAAATCATAGACAACTTTTAGAGATGGCCATAAATGCAATAACTTATGTCATCAATAGAATAATCAAAAATAATAACAAACATAGGTCTCCATATGAGCTCTACAAGAAACTAGTAAACATGAAACATAGAAGAACATTTGGATGCCATTATTATGTTTTACTCTAAAACAATTCATAGATAAATTGGATAGTAGAGGAAAGAAATGTGTTTTTCTAGGATATAATACTAAAATAGGTAGATAAACTTTATTACATGATTAAATGTCACATTTTTTGCTATGATCCCATAGAGAAAAATTGGCACTCATATAGAGATCTTGAATTTGTGAAAAATAAATTTGGCATGAAAGATTTTTAGATCTAAAAGAATAATCAGAAATCCAAAATAATCCCAAACCATGGGTATAAAGAGGTCACCTTTATAAGCAAATGTTGGACAACCATTTTAAAAGTAGAACCACTAGATCAAATGTTATTAGAAACCTAGCATACTCATCTTTCTCTTAGAACCAATAAATGTGGAAGAAGCTTTGAAAATAAAAACTTGGAAGGAAGCCATAGATAAAAAATATCAATGCATCATGAAGAAAGATATGGAAATTAGTTGATAAACCAAAAGGAAAAAAGATGACAGTAATTGGTTATACAAAATTTAATTTAATGGAAAGGGAGAAGCTATGAAATATAAAGAAATGTTTGTAGCAAGAGGTTTCAAACAAAAAAAGAACACATATACTATGAGAAAATTTCTTCTCTAGTTGTAAGATTCAAAGCCATTAAACTTATCATATCAATTGCTACTCATGAAAAACTAAAACTATATTAGATCGATGTTAACTTAAATTTCCTAAATGACAACATCAATGAAGAAGTGTACATTTATCAACCAAAAGGATACACTATAAAAGGAAAGAAAGACAAATTTTGCAAACTAAAGAGGATCCTATATGTCCTAAAACAAGATCCTAGAGCTTGGTTTCATAGAATTAATCACTATTTTTTGAAGAAATAATACTCATCATGCATGTTAAAACCAATTTTGTACTATAAAAATGACAAAACTAATTTTATAATCATTTCTCTTTATGTATATGATATGATATTTTCAACTAAAAATGACAAACTAATAGAAGATTTATAAAATAACATGACAAACAAATTTGAAATAAAAGATCTAGGGAAACTAAAGTATGTTCTTAAAATACAAGTTAACCAACACAAGGAGGAAATTAAATTTCATAAAAAAAATATGCTATAAGCATATTAGAAAAATACAAAATTACTAAAGAAAACACCACCAAAGTTACTATTCCTCATAACATAAAGCAAGAAACCAAAGAAAACATAACTTTAGTTGATGCCACTTTGTACAAAAGCATGATTAAAGAACTTAGATTTCTATGTCATAAAAGAAAAAATTTGGAATATAAGAACCTAGATAGTCTCATCTCAATACATTCATTTATGTACTAAGGTATGTGAAAGTCACATTAGATCATGGAATCACTTACAGAAAAGGTGATGAACAATTTAATACTTATGTAGATGTTTATTAGGGAGGTGACCACAATAATAGAAAGTTAACATTAGGAACTATAATATTTCATGGAAATAATGCTATATATTTGAAATATGTAAAAAATAAACATCTATGAGTCTTTCAACATATGAAGCAAAATTTATTGTCATAATAGAACATACTCAACACATCCTATGACTAAAGAAATTTATGAATCATTTTGGCTTTCTTATAGAACTTCCCATCAATCAATATTATGATAAAAACTTCAACCATACAACTTTTAAATGAACATGTTCTTCAAAAAAGATCAAAGCATATGGTAACCTAAAAGTATATTGAATAATCATGATATCATAGTTGCAAGATCATAGATTATTATATGATGTTGTATATGCAATGTATTGGCCTAAGGTTATACCTATAAATATGAGTCCATTGTCATGTCAAACTTACCATTTGGTGAACCTAGTAGTTAGACTCTATTAGTTTTTTTTTCTTAAACCTAGTGATAGTTGTGAGTGCCCACATTGTGATGATTAATAGTTGAGTGACATATTTATTCAATTGAAGTGTACCAAGATATACTTCATGTCTAGCAATAAAGATGGAGATTATTCTTTTCCATTGTAACATTTCACTTAGTCTAGACTAATTTTTTATTTGTATTTTATATTTCTAATATTATTTACTTTTTCNTATTTTTTATTTGTATTTTATATTTCTAATATTATTTACTTTTTCCATGTTCATTGGAAACTTGCTAGAATAAATATGACCAATTTCAAGCACATAAATATAATTTTCTAATAACTCAATAGTGTCTTAACTTAATTCACTTAGTATTAAGTTACTTGATGATGCCATTGAAAATTATATTAGTCTAGGGCATGTCTAGCAAGTTAAGAATGAATACTTATTCTTATAGGCTAGTATAGCATTATATTTCTATTATTCATAGTTCATAAAATTTATATTCATTTTGTAATATTTTGCATTAGCACTCTAAGAGCCAACCAACATCATTTGATGACATATCTTATTAGGAGTTGAATCATATACCTTGAGTTCTACTAACTACGATAAGAAGTTAATGATTTCACACTCATTATTATAAAGCTAGTATACAATATTATTCCATCCTCATATTATGATATTTTCACTTATGTATGCTTGTGTCCTATATGTTTGGACATTGAGAACTCTCTCTACTCATCATTAGCATCATTTCGAAGGATGGTGTCAATCTATACTAGATACTTGATTTCATTAAGAGTTTGTTGTGTCAACACTTTAAAAGATTTACCTTTCAAAATATAATAATTTTTAAAATACATATGTGAGTAATAATTAGTGAATATGTCTTCAACACATAAAGTGAATTCTCTACTTGCTAGTGATATTAATGAATGTGATAGAGCATATATAAAAGAAAATTAGAATGGATTGATGCAAATAAGAATTTTGTATACTCATGCTAACTCATATTATCTTTAGGATGAGAAATTTAGATGGAGGAACTTACATGTTAATATTGTATTGTAATCTAATCATTCAACACCATCTATGATTTAAGTAGCCCTACTTAGATTAGTCCTTCATCACATATTTGAAGGTTATCAAGTCACAAAGAATATGGCTAGACCCTGCCAGTTAATAGAAGCCCATATCAGGAGAGATGTTATTAAGAAAGAAAGATATGAACAAGAGATAGGAAAAAAAGCATCTCAACTAGTCATAATATCTAAAAATAAAGAGACAAGATAGCAAGCGGAAAAGTCTCACTATCATCGATCTCATTCTCATCCACCTATTCTATATGTTGAAAATTCTATGCAACAAAAGTTACATTCTACTTTAGTTGAGACACCTAGAAGAAATGAGATAAACCCCAAACTTAAGAAGGATCTAAGGCCAAGGATCTTGAGTAGATCTAAAAGAGATAAATCAAGGGTTTATAACAAGAGAACCAACTAGCATCATTATCCAACTCCTTCATACTCTTCATCACATTCATCAATAGTTCCAGCAAAGGAAAAAATAGATATGAAGAAAGGGCATCAATAAGGAATCAAGAGAAAATTCTTGACAAGGAGAGAAGAAGAAATCATAACAAACACCAAAAAAGAGAAAGACATAATGATGTAGATGAAAGTGAAGGAGAAGAAGAAAGAGAAATAAAGTAAAGACATAGAATAAGAAATGAGGAAGGACATTGGAGGGGCTAATGAGTCATGTAATGGCATTCTATAACATAATTATAAGCCTTGAGATAGGGAAGTGTCATGTATGGCATGTGTTAGTAGTCCATAATGTGTGGTTAAGGTTCATATTTATTAGGGATGCATTTTTGCCTTCTATATCACACTTTTTGGTTGTTTGCATGTTTTAGGTATCTTAGGATATTTTTGATCTTGTTCAACCATCCCAAGGACTTACAACATGTTCCTTTATGTTTCATCTTTTACTTGGGACTCGTGAGATGGTAATAGAGGTAGGGGATGCATTAATGCCCTTGCATCAATGTAGAGGCATTGCCACATCTATTTCTTGGCCTTAATTACTTCCTTATATTTGAAGTGTAACTTTGAAATGACCAAGTTACATTGAAAAATATTTGTTGATGCCCAACCATTGATGAACCTAAGTCAAAACTTAAATAGTTAAGTTTAGCTCTCATTTGATATCTTGGTCATTTTCATATTTTCTTCAAATTTTAGCATTTAGTTTTGAGTGAAGAACTTCTCCTCCCTTGGGTAAGTTGATTTTCTTCCTATTTTGTATGTGTCTTGAGTCGTCACTTTCAAAAGTGAAACTAGACTCTGTTAAAGTTCTACCATACTTACATACCTAGAATCGTTTAGTGGATGAGCATTCTATTATGCATTAAGAATAAATCTCATGATTTTCCTCATGTTATATGTTGTAAATTTTTTAAATAATTAAAAATACTAAAATACAAAACTCAAGCTTATTTAACACATTAATTAATTAATTAATTTATTCATTTACATATTCATTGAGTTGCGATGATTCATCCGTATTCAAGGAGGTCATAACTATATGGAGTGGTGTTGAGTCATGAAGGTTATGACTAGGATTTGTTTTATTAATTCTATGTGGGATGTTGCACTTATTCCTTAAGGGATTATAACTTATGAGTATGTGCATGTATGAGCATTTCCACTTACCTTAGAAGGAATTACAATGCATATGTATTATTTATTATTTTACTATTATCTTTATAAAATACATAAAAATTATAAAATATGAAATGATAAATATTTTCTTTCTTCTTAGTTACGGAAAACATGGGTTCACATTGCATGATGTATATGATAACATATTTTATATTTATTAAATATAAAAAAATATTAAAGTGTTCTTGGCAACTAACTTAACATCGTGTTTAAAGTTAATGACTAGATCACACTATGTTTCATATGATATAATCCCATTAGTTATGGCTGATGGGAATCCTTTCATTGACATCATTTCTAAGGAAGGTATTGATGAATTACCTTGAAATATTTGTAGATTCTTGGTTTAACATATGTTCAATTAAAGTGTGTGTTTCCTTTAGTGTTGTATGTAGGTTACTATCATAAGTGATATGGAAAAAAAATACTTAAATCTCACCCAAGACCTTTGGCAATAGAAATGAGAGAATGTGAAGGAGTGTCCATGTTACATTTAAAAATTTTGATGGTGACCCTCTATCATTAATTTTCTTGACATATGACCAAGATAATTAGGAGAGGCAATGCGATGCTTATGGGGTAGCTCTTAATGGAAGAGACCAAAGTTGTACAATAGTCTTAAGAAGCCACTAATAAATCTTGACTTGAAAGATGATCAAACATTTTACATGACATCAGATCTAGTCAAAAATAAATATGATCCCCATTGATCACAAGAGATCCAAGGCCAATTAGCTAAGTAGAAAGCATGTCATAGCATTATGTTTGATCATTTAGAGAAGGAGGATGATGAAGCTAATAGGAAAGGAAAAAGTCCAATTTGACATGAAGGCCGATGATCAAGTAGAACTTACCAAAGTATATTGAGAAAGAATGATGCAAACCTACTATCCAAGTTCTAGAATTTACAATTATTTGGGCCATTTGGTGATGAGAATCCCCTACTATTTGTTAGGGGTGATTATCATGAACTCAATGAAGTTATTTACATTCTAGGAAAGCATGTTAGTGGTGATAGTTATATCAAGCATGTCAACATGGTTGATGTTCGAACTTATAGAGTACCTACCAATAATGATCCTCAACTACAAATGTAGGCATTTGACAATGTGTGATATCTTCAGTGGATCATTAGTGATTGGTAGAAGTTATGGTTATTTCCTCACACCTTCACTGATCATGTGAAAACTTGGTATAAATGCTTATCCCATTAAATCCATTTAGTAGTGGATAGATAGTTGAAATCATCTACATCAAATTTTAAACCTATGCTTGCATTTCTAATGTCTAGAGGGCATGGTTAAAAGAAGGCAAGAAGCTTGAAAACCTTTATACATTAACATGGAATAATACATGAAAACTAATCATTATTGTCTAAACCATGGTTTCAACCAAAGGGAACAATTAATGCACATCATGGAAGATATTTAGCAAAAGATAAGTGAGTTTGTATACATGTAAGTGATGAGCTACATACACAAAAAGTCCATGGTCCAAATCAAAGAATGTCTAAATAACATTGTAATTATGGAAGATAACTGGTATAAGTGAAAATCAACTAAAGACTACAATTATGATATTGTACATTAGAGGGAGGAGAAAAATATTGAAGGTACAATTAATGAGTCATCTAGTGGCATTTTGATAGTCAATTGTAAGCCATGGATTTGGGATATGTTTTATGCACTTGGTATTTATGGTTTTTGCATGCATTGTTGAAGTTTCTACCTTCTATGTTTGCATCCTAATCTTCCATTTCATGCTTGTGTTGGTGCATGTTTCAAAATTTCCATTATAGATTTCTTTGAAAATATTTGGAAGTCCCCAATATGTTCCTTGAAATCCCATCTTTTATCTAGGAAATTTTGAAAAAGTATTCATGGCAAGGGTGTACTAGCTTCTCTATGCTAGCACACCCCTTGCATCAACATAGGAGTGGTAATGCATGCCTTTTGATGTCTTGGTTTGGGAACTTTGTCCTCTCTACCTTATTGGATATGTTTTGGGATGTCTTAGCTATGCTAACTGTCCTCTATTAACTCTTAAGCACTAGAAATCCCTTGTCATTTTGTTGCAAAAACTATAGATACCTTAGATGAGCTCTATATGAATCAAGAACTTGATTCCAAGAAACTTTCCTTAGATTTTGGTATCTAATTTTATGTGAAGAGCTCTTCCTCCATTGGGTAAGTGATTCCTTTCTTGTTTAGCATGTGTTTTGAGTCATCACTTTCATAAGTATAGCTAGACTGTATCAGAGTGCCATTTGGTCAATGCAAAGTCTAGTATTTTCACAGTAAATAAATCTTATTATTTTTCCTCATTTTTGCATTGTTGATGGCTTAAAAATTAAAATTTCAAAACATTATAAAACATTAAAACCATACAAATATTTATTTATTTCTCATTTTCATAAGCTACAACAATTCAAACTTATCTAATGAGACTACAATTGTATGATATTGTATTGGTCCATTGAGGTTATGAATAAGAGTCATTTTATTTTCATTTGTAATTATGTATTGTAATGTCTAAAAACATTAGTGGCTAGAACACTAAGGGATTCCCAAGCACATATCCTAACCCCAAGTTTGTAGGAAGGCGATGCTAGAGAAAATGAAAATGGGGTGCCCTGAATGATCTTGTCGATCAAACAGGGACTTACGTCATGTTAAAATGACCATGTGCAAAAAATGATTGTAGAGCATCAAACGTAGGAGTTGGAATAAGTGGGAATACAATATGCATAATAGCGAGAGAATTTCAACATGCGTATATATGACAATAGAAATAAATAGATACACTAACAGTTTAAAATACTATAGAAAAGAAATGAAATGAGAGTGCGAGTAAAGAAATGCACCACCCCAAGCTTGGGGGACATGACTTTTGATTGAATGATGTGTACAATGGGCATGCAGTGTAGACAGAAACAGTTGGGAAGCAAGGCAATATGGTCACATTCTTTGGAAAGCTATAGACATGGTGTTGGTAGATGCAGAGCAGTTAACGCTTATCTAAGGGTTGCTACGCTATGCACGTGTAGGTGTCACACTCAAGTGTGGGAGTGCAACAAGGATTTGGAAGACTTTAATGCTAAGATTTGTCACTCATCCACCTTTTGTTCACCAATATTTTTCCAAAGCTAACTACCAAAAGCCAACCCTTAGAATGTCATTTACTAGGGTATTTATAGAGCCAGGGTTGGGGGAGGGATGTGGTTTTAACACCACCTATCTTGGGTCCCACGTAGCATGAATGTGGATGTGTTACACTGATGTCATATGCTCAAAGTGTGGTGCTATGCTGGATAGGACAAGAATAGGAATCAAAAATATGCCAAACTGTGATCATATTGCCTAGATGGCATGTGCTAGAATCTAAAGAACTACCATGTTTCTACAAGAACACCTAGAACAAATGCAAATTGAAGCCTATGCTACAGGACTACATCTTTCCTCCTCTTTCGAGTAGGGTCAAGCATAGGGACAACGTTGGGGATCAATAGGGGGTGTAAAGAAAAAAAAGCAAACTACCAATCTTGATTACTAGAGAGTCACTAGAATAGGAATGAAGGTCAATGGTAAGCTTTGGGAACTTTTGGAAGACAGTTGATGAATTTTTTCAAGTGTTATGTTGTCTACACTACCCAGTGTAACGTAGTGTAAACACTTGAAAAAATGTGAAATTTTGGCTTGCTACATTGTGCTATGCTACACAGCATAGCACAACATTGCACTCATTTGTCAATTAATTTCTTCAAAAACTAAAAACACCACTCTGAGACTCAGTAGGAAAAGAAACTTCAACAATTGGTAGCTACACTTTTCATGTTGAAAGAGCTTGATGCCTTTTGGTTTCATTCTTGGGAAAATTTTAACCCTAACACCTCTGCTACGTTGTGCTATGCTATGTAGTGTAGCATGATGTAGTATCTAGTTTTGCATAAATTTTAATCCCATCTACAATGCTTTGTCATTGAACGTTGATCATGCTCTGAGAATGCAATTCAAAAGGTGGCCTTGGAGGTCAAAGACTTGCGAAATGCATCTTCTATGTCTGGTTCAACACTTAGAAACACTTGAGTCTCACATGGCCTGCTACCCTATCTATGTTGTGCAAGGTAGCAGAGTGTAATAGGTTTAAAAATAGAAAATTTTCCAAACTACTTTGTCTGTCCTGAATACTTTTAATAGCTCCTATCCTGGCATCTAGGTTGACTAGATTTCAAGACCTGTGTTAAGCTGGGCAAGGTAGAGAGCATAGCAAGCTTGACGGTCGGGAAGATAGAAAATTTACTGAGCTGTATAATTCATCCTCAGTGCCCCTTTTGTGCAAACTAGCCTTAACAATGGGTGCTATGTTGATTGTGCTACAGAGCATAGTAGACAAGCCTAGAAATAACCTTGTAGGTCTTAGGACTTCTAGGGTTCCATGTTTTTTACATGGCTCAGTGTGACACCATCCTTGGAGGAATTTTTTTAAAGTTCCAATGTTCGAACAAATCTGATGCTGAGTTACGAGAGGCCAAAATTGATGGTGTTTCACTAGCCCCTCTTTGTCGACGTCTAGAGTATTTTCTTGAGAGATGTCAACAAAGAATACAAAACACCATGATGAACATGACACCAATACCATTAGTTAATGTCCACTTAGATGATGCTTTGTTATGCTTGAGAGTGCTAGGAGAGTGAAGAATGGTACAGAAGAGGGCATAGGTTTGAGGAGATGGGGTCTGGGGACAATGGATGGAGAAGGAAAAAAATGTAGGATGCAAGACCATGAGAGCTATTTCCATAGCGTGATCCCTCATTGAAGTGCTTATGAGGGAGTTAGCATGCATATGTGTCTTTCCCCTTTGTATTTCAACCTCTCATTGGAGCACTTAAAGATTGTCGATCAAAGGTTGGGATGGTTGCAAAGTGGTAACTGTGCCATTTGACTTGGGAACTTGTCTTATTTCATTTATTTTTCCCTTTAATTTTCTTATTATTTTATTTTATTTTTATTTTTTTGGGGGCAAATTGCACATCCATATCCACTTGAAGACAATTGTGTCGTCACTATTGGAAAAGTGTTTCCTCTTCAGGATGAGTTGTCTTACATTCATATGGGGCTTTAACCAACCTAAAGAGGCTTCCCATGGGATGAGTTACATTACATTATTCATGGGTTTAGTAGTTAAGCATGGGAAAGGGTTTCATGTGCATTGGAGAGGCTTGTGAGGGGATGTTGAAAATTGCAAAGGGAGAAGATAGAGTTTAGGTTAGTTGAAGGGATATCAGGGTATGCACTCTCAAGTAGCTAGGCTAATCATAGTGGTTACTTTGGAATAATGTGATGTGTTGCTCTTATGGTGAAATGCATTCTTGATCGATGCCATTTCAGCTTTATCCTACAAACAAAATAGAGAGAAAACCAAAAAAAACAATCACCATGTGAAGTGAGGGCGAATTCCTATTTGCTTAGGACATTGCAAGGGCTACAAGTGCAATGTTTGGTGCATGTAATGTCCAAAGTAGGAAGGCCACTACAAGCGTCGATGGTGGTAGGCTGAAAAACTCTAGTAGCCACACCGAAGGTAAGGACCCAAGAGGCTAGGAGCAATGGTGACGCAGGTGCTCAAGAATCCTCACCAAAGGTAGGAGCCAAGAAATTCAACCATGAGGTGGGAAGTCAAGCTATTGAATGCTCTTCCAAACTCAAATGGTAGCAAGGGCTAGAGGATGGAAACATTGTGACTAGGCGACAATAGTGTTGGGACTCTAGCAGGAGGTGCTAATAGTGAGAGCTATGACTAAGATGATTGGCAATGGTGGTGGTAGCTTTGGAAGGTCAACAAGATGTCAAACGACATCTTTGAAAGATTAGCAAGATTCTAGGGATGAAGATGTTGAAAATTTCCCAGAGGGTTTTTTTTAGGTGGCATGACCTTCATTATGGAACTGCAATGCCTCACCCGATCTTGTCCAAGAGAACTGATGATGGAAGATCGGAAGTATGCTTGCTCACTTGTTCATAGGATCACATGTGTTGGATTAGAGATGTTACTTTACAAACCTAGTTTTAGGCCTTGGTAGACTATTGGATGTGCTAGTTTAAGGTCCTAATAGACCATGGTCCCAATTTAAGGTCTGGGCAAACCATGTTGTGCTAGTTTAAGGTCTTAGTAGACCTTGATGTCCTAGTTTAAGGTCCCAATAGACTGTTATGCTAGTTTAACGTCGTAGTGGATGGGGGATGGCTAGTTTAAGATCATAGTGGACCATGCTATGGGTGCCAATTTTATGTCATGGCCCAAGAACATGCTATGCTAGTTTAGCATTGTGACAGATGATCTATGCTAGTTTTATGTCATAGTAGATGATCTATGCCAATTTAACGTCATAGCAGATGATCTTTGCTAGTTTTACGTCATAGCAGATGATTTGTGCTAGTTTTATGTCATAGCAGATGATCTTCTTACTTTTTCTTATATTTAGTATGACATTGCATGTTACACATAGTATGGTTTCAGGTACAAAGGATTAATAAGATTTGTGAACTTGTTGCCATCTAAGTTAGCCAGCTTGAATGCCCCATTTTCATATGCTTTCGTGACCAAAAAAGGCCCTTCCTAGTTAGTTGAGAATTTATTCATGGCCTCATGAATAGCCTTACGGACTAGATCCCATTTTTTCTTAGGCATTGGTGTAGATTACAATGATTTTTTTGTTGTTGCTTATCTTGATACCACTTGATACAGCTCAACGTTTGGATGTGTTCTTCCTTCGTAGAGTCAAGATCAATGATCCTTGACTTGTTATTTTGAGCCTCATCCATAAATTTCAGGAGGATCATTTGGAGTGATGGGACCTATAATTCAAGAGGCAGCACCACCTCAGATTCGTATACAAGACTATATGGGATTTTACCTATGGTAGTTCTACAAGTTGTGTGATAAGCCTAAAGCATGTAGATGAGTTACTCATGCCACCATCGCTTGCTACTGTTGAGCATCTTCTTTGGAAGGTTGAAAATGGCTTTGTTGGTGAATTTTTCTTGGCTATTGGCTTGGGGATAATATAGCGATGAGAAAGAATGTTTAATTCCTAGATTTTTGAAAAGGCTTTAGTTTCCGTGCTACTGAGTTAGGGCCTGTTGTCTGTAACGATAGTCATAGGAAGGCCAAATTGACTCACTATATTATCCAAGATGAATTTGAAAACCTATTGAGACATGGTTTTCCTAAGGGGAATAGCTTCTACCCACTTGGTAAAATATTTAGTTGTAGTAATAATGAAACTATGCCTTGTAGAAGACTTGGGGGTTATGGGCCCTATGATGTCTAGTCCCCAACACTAAAAAGGCCACATGATTTGTGTGGTATGTATCTTAGTAGGTGATACATGTATTAGGTTTTCATGACATTGACATATATCACATGTCTTGACCTTAGAGAGGCAATCATGCTCCATATAGGACCAATAGTAGCTTAGCCACCTAATTTTTGCCACCATAGCTCTAGGAGCTATGTGGCCTCCACACAATCCCTCGTGGACTTAATCAATGATTCTTTGGGCTTCTTTTCCACTTACATAAATTAGAAATATCCCATCATAAGATTTACGACATAAAGCACCATCACCTATAAGGACATACTGCCACAGTCATTTTCGTACTATGTCTTTTTGGGTAGATGTTAAGCCTTTTGGAGGCTCACCATGTTGGAGGTATGTTTTGATATCATCATACCATTCTTGAGTGTGGCCAACACTTACAAAAATGATATTGAGTGTGTGAATAATAGGGTTAGTGAATTCCACTATTAAAGTAGGTAAGGTAGAAACATGTGTGGTGGCATGCTTAAAACTAACATGGCTAATGCGTCGGCTATAGTGTTTTAATTATGGGGGATGTATTGAATGTCTAAGATTGCAAATTATTTTAGTAAGTATTTTTCCAAATCATAGTAAGGTTGTAAGTGTTGTGCTTTATAGGTGTAGACCTCTATGACTTGGTTAATGACTAGTTGCAAATTGTCTCATATTGCTAAATTTTGAATCCCTGACTCTCAAGCTACTAAAATTTCCCTAAGAAGACCCTTGTACTCTGGTACATTATTTGTGCAAAGAAACATGAAGTGGTATACAAAAGGTCAGATCTCCCCAAATGGAAATGTATAAATAGCAATAGCACTACCACCTTGTGTGGTTGAGGCACTATCAAAGTGTAGGATAGCTTCAATGTTTGCAAGTACTATGCTTATATTGTTAACATGCTTATCTAGAAATTTGGGTTCTATGGTTGCTTAGTCATCTGTGGGTGAGGCTCTAAGTTGTGTAGCTATTTCTTAACCTTTTATAGATGATTGTACTATGTAGTATAGGTAAAATTCTATGATTATTGCTTTCCACCTAGCTATCGTACTACTTTCATATATATTGGTTATAATGGCCCTGATTATGTTATTTTTGCAAATGATATTGACTTAGCTATGAAACAAATATTGTCTCCATTTTTAAAGTGAAAATACTAAATCAAGGTAATTTTCTTCTACATCATTGTATTTTTCTTCATAAGCTATCAATGCATGACTCAGGTAGTAAAAAGGAATTTCAAAGTCATCATCTCTCTTTTGATAAAGAAAGGTAGCAATGGACATATCTGAAGTTGCAAGATAAATGTAAAAGGATTATCTCTTTCTGGAGGATAAACAGTAGGAAGATGAAGAAGCTCCTTTTTTAAGTTATCAAATGCTTCCTGGCATTGTTTCATCCATTCAAAGTTAGCTCCTTTTTTAATTAAGTGTTGCATTGGATGCAATTTATTTGTCAACCTCGCGATAAGTCTTCATATAAACTATATCCTGCCTTGCAATCCGCATAACTCTTTAAGGTTTGTTGGTGGTGCTAAGTTGACAATGGCTTTGAATTTATCTAGGTCTACACGTATTCCTATTTCTGATACTATGAAGCCTAACGTGTGTCTATTCTTGACACTAAAGAAACATTTTTGGGGATTGAGATGAAGGTCATGCCTATGGAAAAGTTGAAGGACTAGATTCAAGTCATTTGCATGATTAGGCACTTTCTTATATTTTACTGCTATATTTTCGACATAGTCATTTAGTCGTTCTAAAAGATAGTCACTAAAAATGTAAGTCATGGCCCACTGGTATGTTGCTCCAGCATTTTTTAGTCCGAAGGACATCATTGTGTAACAAAACATTCCCCAAGGGGTCATGAAGGTAGTTGCAAGTTGATGTTCAAGGTTTATATAGATTTGATTATATCCCGAGAATCCATCCATGAAGGATAGTAAGGCATGGCCAGCTATAGTATCGACAAGTTGGTTGATACTGGGTAATGGAAAATTGTCCTTAATGGTTGCTTTGTTCAAATCTCTTAAGTTTATACAGATGTGTATGCCTCTAGTTTTCTTGGAAATGACTAAGTTTTTTGATACCCAATTCATATAATCGATTGCCCGAATGAATCCAACTTGGTAAAGCTTGGTGATTTTGTTGCACATAGCTAATGTAATCTCTGGTTTAATTTTTCAAGATTTTTGTTTGACTACTTTGACATGTAAATCTAAGATAATGTTGTGTTGTATTATGGATGGGTCTAAGATCCAGAATGTCTTCATAAGACCGTGCAAACACTTTGACATTATCGTTGAGAACTTTAGCAATATTTTGTTGAACCTATGGCTCTAGTAAAGAGCTAAGTTTCAATGTTCTCACCATACTTTCTCATGTGGTCACCGGAATTTCTATAAGTGGATCTTCAATTACATCACCAGCCTCTAGGCCTAAGGCTTGGACTAGATGTTTTGGCCAGTCTAGTGATGTTTCTAAGGATGCTACATCAGTGTTACAAGGAGGTGGCTCAAAGTCTACAAGCTCTATGTTCAAGTATCTTATGAATCTACCATGGGGTCTAGTCAATATTAGAGGTGAATGAAGATCATCATGTGCGGCCATTCCTGAGTGATCTTGCAAAATAGCCAATAAACAAAAGACGTCAAGTGACACTTACCTAACATAGCAACATAAAGTGAAATGTATGAAAAGTAATTATGTAATATCTCAAAATTCCTAATTTAAGGTCATAGAAAATCGTAACCATGCGTGGAATGCAAAAGTACATTTTGAAATTTCTAGTTTAAGGTCTTAGCGGACCGTCATCGTTCTTATGGTATAAAGGAAATTTCAAAATTGCTAGTTTAAGGTCATAGCGGACCGTCACTATGCTATGCTGCAAGGAAAACAAGATGTCTCGTGTTATGCGTGGGACATAGGACATTCCATGTTATGTGTGGGACATGGAGCATCCCATGTTACACATGGAACATAAGATGTTCTATGTTACATGTGAGACATGGGACCTTTCGCGTTATGAGCGGGACATGGGATGTCCTGGAAAAGTGACATATCATGTAACCTTGAAGTGTATAAATAGGGTTTTACCCATGGTAAACCTATCATTTTCATTATCAAAGCTAACAACCCAAAGCATAGTGCATTTTAGTGAAGAGAGTGTAGCACTTGTAGAGTGTAACACCGACAAGCCAAAACTTACCACCAAGACAATGGCTCGTAGGAGTGAGCATAGACATTAGGGCCTTGCAAATGTGGATGAAGGGGAGTGCACCCTGTGACATCTCCCTAGAGCATGCATTGAAGAATGGTAAGAGGCATTGTTTGCCCAATAAGCCACTATGATGCCCTTATTTGTGCTATGCATTTTTTTGGTACTATGGAAATCTATCGAGTGAGACTACTGTCGCCACTATCTTCACCATGGGCACCATGTCCTAGTTGCTATAATTGCTACAGATACTATGTTGTGGATGTTGCTCCTATGGTTTTGATACCACCATAGCCACTATGCTATGGCTATTTTAGCTACTATTGTGGCTATTTCCATGGCCGTTGTCATCACCATTACAGCTGCAACCATGGTTGTTAAGTTGTGGCTTTAGCCGTCATTAATGTGACTAGGGTGATGTACCATTTTTCTTTTTTTTAGGGAAGGATTTTGAGTGCTCTGGGTAGCATAGCATATGTGGGAGGTTTTTTTTTTAATTTTTTTTTTACATTCTGTGGGGTGGCATAAGGCAAGGGCCTTGCAAGCATTCTATGTTTTTCCCTTAGGCCGTGTTGCCACTAATAGCATAACTAATAACATTAAATGTTTGTCCACTTGCATCGCTATGCCTTTTATGAGCATGATGCTTGCTACGCTACACAGGGCATATTCACTACATTGCATAGGATCTACGTTGCCCAAGATATACCTGCCATGCTGCAAAGGACAGACATGCTATGTTGCTAGGGATGTAGTTGCTACCCTACCTAGGATGTATGTGCTATGCTCCCCAGGACATAGTCACTATGCTATCCAGGATGTATGTGCTATGGTGCCTAGGACATATGTGCTATGCTACCCAGGACATAGTCACTACGCTGCCTGAGACATAGCTGCTACATTGTTCATGCGGTTCAATTGCTACGCTACATCAAATACATAGAAAAATCTTGATTCAATTGATAGTTCTATGATTGTGCTATTCCATACTTAGAAAAATTGTTTTATGAAAGGGACTACTACACTGTATAGTAGTATGACTGATACTTAGAGAAAATGTTTTCAAAAATTATTTTCTTCAACAATTGTATTTATTGTGAACTAATGTCTCCATCATGCAATGCAGGGTTATGCTAAATCGAATCCTGATTGTGGTTGAATTAGTAGGAGTTCTATGTTGTATAAGTGCCCATGTGCCTAATGTCCCCCCACCATATGCGCGAGTCAGGAACCAAGCATTCTAGTTCTGAAAGGATGTGTAGGAATTCTTAGAATTCCTATTATGTCACTTTAGTGTAATGGTATGGTTGCACTTGGCTGGTGAAGCAATGGGCATCCTAAGTAAGACATTGTTTCCTAGAGCAAACCGAAGCATTCTCAAATTCATGATAGATGGGTCCACTGAAGGGGAAGAGGCAGGGGGCTTGAGTCAACATCCAAAAGGCTTTAGACTTTTGTCTTGGATTTGGGTGATGCCAGAGTTCAACTGTTATCATAAATATAACACTTTGTTCATTGCTTGTCATATGGGCACATTTTTTTAGAACTCACCTAGAACTGTCTACTGTGCTAGCAAGTGAGTTCAATTTATATGATCAAGGATTTTTTTTATTTGTCTTGCATTATTTGAAATTTTTATCTTGTTTTATTGTTGCTATATTTGTAATTGAAAAAGATGGTCTTCATGATAGAGAGGGGGCCTTAGCCCTAGCTCAAATGGCCCTTCAAGAGTTCTCCTTCGTTGAGAATGTATGTGCCAATGTTATAGAGCAACTTGGGGCTGATTTTAGAACTTATCCAACCAAGTACTCTAAGTTTTACATGAAATGTGAGGAGCTTGGGTGGTTAGATGGTGAATGGGCATCTTGTCAAGTACCCATTGTAGAAGAAGTGCTAGTGTAAATACCATCATTCCCCACAATGTTCACATTGGATGAGCTATATTATGTGCCTCTTTTTGTGTAATCTAGATCAATTTAATTAATTACCCCTACTTCCTTTTTTTGTTGATTTTATTCTTGGTTTTTGCAATGGCAGCCAAATTTAAGAAGGTTACAATGATTACCTCGAGATGTAATGAGGCTATCCTCTTCTTTAAGTATGGTGAGGTTGATGAATCATAGTGTTGGCTGTGTAGTGGGGTGCCAACAATGATTGTCAAGAAGGTTTAAGAGGTTGGGCTCATGGATATCCTTTTGGTTGTAAACATAAGGATTCCAGCTATGAAAATGATTGCCCTTGTAGATTCTTTCACTGAAAGCATAGACCACTTTCACACATGAGTTCATGGTGTGTGAGTGGTGTTTAAGATCACCGATAGTCTTTTTTAGATCTTTTCAATGTCCCTTTTGATGGTTTACCCATGGGGGAAAGGACTAGTAATGATGTAGACCATTGAGGAGGCATAGAAGAATGGTTGGGGACTAGCAAGAATGGCAAAGGTATCTATATGAAAAAGGTTAGATTGGAGGTAGCCCAAAATATTTACCCCATATTTCAAGATCGTGCCTTCTCCAAGTTGCTCTCCCAAGAGAAAATTTTTGGAGTAGAGTAGGCCTAGATCATGAGAGATGTAATTGAAGAGGGGACATGATATAATTGGATTAAGTATTTTTAGAAGGCCTACGGGTGGAAATGACTAGGCTATAGGGAAAACTTGAGATGCACTTCCATGTGCACTTTTCATTTTTCATTAATTGTTTGCGATGATTTGCTGAATTTTTTATTGTCCAAGAGAATGGGATTTGGGTGATATAGGATCATACATAGATATCCAAACCATGGATCTACCACATATTTCGCACCACCCAATCTCAAGACCCTCCAGAAGCTATTGGGGAGCCTTTTTCAGTGACAACTAAGGATCAGGCAGGATCATCCTTTCATGCATGCGATAGCTTTGGAGAGGATCCCCCTACTAACACGGGCAATGTAGTGAGGGTAGCATGCCTTATTGTAGAAATAATAAAATCAAAGTTTTAGATTAAGAAGTCTCATCCTGTAGAAGAGCCTTCACATATGAGTGAAGGGAGGGGAAAAAGGCTACAAATCAGAGTTCACAATGTGTAGTCTAAGCTTATTGGTAAGTATCCCTTAGCTAACTTATTTTTTGCCTTCCTTTTTACCTTTATGGTTGCATATCCCTATTGGACTAGTACCCCAATCTTGGCTTGTGCTTGGTAGATGAGGAAGAGGCTTCAGCTCCTAAAGAGGAGGCCCCTATTGCTGAGGAGGAGGCTCCTATTATTGAAGAGGAGACTTCTACTATAGAGGAGGAGGCACCTATTGTAGAGGATCCTTTTGTATATGATATCCCACAACTTGAGGGACATATGATAGCAGAGGAAGTTGCTACAGTCTTAAGGAAGCTTGAAGAAGAAGGGCTGCATTTTAAGAATAGTGAATTTGTTGATTTGTTTAATAGTGTGCCAATGGGCGACCCCCCCACTCTCACACCTGAGGGTTTGTTGGGTGGGAGATTTGCACTGTCATTCATGTTATCCTCCAATTTTTCCTCTCCTCTTCACAATGCTAACATGCTTTTTTGCATAGCGAGTACTAGTTCTGCTAAGGGCCTTTAGTCTTCATCTACTTTCCATCTAGAGCCATGAGAAGAAACTCTAGATAAGTTCACCTTTATGGAAGGCATAGTAGATGACATGATTGACCACCTGAAGCAAATTAACACTCAGATAGGTGTGCTTGGGCTATGGCATGTGTTGTTCCACTTTTGCTATCGTCCCATGANTCTTGGGCTATGGCATGTGTTGTTCCACTTTTGCTATCGTCCCATGACTAACACTTTCCTATTTTGATGTAATAGCTTCATGACTCAAATGGGACCAAAAATAGGAAGTTGAAGTGGAAACTGTACCTGAAATCCCTCTAGAGGTAACAGAGGTGCCTCATCACATATATGATGAGGTAAGTAGATGTGCACTACACTTAGCATGATCACTATGGGAGTGTAGAGCTATCAATGAGGACCTTTGGAAGTGAGTTTAGAAGCTTGAGAAGGAAAACGTGAATCATGTAGCTAAGCTAGAAGACTTGAGGTCATGGAATGAATTCATAATGGCTCATGAGAATTCTGATGTTATTTGGTGTATGGTTGTAATTAATTATGCTAGATATTGGTCGACCATACAACGCAAAAATGAGGCCACATGTAAAGTAATTGAACAATGTCTACAGATGGATCTCTTGGCATAAAAGAATCAAGATTGGAAAGATTATAGTGCTAAGGTATATGAATGGTGGTAGGCACAAAATAATCACAAACACATGTATAAGATGGAATGTGCCCCTTATTGTCAAAAGTACAAGGATGCATCTATAGAATGGCATGGTCATGAATTTTTCCTTGATGCGATCGGTGCTACTTGGGCCTATGATAAATTTGCAAAGAATCTACTGGTCAGTGAATCTCCCCAAAGCGAGATTACCATGCCTTCTAGGAAGGCCACCTCTACTACCTTTTCTCTAGGGGCACCCACATGGACAACTGTGGAGAAAGGAAAGATTTTAGTAGGCATTTATTTAGAAGAAGAAGATTGGGCCAATTTGAGTGAGAAAGAAATTTTCCAATGCTTGGCATATGGTCTTGACAAAATATCACCAGACATGGATGTGGGCCCATCTCAAGTTAGCCTAATTTTACTTTATCGCAATTTATTTCATGGTAGCTTTATGCATTGCCTCACTCTCTCATTGGATTATTGTTTTGGTCTTATTCTTTATTTATGCAGGATCCAGTTGAGGATAGAAGACCTAGCAGGGAAGCAACTAAAGACATAGGAGAAGAACCATAGCCTTGATGTTCTACAGTTTTAAAATGTAATCCCCATTATCGAGTGATGTTGCAACTTTGAGTGTGAACATGATTTTTGGACCATACATTTGCAATTTAATAAAAAGTAAAGTGCTTATTCCATTTCCTTTGCCTAATTTTTTGGCTAATATATTTAGGCCCCTTATGGCTCCCATGTTATAGTTTAAGGTAATTTCGGGCCGTAGTTAGTTTAAGGCAATTCTGAGCTATAGCTAGTTTAAGGCCATTTTGGGCTATAGCTAGTTTAAGGCCATTTGGGTAGTTAACATGAAGAGTGGGATGCTAGTTTTAGGCCTTGGTGGGCCATGAGATAGTTTAAAGCCATATGGGCCATAGCTAGTTTAAGGCCATTTTGGGCCATTGCTATTTTAAGGCCATTTCGGGCCATTGTTAGTTTAAGGTCATTTCAAGCCATAGCTAGTTTAAGGCCATTTCAAGCCATTGCTAGTTTAGGGCCATTTCGAGCCATAGCTAGTTTAAGGCCATTTTGGACCATGGGTAATTTAAGCTTAGAGGAGGTTGCTAGTTTTAGGCCTTGGTAGGCTGTGTGATAGTTTAAGGTCATTCCGGGCCATGACTAGTTTAAGGCCATTTTAGGCCATGACTAGTTTAAGGCCATTTTGGGCTATAGCTAGTTTAAGGCCATTTTAGGCCATAGCTAGTTTAAGGCCATTTCAGGAAGCGGTGATATAACTAACATAAAAGGTAAACACAATAGAACATTGAAACCTATACAAATAATAGTATTTAGAACAAAAGAATCAAAAAAGTAAACTAGGGCGATGCCCTAATTGTGTAACTATTTCGTAACTTGATGTTGGTTAGGCAAGGCGTATGGCTTGGAGGATAAAAAGTGATATTCCACTAAGTCATCATCAGCTATTAAGAAAGGAAAATCTGCCCATATAGTTTGTTTTTGTGGATTGTTAGTTTTTTCAGGATTATTGGTGGAGCAACATTGGGTTTTGACGTGGATAGGTGACACACCTTCAAAGATTTGTATCTCTGACCCCTGCTATGTGTTTATGTTGTTTATAGCCTAGTGGGAAACATCATTGTCAAAGGTCACCACTTCTGTACCTACATAAGGTAGATGGATCTCTTGATGTATTGGCAAAGAGACAGCCCTTAGCTGGGCTAACCGAAATCTTCCCAAGATCAAATTGAACCTAGGCATCTCTTCCACCATAATGAATTCTGTGCTAGTGGGGACTGATTCCCTACTACAAAGTTGGCAGTGATGGTCCCCTTAACTACAATGCATGTCTTATTGAAGGACTTTAGACAAGAAGTTATCATGGGCTTGATCTAGTCTACTAGGCCTAGCGTGTTAATAATAGGGAATGGGATCACATTAGTTGTAGCTCTATCATCAATGTGCATCCTATGAATCTTGTACTGACCTACCTAAATTTTTATGAACATAGTGGCAGTGGTTACCTAACCCATTTCAAAATCAGCATTAATAGCTTCATCATGAAAAGTCAAGTGAGTTTCCCATGTTTCTTTAGCTGTAGATGAAAGCATAATAACATGAATGGTTGTTTCCTCTATGGGCATGTCTTCTTTAACAGGTATAGATGCCAACATTCGAATCAAGGCTTCGTGGTGCACTATGGAGGTCATTATTAAATCATACAAGCTTAATATTGTATTTTTTATTTTAAATCTTGTTTAACTTATGGAAGGGTGTCTAGAAATTCTTGTCCAACACCCAATAGTTTTTTAGTTTTTA
Organism: Gnetum montanum; assembly: GCA_015680685.1. NCBI lineage: Eukaryota > Viridiplantae > Streptophyta > Gnetopsida > Gnetales > Gnetaceae > Gnetum > Gnetum montanum. The sequence continues at coordinate 25,528 of MNCI01004314.1, forward strand.
CTTCCTCCATGTGCCCTGAGAGACAAATTCCTTGGAGAAAAGAGGACTTGGCTTTTGGTTGAGCTACAGGATTTTAAGCCTTAGTAGTTGCTTGTTATGAATGAATTTCTATTTTATCTTTAAATTGTGAGGCCATGGGAATCACCGATAAATGGATGGGATTAGGGAGGCCTAGTGCAGTACATTCTCTAGTCATCTTATCCACTAGGTACTCATCATGTTTTCTTAGGTGAGGAGGTTGTGACGTAGTTCCAACCACTAGACCCTAAGCAGGTGGTGAGTTTTTATGCTTTGATGCCCTTATAAAAAAAGGTTCCTACATTGTTGCAATAGCATGTTGAGGGGCCTTAATTAGAAAAGGTGTGACAGGCCCTTGCAGCCATATCTTAATGACAAAAGGAGGTTGTTGCCTAGATGTCATTAAAGCTATAGTATCTTGAGAAGGTGCATGGACCACAAACTACTTATGTGTAGATTCTATGTTGTCATCAACACTAATAACATTAATAGTGTAGCTTGTATTATTAGCATTCAACGGGTCTTTGTAGACATTCATTGACTGGTTTTCTAGCCAGATAGGACTAGTTTTGTTGAGAACTAGTTTACCTTGATCAATCATATGTGGGATATCATCTTTCAATGCTAGGCAATAGTCGATGTCATTATTGCACAACTAGTGATAGTTATAGAATCATTTGACCCTAAAAGTTTTAGGCACAAGAGACTTGTTAGGCATGGCTACAGAGGGGTCTTGAAGGATTTCACAATACCTCTTGTGACACTCATGGGCCTCCTCTGACATTTTCTTAAATTGAATGCACCTAGCATTCATCAGTTGGTCTAATAGCTTTGATAGCTTAATCGGAAATGGGATGTATTTAGAGCAATCCTTACACTCAAAATTTGCCCTTGGTAGAGTTTGTGCCATGGCCATTGGTGCTGCAGGTTGGCTAACCCCTGTGTTGCTAGAGCTGGATGCTTTGGTAGTTATGGTTATGGTTTTAGGTGCTTTGGTAGGTTGTTTGTTGTTGGAATTGGTTTCATTTTCCACAGTGGCCACAATGGCCTTTCCCTTTTCCTTCTCTTTCTTTGCATGCACATTTTTGTAAGTTAGGTAAGCTGGGTCTTTACTTGCTTCTACTGCATCTTGTATACTTTTTGTTTGCAGGAAAGCTTGGCTAATGGAATGTGGCACTAAGTAATATAACTTAGATTTAATGAAATCATTTACAACACCTTTAAAAATAGCAAGTAAATGCAATTTGATAATTGGTTAATGGATTTAATTTAAATAGCACTCCAACATTGTATAAATTTTTGAATGGGTTCTAATGGTTCTTGCTTAATATTCATTAGTTAATCTAAGGTAACTTTTGACTTCAAGTTATACTTGAAGCGAGTTACAAATTGGCTCAAAAATTCTTCTAATGTTGAAATTGATGCACAAGGAAGCATGCGATACCAATCCAAAGCCTTACTAGCCAATGACATGGAGAAAACATGAATGATTGCATGTGGCCATGATTGTAATAATAGGGACTTAGATCTAAAAGGAATGAGATGGGCATTTGGATTTCCCTCTTTGTTGTATTTTGCAAATTGGGGGAGTTGTACCTTAGGAGGAAATGTAAGTGAAGGAACAACTATGCTAACTAGGTCATCCTGATAAAAGTTTATGACTAGGACTATTTTAGAAGTAGTAGTTTTAAGCCACTTGACTTCATCAGTGAGGGTCTGAATAAGCTGGAGGACTTGGTCCGGTGTTACAGTAGGTTGTGTAAGTTGAACTACTAGTGGCATCGCTGGAGTAGTCATCATTGGTGGTGTCATTGGTGGAACTGAGTCCTAGTGGGGGAGCTATTGGAATAGCTCCCAGTAGTGGGGCTAGTTGAGTGGCCCACAATCCTATGGGTGGTGCCACTGGAGTGACAACCATTTGTGGTGTCGAGGGAATTGTCACCTGCCTCATTGATAAAGCAACCCATAGCCCTGTGGTTGGTTGTGGCATGTGAAAAACTTGATATGTCTGGGGCTGCACATACTGTGGTGTCTGTGATAGTTGGACAGTAGGGAATGACATCGGTGCCCACCACACAGTTGAGGTTGGGACTGCTGCTGGCGGTGGAATTGATGTAGAGGAGATAATAGATGTAGGATCCATTTGTAGTTGTGTTGTAGACATGGTATGTACATATGGTAATATAGGCATCATAGGTTGAGAAATATATATATACTACAAAGGAATACTAAAAGGAAAGGAATCTGAAGGCCCTACATGTTGTTGAGTTAACAACATTTGATGACTACCTACAACCAAGGAAGGTTTGGGCTATAAAAGTATTGTCACTATTGCCAAAGAAGCGAAGGATTATAACTATTGTGAATATAACACAAGAGTGGTCTATGAAGTTGTTGGGTAATGTAGTGACCAAAAACGTCGGTGGTTGGGAGAACACCAGGGGTCGACGGATGCTACAGTTCCAACCCCGTATCTGCGGGAGGGCGATGCTAGGTGTGTGCAGACACGGGGTGCGCTGAACGGTCTGGTTGATTAGACAGGGACTTACATCAGCATAAATATAGCCTTTTGCAATGTAAATAATGAAAAATGTGGGGTAATGCTTACGAGTAGATAAAGCGAGGGAGAAACTGTACAAAAATTCAATAGTAATGCGAAATAATGCTTAAAGATGAATAAGACAAAAATGCGACAATAATATGAAATGATGCTTAAAGGTAAATAAAATAGAAATGCGATAGTAATACGAAATGATGCTTAAAGGTAAATAAGATAGAAAATAATGCAAGGAAGCTAGATAGTAAATAAGGGGTAAAGTAAAGTATGGTTAGAAACATGCACCACTCCAAAGCTACAAATTCATCTTGTCAAGGTGGATACAATCAGCTGCACAGTGTGATGGAGTGTAAACATCCCGAGAGTAACCGAGGAGTGCTTAAAAAAAGAAATAGCTATGTGCTTGGATATGGAATTCACATACAAACAATTCAGGGCTCTACCAAGGTGGTAGAATGGAGATAGGGACCTTACGCCAGCTGGGAGAGACTCTCTGTTTACAGTGTTAAACAGATGACTTTGATTATTACAACATCGGTAAGGAGAGGGATCTTTATTTTAGAATTCCAAAGTTCCCACTACTTGGAAGTTTTTTGCTTCCAGAAGTACGCAAACTCTTTTGAAATTGCCAACTTTATAGATTGTTGGCTTTTTGCCAAATTGCGGGTATCTTTTTTTAGCAAAAAATTATGAACTCGTTGTATCCTGTTTGCTAGGATATTTATAGGGCTGAAGGTAAGCAAAAAGGGGCCATTTGAATGCTACATGTCGTAGGCTTGTGTTACCTTACTGGCATTACTTGAGCCATCTATGATCATTGGGCTTACAAGACTATTGCGATGCAAGCCTTCCATGCAATAACTACGATCCTACTACGCTGCAACTACGTCATCAGTGTCTAGAGACATGTGTCAATGGTTCAATTGAGTGGACTACATTGATGTCACATAACCACTCGTATGCTGCGCTATGCTTTGTGATGTGGCTTTCTTGGCAGGGTGTAGCACCTTGCCGTGCGTCCTGCCATATGTCACATACTCACTATGCTATGCTACATCATGTAGCATAGCAACTGGTCTTAATCATGACAGTTTTTCTAATTTGACCCATTCTGCTACGATGCCAATTTTGTGAACTTTGCTGATTCTGTGTTTCGAACTGCCTTCTGTCTGTTCCATAGGATTTCTATGCCTTGCCGCGCCATGTAGCTCAGCATAACATAGTAGCAAACATGGTCCTCCACTTTCTAACGAAAAGGGAAATCACTGCAGAACTCAAAATTGGGCAAGGGGAGTGGGTAGTGAAGTCGTTGCTATGCTATGCTATGTGACATTGCATAGCATAGCACTTTGTTAGTCAATATTTTTTTGGAGCTTGCTACACTGTGTGACATTGCATGTAGATGTTGTAGGTTAGTATGTTGCATTAGTTATATTTATGTATATATTTTTATTCTTATATGTTTTTTTCCTATTATGTCATATTGTTAATTAGCTAATGATGTGTTATTCATGCTAATGTGCTATATGTGTTAATTGCAAAGAAGGAGAGAGGATTGTAGGACATGAAAGGAAAATGTAGTTGTGAAGAACATAAAAACAAAGAGGAATACAACAAGAAGGAGTGTGGCTAAGAAGGGAGAGAAGATTGTGGTTTCTACAAGAGATAGTAAGAAGAAAGAAATCAAGGGAGGCATGGCAATCTAATATTTTGATAATTCCTCCTAGTAAGCAAGATATCTAAGAAAGGAGATAAAATGATCCATCTTTGTTATGTTTGATAATGGCTAGCAAGGGATGATTTTCACAAAATTTCCTCTTCTTGCTTGTTTAGCCACCTTCACAATGCTTGTATGAAAATATCAAGATTTTTGTTGTAAGCTTAGATTTTTTTTGAAATCCTTTATTATCCTTTTTTTGGATCTTTCTGCCTATCCTCTTTACTCTCAAACCTAAATGACTTGGATGAGATTTGTTTCTGTAATGATTTAGAAACATCCATAACAATTAGGGGCATTTTTGACAAAGGATTTCCAATAGGGGCTATGGAACCTTAATATGAGGATTGGTATCGTCAGCAAAAATTTAGAGTATCCTTAGGCCCATCAATAATTGTGAATGTTTTAAAATTGTTGAATTTTTGGATTTTGGTTGGAATTTGGTTGATGAACCCTCCCCTTTTCAATGCATAAATCTTGGACCTAAATCTTGAATTATACCTTTTTTCCTATACCTTCTCAAGTTTGATTTTGATATCTTTCTATAAGTTGATGGAGTGGGTGAAAACCTAGGATGTTAATTTATGGTTGTGATCTTTCTATTCTCTACTATTGAACATATGAATTTTCTAATTAAATGATTACTAGTAAAATGGTTACAAGAGTTAAATTTAGATCTTGTTTTTGTATGTGGATGGAAATTATAAAATATTAGTATATGATTGAAAAAATATGAGATTATTAATTTATCTACTTTTGTGGTCATTTATTTGGTTTTCAAATATGCAAGTGATCCTGATTAAATATTTCTTTTTAACTTGAATAATAATAAGTTTGATTTTTTTAATCTAATGAATCTTGCACATATATTTTACTATGTCTATTTCTTTTTAAAATTATCTCTTAATT
>MNCI01004314.1:31006-82215 GCA_015680685.1 Gnetum montanum
TAGTCCATGAGGTGAAATAAAATGATGTGGAAAAGCACTACCTCATCCTAGTTTTCTCACTTAAGAAGTGGAGGCATTATCTCTTTTGTAGTTAAGTTAATATCATTTGCAAGAAAAATGTACTTAGAGTCATAAGAACAAATATCTACAAAAGTAGTTACATTGCATGGTGGACAGTAATAATAGTGGAGCTTGACCTACATTATGTTGCACAAGCCTTAACAAAAGGTTAATCTATAGCTGCATAACTTATGATTTTGCTAGTTGATGATCAAGCCACTATAGACCCTGAATTTCTAGAGAAGCATGTTAGTAGTGTTAGCCAAGTACCCCACAACTATGAGGCACTCCTACATTTTGATGGAGCTTTAACCTCTCAAGGGGGTAGTGCTATTACCATCATCATGTTTCCCTCCTAGGAGATCTAACCCTTTGCGTATCATTTTGCATTTCCTTATACTAACAACATGGCAGAGTAAGAAGATATCCTCCAAGGTATCCTTGCAACATGTGACCTAGGGATCCAACACATGGTGATCCGAGGTGACTCACATCTAGTGGTCAACCAAGTGACAAAGGTTTACACCTACAAGGCATAACATCTACAACCTTACTATGACCTGGCAAAGCATCTACTTCAACACTTTGCAACTATTGATGTCCAACATATCCCCCAAAATAAAAATTCCATTGTCGATGCACTAGAAATGTTAGCCCTTAGCATCACACATAACATGTTTCATGCATTGCCTACCTTGGTGGTAGATTGCATTGTGCCTAGCACCCACATCACCAATGTTCCATCCATAGCCATAGTAAGTACAACCCATGTAAGAGAGTGGTACAATGACATCAAGATGTATCTTCTATAGGGTGAGCATCCACAACATTTGACTACTACCCAAAAAGACACAGTACATAAACATTCATGGTAGCACATCATTGTAGGTAATAACACATATACTGCTAAGTTGCATAAGAAATAGTGAAGAAAAAATGATTGTTAAGCAAGTCCATGAGGGATGAAGCAGAGGTCACATACCACCTAGGATAATGGCAACAAAAATTAGATGGCTAGGCTATTATTGGCCTTATATGGAGAGTAATTATGTCTCGAAGGTCAAAACATGTGACATTTTTCAATGGCATGACAACTTAATGTACATGCCACAAACTAAATTGTATATTGAAACATCACTAATTTTGGCCTAGCACTTTCAAAGTTTCAGGATGAAAAATTTGACTAAGGCACGGAGCTCACGCCCAGCTTGCTCAAGTTGTCAAGCTAGCTTGCGCTCAGTATGAGGAACTCAAAATGGCATCAGAATTAAGTCAAAGGTGGCTCAATCTGAGGGTATAAGGCATTCTCAAGGGTCACTATTGTTCCTAGCTTGAAGTTCAAAGTTTCAATGTCCAGAGACTCAATTTTTAGTCAAAAAAGTACAAATTTTCACACTCACACTGTCACTCATGCTAAGGTCACATTGCCAGTGTGAGTGTAGCGTGAGTAACTTTTAGAGCCAAAAATTGAGTCAAAATGATCTAATTCCTAGGTTTTAAGTCATCCTCAAAGCACATCCTTGACAACTTCAGGTCCCAAACTTTAGAATGCTAGATTTCAGCTCAAAATTGCAAGTTTTTGTAGCTCACGCTACAGGTCACACCGTGGTCATGCTACACTCACGCAGGTAGCGTGAGTCCAGCATGAGCTTCCATAAATGGCTCAAAACAAGGCACTTTTAGGCTCAATTTGTTAATATTAGTCAGGGTAATCACAACACTTCAAGAATCAAGCTTCAAAATTCAGATTTTGGTTCAAAATTTTTCATTTTACCTCACTCATGCTGAGGTCACACTGGGATCACACTCGCAGCATGAGTGCAGCGTGAGTGTAGCATGAGTGCAGCATGTGCATGCTGAGGACATGTCGAGACAAAATCTACTCACACTGAAAGTTCTTGTCAAGCAAAGATGCCTCAAACAGCCATGAAACCACTCAAATCAACATCCTGCAGTAGTCAAGTCAGAGATCCAGAAGTTTCAAATGTGCCAGAGCCAATTTCTCTTATTGTACATTATCATTTCATTTTAAATTTTCTTTTGTGAGCTTGTCAAGTTCTTACGCTCTAAATTGTATGTGCTTTCATGAGTGTAAGCTAGCTTGAGCAAGTTATCATAGGCTTTAAGATACAATGCGCTTGGTCAAGAACGTAGCTTGCCTACACACGTCCAACTCACACATAGCTGTCCATCAGACATGTGTCACATGATCCGTTTTCTTCTCAATTCTCAGCCTTTGATTCTATTCATGAATTCTGTGCCCGAACCTGGCCAAACCCAATAAATACCCTATTAATTCACATAAATGGGATGGGCAATTTTGAAGGTTGATGGCTTAGGAAACTCAAACTAGCAATCTTTGGACGCTCGGACACACCTGACTCCTAGCATCCAAGCACTTCTAAAACACATCACATCACCCCAGGGCTTGGTGCTTGACCTGCTACCCACACAAGCAACTATGCTTTGACCGGTGCACATCTTTCTTAAGCAATATAATACAATTCATTTTTCCAACCATTATATTGTTTACTCTATTTTACATTTAGTTTATGTTCTTTTTGAAATACCAATTCTACATACGTTTCTATTTACATTTTGAACATTAGTTACGATAACCCCAGCATAGAACATATTTTATGCCCAGAGAAGTCCTTGGTTGATTTGCGTGAAGACCATCCAAAGCACTCTGCCTTCGTTTTCTTTTCTTGCTTGCCCTCGGGAAAAGGCAGAGTCAGCTGTGTCTATCCAATGATCTTTTGGTGTTTGTTTTCCTTCCAGCTTTACATCAACGATTTAGGTCAGTACAGTAAATTGGCGCTAGAAGGAGGGCCTGACTTGTTTGTTGTCAAAATGTTGATCATGTTACCTATCCAAACACTACACAGACTAAGTTTTGAAACTAAAGGCTAGCTTATCTAGCTATCTTACATACGCTAGCTTGACTTACCCATCCTTCCCACCCCCCATACCTCATGCTGCAGTTGCTCACGCTGCAGCTGCTCACGCTGTCGATCATGCTGCAATTGCTCACATTGTAGTTGCTCACGTTGTCGGTCACACTGCAGTTGCTCATGTTGTAGCTGCTCACACTATCGATTAGGCTACAGTTGCCCATGCTGCAGCTACTCACACTATTAGTGATGTTGCAAGTCCTCACATTCAACTCGTCTAGCCTAGTTTACTCACGCTCACTATGGAATCCTCCCAAATTAACCCAGTAACACTATTAATCTATGACTTTGGGGTTGAAACCTCGAACCCTGTGACTACTACGGAACCTATAACTATTATTGAATAGATAAATCCCCAAGGCCCTACATGCCAATCACTCAGGTTACAAGGCAAAGACCCTACCTATGCAACTATTATACCTGAACAATATAACTTCATATGTGTCAAGATCCAAGTCAACTTACCTATCGATTGTGTAAAGAGGGAAGCGAAGCGATACTATGAACTTATCCACAAAGGAGGTCATGAGTTCATCCCTTCAACATTTGATATAATCCTATTGCCTGAACACCATCATAAACTCATATCTTAGCTTCTCATGGCAAAAAATGAAGCCTTACAACTACCTCCAATAGAGCCTCAGGGTGAAGATGAGAAAGATGACTTCGTAGCCCAATCTGAACATGGGGATTCGTACCATACCGTCAGTCCCCATGCCCATACAAACCCGTTGTTCCAACCTTTTCTAGAAGAGACTATACTTCCACCACTAGCTTCTCTACAAGAAGTACCCACTTCCATTCCCATCTTATTCAAGTTTAATGTTCAATCTAACACGTCCACTTCCATCATACCTCTGCAAATACAAACCCAACAACCTCATCCCCAAACTAATGCAGGATCGACCTTTTGACCTCAAGTGATTGGGATGCCATCGGTCATACCAGCTTCCACGTCCACCCATTACATACCCCAAGTGCAAATCCAATAAGCACCACTGATCACTTTACAACCTGTGATTCGGTAGTGGGTTCCACTAGCTGTTCAACAAAACATGTCTACTTGCTACAGTGCCCCACACCCTGTAGTCACAGAATGTCATCCCACCATAGCAAACGATAGTCCAACAATCTCTCTTTCTACAAACGATGCAAAAATCAAGTCATTATCAACCACCACCAACTCAACCTGTCGGTCTGCCTACCGTTCAAGAGTGGGAAGACATGAAGAAAATGATGCACTCATTAGCAAAAGAATTAAAGTGCATTAAAACTATAAACACTGAGGAAGTCAAGGTACTGAACTTCTATCAAGATGATCCAATTGACCCCTCAGTTCCACCATTAACCTTGCCAAAAGGAGTCTCGTTACCCCATCTAACCAAGTACAATGGAGAGGGATATCCAAATGCTCATCCTGTAACATTTTGAATAGAATGTCTATTGCTTCAGGCATGGCCTCATGTAATTCTACATTTGTTTGCTATGTCCTTAATGGGAAAAGCCTTAGATTGGTACTGAGCTTTATCCCGCAGCTCCATATCTTCTTTAGAGGGCTTTTTGCACCAGTTTGTCACCCATTTCAGGTATAATCTGAAACCTGAAGCTACATTGGATAGCTTGATTCAAATTAAACAAGTGCCATTAGAACTAGCATAGAAATCTATTCAAAGGTGGAGTGCAGCCTTGAATGAACTTTACGAGCCCATCGCTGAAACATATCTGCTTACCATCCTTAAGGCGACTGTGAATGACTTTATTAAGTTAAAGATTTACTCTTTGAAAGCCCACACATTGATCCAAGCATTTGTGCAAATTAAAGATATAGAAGAGGCAGAAAAAATAAGTAATGACCTAGCCTACTTGACCTTTAGGAACCAACATATGAAGAAAGATAAATCCAAAACAACGATAGCGATAGTGGCTGAGACAACCTGACCTAACCATCCAGGATAAAAGGGAAAACAACTTGTTGTCCCAAACAGCTATGAAAGAAACACACTTGTTCCTACACCCACAACTTCCTCAAATAGAAACACCAACATGGGTCATGCCCATACATTTGAAAGAAAAGATCCCACTCAGTATACACCCTTGCCTATGAAGCCTTCACAATTGCTTGATCAACTTCTAAAGGCTAGGTTAATCAAACATAAACAAATGTCTCCCACAGCATCTCAAAAGCATGATCGATTCTATGAGTTGGCCAAGAACCCAGCCTTGGCGACAGCCAATGAACCCCCCATTCCAAGAGGCTTTAGGTTGGATAGATTTTGTGAATATCACCAATGGTGCGGTCATGGGACTGATTACTGTTTCACCTTGAAACAAGATATACAATGCATGATTGATAGGGGTGAAGTAGTATTCCATGAGGCAAACCCAATAAGACCCCAAAACCAACCCATGGGAATCTACAAGGATCCTCTCAACACCAATTATGCACCATATGTGATTAATACTATCCATGTGGAGAACAAACAAGACATCCCTTGAAAACCTTTCATGATTCATAGGCCTTTAGAAAACACACCCACCCCAACATCTCTTCAAACCCATTTCATCATATGCACATCCCCTACACCACAAAAACCATTCATTATCCGCGTACCTCCTTCCATTGCAACAAAAACCACACCATCTGAAAACCAACCCATTCCCTTTGTGATCCAGGTGCCAAAACACCTTGACACACAAGCCACCTCCATTCCTTCGCGACCTCTATGAGAATGTCTTACCAATAGACTAACAAGAGAGCACCTGGAAAGAGAAAACCATCAGCACAAATTAGGACCACCAAAACCTACATCTAAACTTTCTTCCTATGGGTCCATCCATTAATGAGCCTAGTATGAGTCATCAAAACAAGGATGATGTCATGGGTTGTGTTCTAAACCCAGCATCCTTAGTTACCAATGCAAAAATTTCTCCACGAGAAATACAAATGCTGGGTTAAATGGACCAAATATCCACAGACAGGGGTACCCAAAATGGTAAAGACCTAGCAAGTGTGTTGACCTAGGTTACACAAGCCTTGAAACAAAAGAATACTTCCTTAAGTCTATATGGCCTAGTAATGACTTCACCAGTACATCGAGAAGCTCTCATGTGGATGCTGACTTTGATCCCTGTTAGTGAGGACCTCCCTGTGGATGAGCCACCTATTTATGTAGTATTGTCCCCACAAACTCAAGAATCAAAGACCACATCCCTAGAGTTCCATGCTAAGGACATTAAGCTATATGAGAAAATAGGAGAAGTTACCATAGCCCCTATGTTCATAATGATACAAGTTGGTCATTTCAAGATACATAGGGTGCATGTTGATGATAGAGCGACGACGAATGTAATACCCTTTCCCATCATCAAAAAACTGGGACTTACTGAACAAATATAGCCCATGACAACTTATTTCCTAAAATCCTTCAATGGTTCCCATGTTGGGATGAAAGGTATGGTTACCTTGTATTTCATAGCCAGGGACCAATTCCACACATCAGCTAAATTTGTAGTGGTTGAAAAAATGCCAGGGTTTAATCTAATTTTGGGATGTCCCTAGCTAGCTCAACTTAAGGTTGTATCCTCACAAATCCATCAGGAGATCCACCTACCTTACGAGGGTGGTGAAATCATCATACATGGGGATACAATGGTATCACCCCCTTCCTCACACCCTAAAGTAGATCAAGAGTCAAAAATTGAGTTCATTGAGCCTAAGTAAGAAACTATGAGCATACATCAAGACATGAACCTAACATTAACTTGCAATTCTACTAAAACTAAGGAAGCACTAGATAATGAAAACATAGGAGCCATTCCTACTAATGTCTCTTGGTTTGAATTACCCTTTGGCATCATCGATGAAGGGGAAGGTAAGTATAAGATCATACCCACATGTCCAACCCCTCATGTTAAGATGCAAAGGATTAAGAAGCAGCTCAATAACTAGAAAAAACTACCAAATGTCTAGAATGACGTTAAACTACCAAATGTTTGGAATGAAGTTAAACTACCAATTGTCCAGTACAACATTAAACTGCTAGCAAACATCTACAATGGCATTAAACTAGCCACAGTCAGAAATGGCCAATTCCTTTTAAAAGTTTTCTAAAACTGTTATTGCTCTTAGCCCACTATGGCATAAAACTAGTAATCTTTCTTTCCTTAGCAATAGATGCAACAGCCCACCATGACTTTAAACTGATGTGAACAGCTCAAAATGGCTTTAAACTAGGATTCAATACATCGCAAAGTTTACTGACATTCATTACATTATGTCAAGTTTTAGTTTAAATGATGCAAGTTGTAGTCTCTATCTATGGCTTGTTATTTTCTTCTTTTACAAGTGTTGATTCATGTTTTGTTCCCCTATTTTGCATTTAGCTACGCATATGTTCATGATAATACTTGAAAAAGCAAATAAAAAAGAGAAAAAAAAATAAAAAAAATTATACGTCAATATGGTAGTAAAATTCCAACATGTTATGCCATAATTAGGTTCATCTTATTACATTTGTCCACCATATATTTCCATCAAACATTCAAAAAATCCAAAACATTTAATAACTAAAGTCTAATTAACAATAAGCTCAAGGAGNAGGCCAAGGTCAATGCCAAGCAAGGTTTTCCCCTTATCCACCAAGGTCCAAGTAGGACGCTCAAGAGAGAACATGCCTATCGAAGCCTCCCCAGAGGTAGTAGTAATTATTCTCTTGGGAGATCCCTCCACCTCAGTGCAGTTGGTGAACCTATCATAAGTAGACTGCAAGCCTAACCCATCGATGAACATCTCCATCTGGCAATGTTCAACTGACTCCTCTTTTAACCATTTCTTATACTAATGCCTGTGGTCCTTTTGATCTTGGCCCCATTTTCATAGTTTTACAACAAAGGACTTCCAATCGTGTCATTTCCTGTTCAGCAAGTCCATCTGTGCTCTTTGTTCTGCTAAGTCCCATGTCACTTACACTTTGGTGTTCAAAACTGTCCAGTAATGTGCGTAGGTGATTTCAAATGTGCACCAAGTTCTATCACTAGATAGTCTATCAGTAGCAATATCTTAATGGGATTGGAGATCCCTTTTCTCCTCTCTCTCTTTTGCTAGTGCCACCCTCAATGAATGAAACTCATACCATAGATACTCCACCGAATGCCTACAAGTCCAAAGTGACTTGGTGTTTTGTACGATGCAACTTGAAACTGCATCAGACACATCCTAGGGACTTGCTCAATATTCCCTAGTAGTTTAGGAAGAGCATCAACGTGAGTAGATTCATAGGGATTCCACTAAAGTTTGGCACTTGCAGTTGTAAGTACCGCACATATGAATAAGCTATAATCAATAAAGAACACAAAGAAACATAATAAATTCAGACACTAAGAAGTAATACACAACACACACATACCTTGTTCTGGATGAGCTTCCTATAGGCAAGCGACCACATCATTAACGATGCCTTTAACAAAGTCCATTTTGCTAGGCATGTCAAGCCATGGTCTTAGCTGGTTAACTAGTGTGGGACAACTAGGGGAGGTCATCTCAATTGGAACCTACAGTTCTGACACCTTTGCCCAAGATGTATGTGCCTCAGAAATCTCAACGTCTACCTCTGATGTTAGAAATAATCATGATAATCAAGAATAACACATGAAAATTAAAGGGTACAAAAACATGGATTGTGCTAAAATGAACCTTCCAAAAAGCCCTTCACTATTTGGCTTGGGTGGATCACCAAGATGCAAAGATCCATCAAAGATCACTAAGGACATCTCTTTCACCACTAGATTGCCTAAGTGCATCCAAAGCCTCCACAAGCTTTGTCCCCATGATGCTTGCCACATCTTCCTCTTGCAAGGCAGGAGGTTCTTTAACTATTTCTTCTCTTTCCTTCACCTCTTCCATTGGCCCTGTGACAACCACTTCCAGATCAACCATTGGGGCCAAAGTCTCTCTCCCTCTCTCAGGACTTTCCTCTGATAATTCCAGAATCTTAGAGTTATTATAACATAGTATATATAACATATAGGACAAAAACAACAAATAATAATATAGAACAACAAAATAAGATACTTACCCTCCACTGGAAGTACAAACCTAATCTTCTTTACTCTTGGTGGTATCACATCTGGAGCAGGCTCCCTCAGATGTTCTTTTCTCTTCACCTTTGCCTTGGACTTTCCAACAGTCTCACTAATCAAACGTTTAGCCCTTTTAACAGACATACGTAGCCTAGGTAATTCCAATCCCAAACTATCATGGGAATTGTAGCGACCGAAAATGTTGGTAGCTGGAAAACACCGAGGGGTCATTAGTAGACCACAGTCTTGACCTCGTCTCCATGGGAGGGTTGTGCTAGATGGGGATGGAAACGGGGTGCCCTGAATGGTCTAGTCGATTAGACAAAGACTTAGTTGGTGTCTATATAACCTTTTGTAATGTGTTACTTGAAAACAAGATTGATAACGCAAAGAAGTGCTTAAATGAAAAAGAGATAGAGGATAATGTTAAATGCAATAGTAACATGAGATAATGTAAAAAAAATGCAGTTAGAAAAGTGCACCGCTTTGAAGCTATGACCTCACTTTGTCAAAATGGATATAATTAGTTGCACAACGTTGGGAAGTGCAGAGATCCTGGGAGTAACCAAGACGTGTAGAGTAAGAGGGTTGTGAACTTGAACATAGATTTCGATGCTAAGAATGCGAAGTTCTACCAAGGTGGTAGAAAAGAAATGGCCAAAATGCCAACTGAGAATGCCAACTATTTACAATGTCAAAACAAAAAGCTCATAATGCTAGAGAGAGCCAGAGATAGAGAGGGAGATCCAAAGCTCCAAGAGTCCAACCGAAACAGCCTTGTTTAAGTGTAGCTCATTGGAGTATTTATAGGACCAAGGGCATGTGAGAGATATGGTTTGAATGCCACGTGCCTTTGGCCTACACTGACCTGTCTATGCTACATGTGCCTGCATGACCTTTGGGCAAACCTGTCATGCCGTAATTATGAGCTTGCCATGCTGTAATTATGCTGTCAGAGCAACAATGCATTTAGGTGAGGTGCATTGATGTCACATAATGGCTTGCCACATCTTACTATGCTTTCTAGCGTAGCATGCTTGCATAGTGTAGCATCTTGTTACGCATCTTATTGCATGTGTAGGAAGCCTTTGAAGCGTGATGTCTGTTTGATGTGTGTTTGCTATGCTATGCTATGCTACATAGCGTAGCAACCACCCTTAGTCGTACAAAAGACATCGTTACACTGAAAATTTATCTTTTACACTGCGAAACTTTCAAAATTTCTGATCTTGCCTTTTGAGTCACCTTTTTTAATTTCCATAGAATTGCTATGCCTTGCTACGCCTTGTAGCTTAGCGTAGCGTAGTAGCAAACATGACATGATGTCGGCCAAGTTTGCACTTTCTGACAGAAGGAGACATTGTTGAAGGACTTGAAGTCAGGCAAACGGACTAGTCATCTAGCTTTTGCTATGCTATGCTACGTTGTGTAGCATAGCGTAGCACTGTGTTTCTGCAAACATCTTCTGGAGTTTGCTACACTACATGGCGTAGCATAGCGTAGCAAGAATTCTTGACTTAGAGAACTTGCTGAAGAGGAAAATATGGGAATCAGAGCATCCATCTCTTGAAGAACTTTTGTAATGCTACGGGTATTGCAAACACCTGATGAAGCAAGAATATCTTCGAATTTTTAGGTGTTTCATTGGCCCCTCTTTGTTGATGATTGGAGGACTGGCTCGAGAGACATTGACAAAGAAAATGAAACACCGCGGAAGACACAATGCTAATGTTGCCACTTGGTGATTGTTGGGGCATGGCTTGGCTACGCTTGAGAGTGTTGCATTGGTTTTGCAGAGGTTAAGGTAGAGAGCAAAGATGATGTTTAGTAGAGTCCGTTGTCAGAGTGCTCATGAGGGACTCATTTGCATTTTCATCTTTGACTAGCGTTGTTCTTGAACCTCTTGTAGGATAGGTGTTTCCTTCACAGGATGAGTCGTGTTACATTTTTGAAGGGTTTTGACCTGCCTACAGATTCTTTCCATGCAACGAGTTGTGTTACACACATCATGGAATTTTCACTCTGTAGTAGTCAAGCTAATCGAGGCACTCACTTCCTGATACTATAGCATTTGCTGCTATGGCAAGATGTACTCTTAGACGTACCCTGTAAGCATGATGGAGAGAGAAATAGCCACAATGAGAAGTGAGGGTAAAAGGTCTTTCTTACTGCAGACGTTGTTGAAGCTCTTGGACAGCCATGTTGGTGCATGGTGTCCAAAGTAAGAAGGCCATCAAATGGCCTTGGTAGCATTGGTGCGAAGGAGCTGGCTTTGAAGGCGTCAAGAGTATTTGAGAGTACGGATGCTCTGGAATCCCTGCCAAAGGCATCCATTCTCAGTTCAGCTATGGGATCAACTACCACATAACTAAATGTCATGCAAGTTGAGGCATTGGCAGGGGGCTAGAGAGTAACAATATTGTGGCTAGGCCATAATACTGTTGGAACTCTAGCTACAGGAACTAGCCAAGGAACTACCATCAAGGCAGTGGGCCGTGGCGACAATAGGTTCAGAGGGCTAGTGTAATGCCATATGACATCTCCGAAGGGTTAGCATGATGCCAAGGGTGGTGGCGTTGTGTGTGTTCCAGAGCATGTTCCCAGTGCGTCATGAACTTTGTTCTAGAGCTACAATGTCCCACCCACATGTTGATGCTATGCATGCTCGTTCAATGTGTATTTGGTGTAGACACATGCTAGGGATGTGACACATACCCAATTTAAGGTCTTGGTAGACCGTGTGTTGGTTTAGAGTCCTAGCAGACTACTGTGCTAGTTTAAGGTCCCAGCAGACCATACATTCTAGTTTAATGTCATAGCGGATAATTTTTGCTAGTTTAACGTCATAGCGAACACTGCTTGTTATTGTTGCTAGTTTAACATTGTAGAGGACATTGCTTGTGGCTACTAGTTTAATTTCATTGCAAACATTGCTTGATGTTGTTGTCAATTTATCATCGTAGCAGATGCTAGTTGATGCTGTGATACTTCAGACGTAGTACAGCTTGAGGTATGAGTGATTCACCAGATTGGCGAACTCATTGCCATCCTTGTCCGCCAGCTTGAAGGGCTCCATTCCTGAAGGCTTTAGTGACCATGTAAGGGCCTTACCAGTTGGCTAAGAACTTGCTCACATGTTCATGGACAACCTTGAGGATGAGGTATCCCTTTTGTACTGGTCATCGATGCGTGTCTGCACAGTGCTTTTGCTACTGCTTGCTCTAATAGTGCTTTATGCGCCTCAGCATCTGCACGCGTCCCTCCTTTACTGAGTTGAGGCTGATGATCTGTGACTCATTTTTCTAGGCTTCACTCACAACATCCACGAGGATCATCTAGAGTGATGGTACCTGCAACTCAAGAGGCAACACAACTTCAGATCCATAAACAAGGTTGTAAGGAGTCTTACTTGTCACAGTTCTGCATGTTGTTATGTAGGCCCATAGAATGTAGAGGATCTGCTCATGCCACCATCTCCTACTATTGCCATGCATCCACTTCAACAAGTTGATGATGGACTTATTTGTAGCCTCTGCCTTCCCGTTCACCTATGGATAGTATGGGGAGGAGAATGATTGCTTAATTCCTAGATTGCTACAAAAGGTTTGGGTTTCTGTACTACTGAATTGTGGCCCATTGTTGGTTATAATAGTCACTGGAAGCCCAAACCTAGTCATGATGTTATCTAGGATGAAATGCCAGATTTGTTGAGACATCGTTTTCCTCAAGGGAATAGCTTCCACACACTTAGTAAAGTACTCAGTGGCGGTGATAATGAAGTTATGTCCTATGGAGGACTTAGGCATGATGGGTCTTATGAGGTCTAGTCCCCATCGTTGGAAAGGCCATGTGATTTGCATTGGGTGCAGGTCTGTATGTGAGATGTGTATGAGATTTGCGTATCTTTGGCATGTGTAACACGTCTTGACTTTCAATAGGTAGTTGCACTCCATGTGGGGCCAATAGTACCCTAGGCATCTGATTTTCATAGCCATAGCTCTGAGTGCTATATGTCCATCACACAGTCCTTCATACACTTCATTAACTACCTTCTGCACCTGCTCCCCACCCACGCATGCTAGCAATATCCCATCATTTGAACATGGGCACAGGGCATCATTTCTCATAAGCGTATATTACTGGGCATGCCTTTGGATCACATCTCTCTGAGCAGATGTTAGTCCTCTTGGGGGTTCACTATGTTGTAGGTAGGTTTTAATGTGAGCGTACCACTCCTAAGTATCCGCAGCACTAATAGAGGCCACGTGTCCCATCTGAGTGATTGGCACAGTACATTCATCAACCGAGGTCGGCATACGTGTGAACGAGTGTGATGAGATGTTTAATGCAAGGGTTTCTAGGCATCTGCCATAGTGTTTTCATTGTGTGGCACATGTTGCACATCTGTAGTTGTGAACTACTTAAGTAGGCTTTTCGCTAGGTTGCAGTAGGGTTGCACGTGTGTAGCTTTGCAAGCATAGACCCTGGTGATCTGATTCACAACTAGTTGTGAATCGCCACAGATTGCCAAGTGTTGAATGCATAATGTTTGGGAAGCTGAGAGGCCTATGAGCAACCCCTCATATTCTGCCACATTGTTGGTGCAAGGGAATGCGAAGTGATAAGCGAACAGGTGTATTTCCCTAGAGGGAAACATGATGACGATAGTTGCACTACCTCCTCACATAGTTGAAGCACTGTCAAAGTGTAGGGTAGCTTCTAGGTGCAATGGGACAACATTGATAATGCTAATGTGTTCATCTGGGAACTCAGGATCTATGGTTGCATGGTCATCGACAAGTGAGGCCGTAAGCCGCATTGCTATGGCTTAACCCTTGGTCAATGACTGGCTTACATAGTGTAGGTTAAATTCCATGGTTATCACTTTACATCCGGCTATCCTGCTACTTTCATACAGGTTTTTAGTGATAGCCCAGAGTATGTTGCTTTTGCAAATGATGTTAATGAAACTACGGAACAGGTAGTGCCTCCACTTTTTTACTGCGAACATTACGGCAAGGCATTTCCTCTCCACTTCGTTATATTTTGCCTCATGTGCTACTAATGCATGACTCAGGTAGTACACTGGTATCTCAGATCCGTCATCTCGTTTCTGACATAGCTGTGTTATGATAGATGTATCAAAGGTGGCCAAGTATATGAAGAAAGGCTTATCCTTTTGTGGTGGGTACATAGTTGGGAGGTGCAAGAGCTCTTCCTTCAAGTCATCAAAGGCTTGTTGGCATTGGGTTGTCCACTCGAAGTCAACTCCTTTCTTTAGAAGATGTTGCATGGGGTGTAACTTGTTAGTCAACCTCGCTATGGACCTTTGGATGAACTGTATCCTACCTTGCAAACCACATAACTCCTTGAGGTTTTTAGGAGGTGCCAGGTTAACGATGGCCTTGACTTTGTCAGGATCCACCCTTATTCCAACCTCCGATACCACAAATCCTAACATGTGTCTAGTTTTCACACCGAAGATACATTTCTTAGAGTTAAGTCACAAGTCGTGCATTTGACAACACTTGAGAACTTCTCCTAGGTTGAGTGGATGATCAACTGCCTCTTTGGACTTGACTGCTATATCATCCACATAGTCATTTAGTGTTTTTAGGATGTAATATCTGAAGATGTAGGTCATGGCTCACTGGTAGGTTGCTCTAGCATTCTTATGCCCAAAAGGCATCATGGTGTAATAGAATGTACCCCATAGGATCATGAATGTCATTGCTAGTTGATGCTCCAGGTTGGTGCGAATTTGGTTGTAGCTTGAAAAGCCATCCATGAAGGATAACAAAGCATGACCAGCCGTAGTGTCAATGAGTTGATTAATTCCTAGAAGTGGGAAGTCATGCTTGATCATTGCTCTATTCAGATCCTGGAAGTCTATGCAAATTTGTATTCCTCCCATTTTCTTGGAAACCACAACGATGTTGGACACCCACTCCGAATAATCAACTACGCATATGAAACCAGCCTAGTATAGCTTGGTGATTTCATCCCTCATGGCTAGCGCAATTTCTGGTTTGACTTTACGAGCTTTTTGTTTGACTACCTTCATGCACGAGTCTAGGATGATGTTGTGCTATATTAGCCATGGGTCTAAACCCGACATGTCACTGTATGACCATGCAAAGACTTTAATGTTGTCTTGCAGAACTTTGGCTACGTTTTCATGTGTTTGTGCATCTAGGAGGAAGCTAAGCTTTAATGTTTTTACCTTCCCCTTGAATGTGATCATAGGAATCTCAACGAGAGTGTCCTCAGTTACATCCTCAACATCCAAATATAGGGTTCGGACAAGATGCTCAGGCCAGTCTGGGGATGCTTCTAGAGATGCTATGGTGCTAGCTGTGGTTGACTTCTAGTCGATTAGGTTTGGGTTCAATGGTCTCACGAGCTTGCCATGTGGACCTACTAGGGATAAAGGTGTTGAGAGACCATGATGGATTTCCATTTTCAGCTTGACCTATCAAAATGCGATGAAAGCCTGGTTAAGAGGCACCTATTGGTAGCGATTGTGTGTAATGAAAACTTGCAAAGCAATGACGAGATGTAATCAGCAAAATATGATGTAAAGATTAAAATTTTTGTGCCATTTTAAAGTCATGATAGACCATTACGGCATGGAGATGCAAAGCTACTAAAATAGGAAATGCCAAGTTGTAGATGTGAAAATGTGAAACTGCTGAGAAATGCAAAACAATTGATGCAAAATTGTGAAACTGTGAACACATAACAGATCAAAAAATACTAGTTTAAGGTCTTTTCGGACCGCATAGGTTGCAACTGTGCTGGGGTTTGCTAGTTTAAGGTCTTTTTGGACTGATAACGATAATGAAGAGTATATATATATATATATATATTTCATTTCTCTGGAAAGTAAGCGAGTAGCTTGGAGCATGTCAAGGTTTTAAATGCTAACAGTGCCTCGATGTCGTGGCAAGCATGCTATGCTGTACGGTGCACTTTGCATTAAATGGAGAGAGAAAGCAGCAAGTTTCCCTTTTAGCCATTATGGCCATAAATAGGGATTAGACCCTGGTAAACTCGTTGTTCTGAAAGTAAGAGCGCAGAGCCCAATTCGGAGCGCAAGGCAATTTCAAAGCGATTGTGCTTTCAGCAAGTAAGGCAGTTTTCTTCGCAGTGGTGAGGAGGAATCTGTAAGTAGGATGATGGCTCCAAAGAAGGAACACTGGCCATTTCAATGGTCAAGGAGGCAAAGAAAACCTTAGGGCATGTGACACAAGCATGCATCATGGTGCGGAAGGAGACACTATTAGTCCGGCAAGCTCCTATGCTTCCTTTGTTCTTTTTGTGATTTTGTTATCATTTCTTGCTTCTATTTTTTCTAGTCTTAGCCATTTGTGTTTTCTATTGTTGCGTTGCTTTGGCCTTTGCATCGTTGTTGTTGCCATTTCGGCTGTAGCGAATGCATCAACACCATGCCATTATCGCGTGCAAGGCCACTTAAACTGCCACCGCCACGGTTCTCATAAATGCGGGGGTTTGGGTAGTTTAAGTCACTTGGTCTACCCCTGGGAGGGTTGGGTCATGCATGATGTTATAGTGCAACATGTGTTTCATCAGGGCGTATTGTTAATCACCCTATCAGGGTTCAGTGCTTTATTGCTATGCTAGGCTATTTTTTGCTACGCTATACACGGAAAGAGGGTCATGCTACGCTATGTGTATGAATTGTTAGGCATTGTTATTTGGCATGTGCATTGCACTTAGACATGATGCTAACACTTGCTGGTTGTATTGTGCAAGGTGGGGATAAGGCCAATATTGATCATTTTAGAGATCAGAGGAGTCCTATGTCATGTGAGCAAACCTATTGCCAATGCTCCTCCTCCCTAGATACGTATGGGAGAGCGGGGGATCTAGTTTAGGAAAGGGGCATAGGGCTTCTTGCAATTCCTCCTTGACCACTTCAGTGTGATCATTTGGTCATCCCTGGAGGAGGAGGAGGTGGTTGACATAATAGAATTCATATTTCCTGGGGCAAGTCGAGGCATTTTGAGGTTTCTGACTGATGGGGTAGTCACAAGTAGATAAGGAGAAGGATCCAGTTAGCGCCCAATAGGGTTAAGTTGTTTGGCCTGGTCTGGGACATGCCTGAGTATAGCTACCACCACCACTTCAACACACTATTTCTTGCATGTTACATGATGACATGCTTCCAGAACCCTCAGGGAACTATCTACTATGCTAGCGGGTGAGTTTTGCAACATTGCTCTATTGTGTTTGTACGAAACTGGCCATATTGGCCTAATGCTAATAGTATGCATTTTTTACCAGGTTATTCATCAACAAGGATGGAGTTCATGAACAACCGAATCTGCTGGCTACAACACAGATAGCTCTGCAGGAGTTCTCTTCTACTAAGAACCTACGGGCAGGTGTGATTGGCCAATGTAGGGATGAATACCACACCTACCCAAGCACATATTCTATTCCCTATGGTTAGTGTGAGATGCAGGGTTGGCTAGATGAGGAGTGGGTGGAACCCTTCAAACTGGTCACAGTTGAACAAGTTCTGGTTGAACTCTTGTCGTTCTCGTCACCGTATGGGCCTGGTAGGCCAACTAGTAAGTGTTGCATGCCTAAGTGTTTTTGCAATCTTTGTACTTTCTACACTTTCATGATTAACATTTTTGTGTACATTATTGCAGGGGCAATGAAGACCCAAGAGGTGATGGTGGTAACTACTAAGGTGTAAGGGGCAAAAATCTACTTCAAATACGGTGAAGTAGAAAAGAGCCAACACTGGATAAACCATGGGGCTTTAGACTCCTTGGTACAAAACTATTTGCAGAGCTGTTCAATGTTCCTATCGAAGGCATCCTCATAGGGTCGAAGGGCAAGAAGAAGCTGACCCTCCAGAAGAAGCATATTCAGGAGTGGCTAGGGATCGCAAAGGAGTGAAAGGCACTCCCTATGGATAAGATGAAAGACGTGCTCGCATTGGAGATCTACCCTATCTTTCGTGCTCGTGCATTCCCCTAGTTGCTTACCTAAGGGAAGGTCCTAGGGATTAAGAAGGCCTAGATAATGCACAAGGTTATGGAAGAAGGGGCCCACTACAACTGGGCCAGCTTCCTATGTAAAGGCTTGCAGGCTGAGATCTTGGGACACCGTTAGAAATCGGAGTCCCGTTCCAACATACACTATGCCTTCTACATAAGCTGTCTGAAGTGCTTTGTGGAGTTTCTAGTGGTTTAAGAGGATAGAGTCTGGGTCATACAGAATTGCAAACAGATTTCCAAACCATGGATTCACTAGATCTTCCAAACTATGCAAGTCAAAGATCCCTCAGAAATGATTGGGGAGTCGTTCTTCGTGACAACTAAGGATTGGGTGGCCCAGAATGTTCATGGGCAGAGTAGCATAGGAGAGTCACCCCATGTTGTAGCTAGCAGCGTGTCGTGGGGGGAACATATCATGGCCGAGACTATGCCCAAAGAGTTGCGGCAGAAGAGGCCTCCTCTAGCTAAGGAAACCCTTCATGTGGAGGAGGAGGAGGGGCAAAGACTATGGCTTAAATTGTAGAGGACGTAACCCCCCATTAGTAAATGTTTTTTTCTAATGCTTACTTTGCTATTATTTGCTACACTACGCTGCGCTAAGTGGTGTAGCATAGTGTAGCACATTCTTTAAGCTAACTTGTTTTGTATTGATGCAAACATGTCTCCTTGTTGATAGAGGAAGAAGAAGAAGAAGAAAAAGGCGATGAAGAGGTGTCAGCCCTTAGGATGGGGATGACAAATAAAGACATGGAGGCCCCAGTCGTGGAAGAAAGGGCCCCAATCAAGAATAAAGGAGCTCTTGTCACTAAGGCAGGGGCTCTTGTCATTAGGGAGAATCCTCCTACTAATGAAAAGGAACCTCTCTTGAATAAAAAAGATGCTAGTCTCCTTAAAGGAAAGGCATCAGCGCATGAAGAAAGGATCACGTAGATTTAGCAGGGCCTTCTGTCAAGGCTACCGTGATCATCTTGCATTAGTAAGAAGTGAGAACACAATCAAATGCTTGTGAGTTTGGAAATATGTCTACCTTATCATAGTCCATTTTGGCCACTGTTGGTATGTTTGGTTGTGTAACAAGTGCTACTATTGATGCTGCAGGACCCCCTCCAATTGGTGCAGAGTCATGGACCAAGATCCCTGACAAGTTTATGTTCATGTAGGGACTTGTCGATGACATGATCAAATGCCTTGAATAGGTAGACCCTAAGGCAGGTAAGTGGTAGTTGAAACACCCTAAAAAATGCGGGGTCATCCTTGCTTCACCAGGCTCTTATAGTCCGTGTACCACTATGGTAGTTCATCAGGAGGAGAACGTTTTGAGTTCAGGTCAGCCAGTTTGGCAAATTTTCTACTTTGAGCATGGACAAGTTCTGTGTCATTCTTCTTGTCAACCAAAGTAGCCTGACCAACCGATAGCCTGCTCAAACACGATGTGCGAAATTGTTAGCAGCACTCTAGATGCACAAGAAATAGTTCGGCAAGTTTTCTAAGTCACGAAGTCTACTACACTATACCTCGTAGCATGGAAAACTTCAGAAGACAATGGCAGAATGAAGTCTGCTACGCTATGCCTCGTAGCATGGCAACGGCTTCACCACCATTTCCCTTGCCCAATTTCAAGTTCTACAATGATGTTCCTTTTCGTCAGGAAGTGACAGACCATGTCTGCTGCTACACTATGCTGAGCTACATGGCGCAGCGAGGCGTAGCAATCCTGCAGAAGGGACAGAAGGCAGCTGGAAGGGTAGAATTAGTGAAGTTTGCAAGACTTGCATTGTAGAAGACAAAGTTTGCAATTCGGCAAAAATTTCATGACTAAGGCTAGTTGCTACACTATGCTACGCTATGTAGTGTAGCATAGTGTAACAAGCAACATATGTGTAGTAGAACACGTGAAAAAACGCTATGCTATGCCAAGCATGTTACACTGCAAAACATAGCAAGGCATGCCGGTGGTTGTGTGACATCTATGCATTTCACCTAATCAGACCATTGGCGCACATCTCCAGATGATGATGATGGAATTACAGTGTGGCAGGCTTGTAGTTATTGCATAATAAGTTTTCATTACAATGGTCTTGTAGGTCCAACGGTCATACATGGTGCGAGTGGCACCAGCAAGTCAATGTGTGCCCTTTAGTCCTATAAATACCCTGGAAAACAACATTCAAAAGAGGGCGATTCGCATTTTTTAAAAAAAGAACAACATTCAAGGGGTGAGAACTTTTTGAATTATGAGAAATTCTCTCCTCTCTGGCATTGTAACATCAAGCATTGTAAGCTCTCTGTTTGACACTGCAAATAGTTAGCATTTTCAACTGACACTCTATTACACCCTTATTCTACCACCTTGGTAGAATTCCCACATTATCAACACCTAAGTTCATGCCCAAATGTAGTTTATTTTTCTCTGCATGTCTTGGTTACTCTCAGGATCTCTGCACTTCATCACGCTATACAACCGACTGTATCCATCTTAACAAAGCAAGTCTATAGCTTTGGAGTGGTGCATGTTTCTAACTACACTTTACTTTATTTCTTACCTGTTGTCCTATTTGCACTATTTTTCTTTTTCCTATTTTATTCACTTTCAAGCATTATTTCGCATTGTTGTCACATTTTCTGCTTTATTTACTTTCAAGCATTATTTTGCATTTCCATTTCATCTCAAAGGTACAGGTTGCAAAACCCTATATTGACACCAACGTAAGTCCCTGTTTGATCGACCAGACCATTCAGGGAACCCTATATCTGCACACACCCAACATGGCCCTCCTGCAGGTACAAGATTGAAACTGTCATGCCCGCCGACCCCTTGGTGTATTCCAGCTACCGAAGTTTTCAGTCACTACAATTTTCTGGTGCTATAAGGAGGGCCCTTTAGTTCCTTTTCCATGTGTCATGGTAGTTCTGTGAGCCTTCTATACCCTGATATACATAAGCATAAATGTGACACCCTCTTGCGGTTGTTTGCACTTTGTGCAGTGCAGATCGGTCACCTCGATAGTTCCTTGGGATCCCTACAGAAGACAAGGCCTCTGATAGCCGGCTAACTAGCTCTTTTACAGTTGTCTTGCATGCATCCTATACCCCATCCCCTATGGTACAGATCGGTCACTTCAATGGTCCCTTACAGATCCTGTGAGATGCAAAGCCTTTTCGATTACTAGTTAGCTTGCCCATCTTACAGTTGTCTTGCATGCGTTCTCCACCCCATCTTGTGTGGTATAGACCGGTCGCTTTGACGTTCCACCAGGGATCCTGCAAAACACAAAGCCTTTTGAAACACCATAAAAATTTTGAGCTTAGTACTTCTCCAACAAGAAGCAGGTCCCTGGGACCCATAGACGACCGTAGCCATATCTAGTGTCACACATGGCAACTTCAGAGATCAAAATACTTGATTTTCACTAAGTATGCAGTCTCAGCGTATACGCCCAGCGTATACACTCAAGTTCACATCCACAGCGTATATGCCCCAGTGTATACACCTGACATTCTCAGCGTATACGCCCGGTGTATATGCCCAGCATACACATCCAGCATACACATCTCACATGTACGCTCAGTAAGTACAATAGATGTATACGTCTGACATAAAATCTTCATAGATAGCATGGAAACAGCACGGCAGAGAAAGATTTGGCACAAGGCAGCAACCATCAGCATATACACCCCGGTGTATACACCCAACGCCCATCAGTGTATACGCCCCAACGTATACGCCCAGCCACCATCAGCATATACGCCCAGCATCCATAGCGTCTACGCCCAAGTTCGCATATGCCCAGCACATCCAGCGTATATGCCCAGCGTACACGCCTGGAGTCTACACCCACTAGATGCACGTATACGCCCAGTGTATACGCTCATCAAATGTAACATACTATACATTTGTAAATTTTACGCTTTTGCACCTGGTCAACGTGCCACTTGTCGCCCAACCCAAGTCTAGCGTCAAAACCTATATAAAAGCCCCAATTTTTCACTAGATCCAGGTCGGTTGGCAAATTCTAGAGCACAGTAGAGAGCAGAGACATTGAGAACCAGAGCAGGAAACCTTATACGCTGGACAACCCTGTAAACTAAGCATACAGCCTCTACACTCTGCTTACAGTGTGAACCAGCCCATAGTCATCCTTACATTTACCGGGGCCTTTTGTCCGCCTTGTGTTCCAGTCACAACTGCATTAGACCGGTGCATTGTACTCTCATTCTGTAATGCCATTGTTACATTTTCTTCCCAAAATCATTTACAGTTTGCATTAATTGTTACATGTATTTTGTTTACGCTCATTTGCGTCCATGCTCTGTTCTCATCAGTTTCGCTTTTTACGCTCTGATTTATGCCTATCACGCCATTTACATATAACCCAGCGTATAGCACTTCAGTGTACGTTCGGGGAAATCCTTGTCTGATCCGCATGCGAACCACTCAAGGTATTTTACCTTCATTCATTCCAGCTCTCCCTCAGGTGAAAGTAGGGTCTTCTGTGCATGTCTTATGATCCCACAATCTCTATTTCCTTCTAGTTGGAGACCGACGATTTTGGACGGTACAGACATTGGCTCTAGAAGGAGGGCCTCTGCCTAAAACCTTACCTGCAAGCTTTCTAGCGTTTACGTTGTTGAGCGTTTACACCACCGACCATACGCCAATTCCTTCTAAAATCCTCCTAGCATTTACGTTGCTCAATTTAAAACTCACTGCTTGCAAACTATCCAGCATCTGCTTTGTTCAGCGTCTACGCTGCTCCTGTTAACTTACCATCTGCAAGTCTTCCAACATTTATGCTGTTAACCATACGCTACACGCTTTATGCTGCAAACTTTGCTTACGCTGTACACAAGACTACTAAAGTTTACATTGCACATTTTACACCTTAGATGCTGCTGTCCATTTAGGCTACGTTCTCTACGTTGTAGACCTTGTCTACGCTGTATGCTGACTTTGTCCTTGCTGTTCTGTTTACGTTGCACCCTTTACGTTGTAGATTTTGTCTACACTGTCATCCATATACACTACACTCTGCAAGTTGTAACCCTATTTACGCTGCACCCTGACACTGTATACGCTGCTTAGCATATACGTTGTACGACTTATGCCATAAACTTGTCTACGCTGACCCTATATGCTCCATACCTATACGTTGTCTACGTTGTCGTTATACGTTGGACGTTGAAGCGTATACACTGTACATTACCACGTAGGTTTACGCTGCACTTAGTACACTAATTTCACATCCCTACACCATGTCATATCCTCAACAAGTCATCATGAACACTACAAGCACCACTGCTACAACCACCCAAGTCACCGACATCGTAGGCACCATGGTTGTCCAATAGCCCATGGTCCAACAACCTACAGTACAATCCACAGTGGGGCCTCGTCGATCCCTTAGGTTGCAGGGGAGGAACCCATCATCCCATGTCATAAACTGAGACCAATACAACTTCATATGTGTGAAAATATAAGCTGGCCTAGCTGTGGATCAAACCGAAATAGAAGTTAAGAGGTAGTAAAAACTCTTCTATAGGGGAGGGCAAGAGTTCATTCCTTCCTGTACGATGTCATCCATGTCCCAGAGCCTTACTCTGAGCTCATCACACAACTCCTCCTGAAAAGGAGTCAATCTCGGGATTAGCCTGCCATAGAGCCTCAACCAGAAGACGTGGATGAGTTCGTTGCCCAATCCGAACATGAAGACTCGTATCACATCCTTAGTCCACAAACCCATATCAACCCCATGTTTCATCCAAGCATAGGGGAAATCATGTCCCTCCAACCCCTTAGGCTTATCCAGGCATAAATGCCTTCGCTAGAAACATCCGCACTAGTCCATGCTCCTCTTGTAACTGACCCGCAATTCAGTACACTCCCTCTTGCTATCATCCCCACTGTAGCTGTAGGCCCATCCTCGCAGGTACCACCCTACCACAATAACATGGGAGTAACCTTCCCACCCTGAGTGATGGGAATGCCTCATGTGATACCAGCATCTACATCCACTCATTACATCCCCCACATCCAAACGCATGGAGCCCCTTCCACCACAGTAACCCAACAGGGGGTTCCTACACAAAACATGCCCGGACAATGGCCAGCGATGGGCGCTCAACCACAGCAACATCAACTCCCTCACTACAACATGCCACCTCACACGATGCCACCATCCAACATTCCCCAAGTACAGCCGCAACCACAGCAACAACAACCTCTTGCTTATAATATGCCATCCCTAGTGCCACCCACTATGAACATGCCACAAGTACAATCACCAACTACACATCTTTCAGCCTTCTAACCTACTATCCAACAATCCAATCTATACAATATACCACATCCCCAAGCAGCCACCTTGCCTAGCGCTCAAAACTAGGTAGATGCTAAGAAACTAATGCAGGAATTAACTAACAAGGTCAAGTGCCTCAAAACAGCTACTGACGGAGAGTTGAAGGTAGTGGACTTTTACCACGATGACCCCATCAGCCCTTCCGTTCTGCCACTAACCTTGCCCAAAGGTGTAGCATTGCCAACACTAACCAAATATAATGAGGAGATGGACCTCAATGCTCACCTAATAACATTTAGATTAGAATGCGCATTGCTCCAGGCATGGCCCCATGTCATTTTGCGAGTGTTTCCTATGTCTCTCGTAGGGAGAGCACTTGATTGGTACCGGGCCTTGCCGAGGAATTCCATATTCTCTTTGGAAGAGTTGTTACATCAATTCGTGACCAGGTTCAAGTATAACTTGAAACCTAAAGTGACACTTGATAGCCTTATACAAGTTAAACAAGCACCTATGGAACCTGTACAAAAATTCATCTAGAGGTGGAGTGCCACTCTCAATGAGCTACACGAGCCAATCCCCCAGACATATCTGCTCACCATTTTAAAGGGGGCTATTAACGACTTCTTCAAATCTAAGTTATATTATCTCAATGCACGTAACCTTAACCAAGCCTTTGTAAAAATTAAAAATATAGAAGAGGTGGCTCAAAATAGCCATGATCTTGCGTACTTAGCCTTCAAAAATCAACACAGTAAAAAGGATAAAGAAAATGCTAAAGCAACTATAGCAGAAATAGCAGAAGTGCAACAAGCAAATGCAGCCCAACAAAACAAACTGCCAATGGCCCCTACTAACTATACTAGACCTACTCCTGCAACCGCTCCGGAATCATCATCATCGCAGAACCCATCACAAAATCGTACAAGAAACTCTGAGAGGAAAGAACCCTCCCAATATACACCATTGCCTATGAAGCCATACTAGCTATTTGATCAACTCCTAAAAGTTGGATTAATGAAACACAAAAAGTTATCCCCCGCGGCCATCCAAAGACATGATCGGTTCTGTTAACTTGTTCAGAACCCAAGCCTTGCAACACCGGATGAGCCTTTAGTACCCAAAGGTTTTAGAATGGATCGCTTCTGCGATTACCACCAACGTAAAGGGCATGGCATGGATTACTATTTCACCCTGAAGCAGGACATACAACGAATGATCAACGGGGGCCAAATCACTTTTGATGAGGCCAACATGGTCCAACCGCAGAACCAGGCTATGGGGGTGTATAAAGACCCTCTGAACACCAAAGATGCACTGTATGTTATTAACACGATCTACTTAGATGATGAACCTGAAACACCTAACATTAACACCGTTTACTCAAACTATGAACAACAAATGCCTAACAAGCCATTGGTAGTCCGTATTTCCCCTGCTGCCTCAACTTCCATGCCTCAACCAACATATGCCTCGCAAAAACCATATGTAGTGTGTGTACCTCCCATCATCACTACCTCAAATCTACCAATCCCTCCTACTTGGCCTACCCCTTTCGTACTCCGAGTGTTGTCTGCAGTCACAACAGCGGAGGTCCAACCTTCGCCTAAACCAACCCCATACATTGTTAGGGCATCTGAAAGTCCTAACGATTACCAATCCTCCACCTCCAGATGCAAAGTAAACCTAGTCCTTACGTCATCAGGGTGCCTAGCCAACATTCCGCTCAACCACATCTGACTGTCCAATTGCAACCCCACCCAACTCCATACGTTGTATGAATTTCAAGGCAACCTGAGGCCTCCAAACCAACCGTGCCCCCACGCCATACACGAGAACACTTAGCCGATAGGCTTATGTGTGAACGCTTGGAGAAGGAGCATCAATGGTTCGTCTTAGGGCCACCTAAACCCACTCCGCTCAATGCAGTGCCCATGACGTCACCTAATAGTCAAACAAATGTAGGCCATGAGGGTGAACCATCTAAAACGACTGATACGTCTAAAACAATGACTCCGAGCAAAAATGATAGACCAACGAAGCATGAAATAAAACTGTTGGGCCCAATGGACCCAGTAACCGTTGATAAAAACACACCCAATAGTAGGGACTTAGCAATAGCTTTAACACAAGTTACACAAGCACTCAAGAAAAAGAACACTTCACTAAGCTTGTATGACTTAGTTTTAACATCCCAAACACATCATGAAGCTTTGGTGCGCATGTTAATGTCGATCCCAGTAAGCGAGCACTTACCCCCAAATGAACCCTCCATTCATGCAGTAATGTACTTGCCCCAAGGGGCAACTTCCAAACCACTAAGTTTCCACAATGATAACATTAAGGTGGATAAGAAAATAGGGGAGATAACAACAGCCCCTATGTTCCTAACAATACGGGTGAACCAATTCAAAATACATAGGGTCCATGTAGACGATGGAGCTGCAACAAACATAGTACCATATCCCATCGTTGAACAACTTGGGCTTACAGAGTTGATCAGACCAACCACAACCATATGCCTAAAATCATTCAGCGGGTCACGTGTGATGGTTAAGGGGACAATCAACTTAGACTTCATAGCAGGGGACCAATTCCCAACATCCGCTGACTTCGTAGTAATCGATGAAATGCCAGGATTCAACCTAATATTAGGAAGGCCCTGGTTAGCCCAGCTGAAGGTAGTCTCATCCCCTATACACCAAGAGATTCATTTGCCTTATGAAGGTGGTGAAATCATCATACATGGGGAAGCTGCTACACCCATTATTTCATCGTACATGGACACAGACCAAGGCTCAGAGGTCAAGCTTGAAGAGCCTAGACAGCAAGACGTAAATGAACAACAACCGGTTGGTGTCAATCCTTTAAACACAGAACAAGATTCACCCAAAACAGAAATACCTACACCTGACATTGTACATATACCTCCTCAATTAGAAACTAACACAGAACTCACAACAAATACCGAAATGTAAGAAAACACTAATGTGGGAACCATTCCATCATACGTCCCTTGGGCCGAATTACCATTCAATGTAATCAGCGATGGGGATGCCGAATATAGAATCATACCCGCTAACTCCGCTCCAGACATTAAAAGGAAAAAAATCAAAAAACTCCTAAAATAATAACGTAACTATTCGGAACGATGTTAAACTATCATGTCCGCAATGACATAAAACTAGCCACGATCAAAAATGGTCAGTCAAAAAAAAAACCACCCACATTATTCTAAATGTTCCTTGTTTACAACTGGGGTCCGAAAT
The DNA here is from genome assembly GCA_015680685.1 of Gnetum montanum. NCBI lineage: Eukaryota > Viridiplantae > Streptophyta > Gnetopsida > Gnetales > Gnetaceae > Gnetum > Gnetum montanum. The sequence continues at coordinate 58,699 of MNCI01004314.1, forward strand.
GGCCTTAAACTACGCATGTGGCCCGAAATGGCCTTAAACTAGATCACACACTTATACTTTGTTTTCCTCTTTCATTTATCGTTACACGCCGATTTATGATTACATTCGTGCATTACTCTCAAGAAAATAAAACAAAAAACAAACCAAAATATTTTACATTGTCATGTCTTGTTTGCAATTAAACTCAAAATCAACAGAAAAAAAATTTTTTACATGACATGATGTACAAGTACAAGACTTAACTGGTTTCATTCATCTCAATTTACAATTCCCGTATAAATTTCAGTTAGAATAGTTTCAAAAACAACAAAAAAAAACTAAAGACAAGACTAAAAACTAAGCATCTAGGATGGGAGGATCGTCCCCTTTAGATCCACCAACATCAGAGGCCCCCGCTCCACTGGGGCCAGCTTCTTGGACATCATCACCGCCTTCATCCTGAAAATACAAAAAGAGACAACCAATGTAAGAATAAGAGAACGCCAAAATTTCAAACATTATTTAGCAAATTGATTTCATAATGCTTACCATAGGAGATCCCCCTAAGCCAAATTCTAGCCGACAAAGGATTTCCTCTTCTAAGACACTTGTCCAATCTGTTCCATCAAGGCCTAGGTCGATGTCTGCCAAGGCCTTCCCCTTGTCGATAGCCGACTAGATAGGATGCTTCAGAGGGAATTCACCCACAGATACTTCCCTAGAAGCAGTTTTAATCACCCTTGTAGGCGACTCCATCTCAATAGTTGTATTTTGGGCAAAAGTATCAAAAGCAGAGCACAAACCCAAACCCTCCACAAACATTTCTAGTTGGTGTTTTTCAATGGACACTTCCTTTAACGACTTCTTGTAATGGTGTTTGTGGTTCTTTTCATCTTGACCCCACTTGCATATCTTGCAAGCGAAAGCTTTCCAATTTTGACATTTGAGGTTCAGGAGATCTATTTGGGCTTTACACTCTACCATTCTCCAGGTCAGTGACACGTGATAATTAAGAAGATTCCAATACCTAGTATACATGACCTCAGACGTTCGCCAAGAGCGATCACCACTTAGTTTGGCAAAGGAAAACTCATACCGAGCCTTAAGATCATCACGCTCAACTGACAACTCGGAGACTTCCTTTTCCTTTGCTTGGATCTGTAGCCACAACTGTTCGACGGAACGCCTACAAGTCCACAATGACTTGGCGTTGTGCACAAGACCTTCTGCCACCTCCTCATAAACAAGTCTTGGCACCTGCTCCACTTTTGGGGATAGAGTGGATAAACTCTCTATGTTGATGGTCTTAGAAGGGTCCCACCTCAATTTGGCACCTATGCATACAAAAGGGTCAAACATTAGGACAACAAAAATAGGGTGTGAAACTCTAAAATGGCAAACGACTCAAAAACGTTATACCTATTTCAGGGTGGACCTACTGAATTCGTTCAACAACTTCTTCTGCAATTCTAGCCACAAAATCCATCTTACTTGGCATTTCTGTCCAAGTAAGTGGCCCACAGGTGTGGGACGAACTAACTTCCATGGTCCTCTCAGGGGGAACCGTCTTCATGGATACGTCTAACCGCACCGTCCTGGTTTCACTGCCTTCGTCTGGAAGAACTGAACATATGAAAATAAAATACAATAGAAATGACAACTAATGAAGCAATATAAAATAAAAATAAAAGAAAACATACCGTGCTCCTTGTCACCTTACAGGGGATTGCCTAAGTCCAGCTTTTCCTTAAGAAAGCTACTAAACACTTGATCGATACCACCTTGGTCATCCAAAGGCTTAATTTCTGTGGTGTTTTCCTTCAACTCTTCTATTCCTCCTTCTTGATCTTTCTCCACATTTTCTTCCTCAGTGTTTTGCTCTGTGTTGGTCTCCTCTTCTTCAGTAATAGTCTCTAATTCCTACTTCCTCACTTCTCAAACCAAGTTCGAAGGTATCAGTGGCATGTAAGTGATCGAAGTAAAAATTATGAACAAAATGAAAACAATAAAGCAATAAGTGTGCGAAGTCTTCTTACCATGCATCTTGAATCGTATGTGCTTTACTCGTGGCTCACTCACATTCGAGACTTCCTCAGTTGGGCATTCGTGTCTTTTCAGCTTCGATTTGGCCTGGCCAATAGTTTCTTTGATGATCCATTCTGCTCTTCTCGCAGTATAGGGTACGTCGTCTAGCTCCAATCCCAAACTGTCACATGTGTGGATTGAGGTGCTAGATGACCCCCCTGTAGTGATAGAGATAGATTCATCAATTCCCTCTGGTGCATCCTGGGACTTGGCTATTTCAAATAAGTGGTTGATCCATGGGCGGGATAGTTGACCCCGATCCCGTAGAACATACTTTTTGTCTGCGCGAACTACCAGAAACTCAGCCAAGTGGTGAAGGTAACCAGCAAAGAAGGTAAAGGTGAAGTGGCATTGTGCCTCAACATTCGAACGCAATCGTACTATCTCCTTATGCAAGCCCGACAACAAAAATTGGGCCCAATTATAGCACATTCTGGTTTCTAGGACCATTCGCATGACGCGTACAGCTTCAACCCCAAGACTCTGCACCTGGGAAAGGGATTTGGGGAATACTCGCACCCTGAACAAGGGATATAGTTCATTTACCTCCTCAACCCTTGATTTCCCCTGCATTGGAAGCCCCTTGGCACCCTTAGCCACACCCAACCAGTCCTCCAATTCACAAACCATTTGGAGCTCTTTATGAGCTCTGTCTAAAACTACACTTATGCCATCTGCCGACATCCCAAATAAGTTTGAAAAGAATTCAGGCGACAAATGGAAAACTACCTTAACACCCTTAATCCGGGTGCTGTAGTAGGAGACAGACTCATTAAAGGAATCCACGATCCCAATCATTTCCGCTATTGATACATCAGGGCTCGGGGTCGTGAAGAGCTCCATGAGGCCAACATTATCCAAGAAACGAATGATGGATGGCAAGACATGGGTATGTAACCACTTTTGGGCCTTAGTCACCTCCCTGAACTTCATTGACAGGGTAGTCTCAGTTCGCCCAGTTGTGACAGGGTCCCCGCCAGGAGGTACATCAATTGCAAATACAATTTGAAATCATTATATTAGTATAACTCCCAATAGTTGAACAAACACATTAGCACATCTAGGAAATGTTGTCATTTACCATTAGTTGTGGACTTGGATGTGCTGCCAAAGTCACGGGGGAAGACGGGTCCCTTGTCTTACCAATCTTCATGCAGCCATCCATGGGCTTTGCACATCGCGAATGCTCTAGAGAACTGTTTGTGAAAATGAATGATAGCACCCTTTGTTTCATCCAATACGGCTCCACGAAGGGTGGGACCTACCATAAATGCCTCTAGAGTAGTGTGAGCTAGAGCAAGTCCTTCATCCTCAAAACACATTCCATCCGGGTTAACTTTAGGCCTACAAACAAATGGATGTCAGAACAAAAGGAAATACCAAAGAGCGAAAGAAACAACAAACTTAAATGGTCCTACCTATCCACTCGGTACACTATGCTAGGAGGGTTCTGAAATAGTGTGTGTGTGCATCCAGCTAAGAATAAAGTGTTGTTGAGGTAGTCCTATCCTCACGGCAATTGTGCCCACACACGCGCTAACGAGCGTATAGACCTAGGCCCGCAGGAAGAACCATCCTCATTCTCAAATGGCCCCTCATCGATGTCTTCTATGAAGACCATGACACCCTCTGTAGCTCCTAGCAACATGGCCTCAAGTACGCTCCATGCCACTAGTTCACTCAGGCTCGACCAGACAACCACTTCAAAGTTGTCTAGCATGAAAGCCAAGAATTCACATGCACCTTCTCTGAACCAAACCCCATTGTTGTCCACAGTTAGATCTAGGGTAGGCTCATCAGGCTTAATGGGGCCAAACCATGTTAACACCCCAATGAGCTCAACGACGAGGAGAAACGGCTTAGTATCCTTGCAAGTAACCAAAATGCAACCGTAAAATCAGCCATGCATCAAAACAACGCAAAAAAAACAAAAGTTCACATCGTAGACCGACACTTAGAAAAAAATTGCTAACTATTTACGCTCGGCGTATACACTACTTAACACAGCGTATATGCTGCCAAAAACTATCTATGCTCGGTGTATATGCTACCTAACCTGGCGTATACACTGACAACGAACTGTTTATGTTGTTGACCAAACCGTTTACGCTTAGCGTATACGCGGCAAAAACCCTCAACATATATGCCATAGAAGCCTTCAGCGTAAATAGTCTACACTAGACATTAAACAAACAGTTTACACCGAAAACAGTTTACATGAAAACAGGTTTATGCTGTACCACACTTGAAAAGACAAAACTATGCACGGTCAGCGTATATGCTGTAGAAACCCTCAGCGTATACGTCGTAAGAGCCTTCAGCATATACACTGATAAAATCGTCTACGCTTCATGCAAGAAAAGTGTTTACGCTATGCACTGAACAAATTACACCATGACAGTCTACGCCTATGCTAACTCACGCTCGGTGTATACACCGAAACCCTATACGCTAACTCTTTACACTCGGCGTATACGTCGAGGCCCTCTATGAGACTAACTACGCTACAAAACATGCACAAGCAAAAAAATAACTAACAAAGGTAGGATCAGAGCCTACCTGTGCGATGATCCAGGCCATGATGGAATCCTTGGCCTAGGCAGGCACTTCAACATGGCTTCGCTCTCCTCTGCGAAGGTCAAGTTAGGACCCTTCCTCCCCTACCCTTCCACTTCTTTACCTTTGCCCATCTCAGCGTCTACGCTAGGATTGACAGTTTACGCTGGGGGTTGAAACTCTTTACGCCTACACTAAACCTCTACACTCTGTGTCTACGTTGGGGTTTAGTCGTTGGCGTCTATGCTCAGGGTTTGGGTTTACGCTTACGCCGAGGTTTCACAGTTTACGCTTACGCTGGGAAGTTTACGCTCGAAATTTACGCTCGAGCTTTACACTCAGTTGTTTATGCTTAGAATGCAATGTGACAAATGATGTCCCCGCCTTTATATAGCGCTCCACCGTCGCTACCGCCGTTGCTGATGTCGCTGCCTCCCGGTTTGCTACTTTTTGCCTCTTTTTTGCCTTTTTACTTATTTTTAGCTAAAATTTTCTCAAAATAATAATAAAAAAATATATATTTAAAATAAAAACAAAATTACTACATTCCAATTCCCTTGTCAACCCCATTTATGCTGAACATTCCAGCCTAAACTATCGTTATGGCCCGGTACGGCCCTAAACTGCCATTACGGCCCAGTATGGCCCTAAACTGCCATGACGGCCCGGTACGGCTCTAAACTGCCACCTAAGGATTACATTTGGCCCGGTAAGGCATTAAACTTCCACCCACGGCCCAGTAAGGCATTAAACTGGCACCCACGACCCAGTATGGCCTTAAACTGTCATGCGTCCTAGTGTGACGATAATCCACCATCATGCATGTACACATAATTCGCATTGCCAAAGAACATAGAACGATGCCCATTAGCTCACCCCTACTCTCCATTCATTCGCAGGAGCAANATGCCCAATGGGGAAATTAAAATATTAAAATTAAGCACATTACTACAACCGCAATTAGCTAAAGACATTGAGGACGTACTTAGGGAAAACATAAAAGCATTCGCTTGGTCTTACATGGACATGCTTGGGTTAGATCCCCGAATTATCCAGCATAACATTATCCTAGACCCGAAATTGAGACTAGTAAAACAAAAGGCATGAAAGATCAAGCCTGAGGTGGCATTGGCAATTCACAATGAGATCACCAAGCTTTATCAAGCTGGTTTCATTTGGGCTATTGATTACGCCGAGTGGGTATCCAACATGGTCATTGTCCCGAAGAAGAACGGAAGCATTCGCTTGTGCATTGACTTCCGGGATTTAAACGTTGCAACCATAAAAGATGATTTTCCTCTACCCAGCATCAATCAACTTGTTGACTCGACTGCTAGGCATACTTTATTATCTTTTATGGATGGCTTCTCAGGATACAATCAAATACGCATCAACCCAGAACATCAACTTCAGATAATCTTTATGACACCATGGGGAACCTTTTGTTACACAATGATGCCCTTTGGTCTCAAGAACACTGGGGCCACGTATCAACGGGTGATGACATTCATTTTTAGCGATTACATGTTACACTCACTCAACGATTATGTTGATGACATTGTGGTTAAATAAAAAACATCAGAACAACATGTACAAGATCTCGACTTAGTGTTAAAGCGTTGTTTAAAATATGAATTGAGACTTAACCCAAAAAATGCATCTTTGGCGTCAAAACAAGCAAAATGCTTGGATTCATAGCCTCAAAATCAGGGATACGAGTAGACCCCAATAAGGTTAAGGCCATATCAAACCTGAAACCACCCAGCAACCTTACCAAACTTCGAGGTCTACAAGGCAGATTACAGTTTATCAGGCGCTTCATAGAAAAACTAACAGACAAACTAAAACCTATGAACCACCTGTTATGCAAGAACGTCAATTTTGAATTGACTCCACAGTGCCAAGAAGCATTCGATAATATTAAAATGGCACTTGCCCGACTACCCACGGTTTATCCACCTCAAAACAATAAACCATTTTACATCTACCTTACCATTTGGATTCATCAATCGCGTCTATGCTTTGCCAGAAATAAGATGATGGAACTGAAGTCCCTATATATTATTTAAGCCATGCATTAGTTGCCCATGAAAAAAGGTATAACAACGTGGAGAGGTCATGTTTAGCTTTGGTCTTCTCTTTAAGGAAATGGCGACATTACCTCTTCCGTAACTAAGTTAACATAATTTGCAAGGATAATGTGCTTAGAGCCATCACAGGAAACATTTACGAAACAAGTCGGATAGCCTATTGGAAAGCCATGATAGCTGAGTTTGACCTACATTACATAGCACAATCATTAGTTAAGGGTCAAGCCATAGCAAATCAAATGGCCATGTCACCAACGCATGATCAAGCAACAGTAGAGCTAGAATTCCTAGATGAGAATATAAGTGCAATAGACATAGTGCCCAATGACTACAACGCCATTCTAAACTTTGATGGAGCATCCACCTCTTGAGGGGGAAGTGCAGCCGCTATTATCACCTATCCCTCCGGGGAGATCCGACCCCTTTCCTATCGTTTCAATTTTTGTTGTACCAACAACATAGCAGAGTATGAAGGTCTCCTTAGAGGTCTCGCAGCAGCATTGGCTTCAGACATCACACGGCTTGTGGTCAGAGAAGACTCACAATTGGTCTTAAACCAAATCACAGATGTTTATACATGCAAAGCCCAGCATTTACAACCATACTATGACTTGGCAAAACATTTAATAAGGCGATTTGAAAACATCGATGTGCAACATGTTTCTAGAAATGATAACACCATTACAAAAGCGTTAGGCACATTAGCATTAAATATATCGCCAGACATGTTTCATACATTACCAAGCTCCATGATCAGTTGTGTTGAACCAATAACTGATACTCTTCACACATTGTCGGTCGCATCTGTTAGTACAACACACGCAATGGAATGGTATGAAGACATAAAAGAATACCTTCTACGTGTTGAAACAGCACGACATCTAACAAATGCACAAAAGGATGCAGTACGAAAACATTCCAAGCAGTATACCCTAGTAGGAGATATGTTGTGTCATCGGTCCTACAAAGGCATATTGCTAACATGCATTAGTAGTACCGATGCCCAAACCATCGTCGAACACGTACACGACAGACTATGTGGAGGACATATAGCACCAAAAGCCATGGTAACAAAGATCAGACGCTTAGGCTATTATTGGCCACACATGGAATACGACTATCTCTCCAAGGCTAAAACATGTAGTGCTTGTCAAAAACATAGTAATCTAATCCATGTCCCACCAAATGAGTTTCATACGACACAAATCACTTGGCCCTTTCAAAAGTGGGGGTTGGACCTTATCGGCCCAATAACACCCTCATCCTCTACGGGGCATAGTTTCATTATAACCGCAACAGAATATTTCACAAAGTGGGTAGAAGATGCTCCCCTTTGAAAAACTACATCTAAACACGTGTGCAATTTCATTCTCGAAAACATTGTAACCCGTTTTGGCATTCCCATGACAATCATCACTGACAACAGGCCATAATTTAGCAGTGCCGAGACAAAAACCTTTTGTGACAGTCTAGGGATTAAACACTCATTTTCATCCCCTTACTATCCTCAGAGCAACAGACAAGCAGAAGTAACAAACAAAACGATTGTTATAATACTTAAAAGGATGCTTACCCAAAGTAAGCGAAGATGGCACAAACAATTGGTATACGCATTGTGGGCATATCGTACTACACATTGGACTTCAACAGGTAAAATGTCATATAGTCTTGTTTACGGTTCGGAAGCTATTTTACCTTTGGAATTACAGGTACCATCTTTAAGGATCACACTTTTTGGACTCCTCGACTACGGGCAAAACAATGACCTGCGCGTCATTGACCTGGACTCGGTGGAGGAGGAACGGGTATGCGTGCTCGATCAGATCGAGTGGTACCAAAAACAACAATGGCAACAACATCGGCATGACATTCATAAGTGCCCCATCAAAGAAGGTGATCTTGTACTCAAGGTCATTTGGGAACTCCCGAACAAATTCTCAGCCAACTGGGAAGGGCCTAACTTGGTCACCAAAGCATATGACAATGGAGCATTCAAGTTAGCCGATATGGAAGGGCATGAGCTTGCAAATCCAACCAATCACTTGTTCCTGAAACAGTTCTATATTTGAGTACAAGCTTAGGTACGTGCGAGTCCTGGGGTCGTGACTATAAACTGATACCATAGAACAGTCCTGAATCACGACTTAAAACTGATACCACAGATTGTCCCGGCATCATGACGATAAACTGATACCACACAGTTTTTGCAATAATGATAAATTAGCATTCATATGGTATGACAGTAAACTACCATAGTCACACTCGCCAGAGTCCGCTAAGACTATAAACTGGTTTGCCTCTTCAGGGTCCGCTAAGGCTAGAAAATGGCAATGTAACATCTGTCACGATGCTAAACTGGCAATGTCCAATAGGTCATGACATAAAACTAACCTATGATAGTCTGCTAAGACTATAAACTGGCAAGTTTATCTCTGGTCCCTCAATCCACCGCCACATTCAAAATTCATCACGCCATCGCTCGTCATCAGATGATCCTACCAATGTTGCTACTATTCATATACAGTGCCTGAAATCACCTCCAATGTCTTTGTTCCATTTGTAGCTTTTTAAGTCTAAGCTCGCTTATTCACTCATGGTTTTCTTATCTCCTTGGAGTTGTGTTTGTAGGATGACACTTGGAAGTTTTGCACATGAATGCATTTCATCATAAGCAACAAGATGAGGCAATGTTCACAGCACACATGGCAAGACTACATCAAACTGTTCATTGGTACATTCCCATTTCCCGGTACATTACCTACCCATTCATCAATATACTCTATTCAGCCACACCTCTGATGCACCTAGTACATTCAAAACTTTGAACATGCTATTGCACACTGTAACAGTTCAAAGCAGTTGCAACACACAACATAGCACTTGAGCATGAGTACAAGATCAAAGCAAAGCTTCTTTCAAAAAAAATCAAGTACTCATGTCAAAATAATCAAGAAACATCTTGTTGCATGGCTTTGGCTATCTGCCAAAAGGCTCCCCCTAAACACCAAACAGGGGCCCTATTCCTCCAAAGAATGCAACACATCATCATGTAGCTTTGGTCCCGTCAACAAGTCCTCCAGGACACCAAACCAAGAGTCTTGTTCCGCCAAAGGACGCACATTGCATGTCTGGATCCCGAGTCTGCCAAATACTGGCAATTGACAAGGATCAGCATAACACACACTAGAGCATCCCCTTTACCTAGCACGATCTCATGGTCAGATCCCAATCCCCACAATCTACATTTCCTCACCCAAATACAAATTTTACGTCTCAAAATCCCATGTACTACTGAATACGGTGCGATGACGTCTAGTCAAGTGGTAATGGATAAAGTCTCTATCAAGTTGCTTGTGGTGTTTTGCACTTCTTTGTCGACGCTTTTCAGGTTGATTCCTCCAAGCGTCAACAAAGAGGGGCTAATGAAACACCACAAAAATATTGAGCTTAGTACTTCTCCAACAAGAAGTAGGTCCCTGGGACCCACAGACGACCGCAGCCATATCTGGTGTCACACATGGTGACTTCGGAGATCAAAATACTTGATTTTCACAAAGTATGCAGTCTCAGCATATACGCCCAGCATATATGCTCAAGTTCACAGCCACAGTGTATACGCCCCAGTGTATATGCCTGACATTCTCATTGTATATGCCCAGCGTACACATCGAACGTACACACCTCACATGTATGCTCAGCAAGTACAACAGATGTATACACCCAGCATGAAATCTCCATAGACGGCATGGAAATAGCACTGCAAAGCAAGATTTGGCATAAGGTAGCAACCATCAGCGTATATGCCCTAATGTATACACCCAATGCCCATCAATGTATACGCCCAGCCACCATCAGTGTATATGCCGAACCACAATCAATGTATACGCCTAGCCACCATCAGCGTATACGCCCAGTGTATTTACCCAGTATCCATAGCATCTACGCCCAAGTTCGCATACGCCCAGCACATCCAGCGTATACGCCCAGCGTACATGCCTGGAGTCTACGCCCACTAGACGTAGCATATACGCCTGACAAATGTAACATACTGTACACTTGTAAATTTTACGCTTTTGCACTCGGTCAACATGCCACGTGTCGCCCAACCCAGTTCTAGCATCAAAACCTGTATAAAAGCCCCAATTTTTCACTAGATCCAAGTTGGTTGGCAAATTCTAGAGCACACCAAAGAGCAGAGATGCTAAGAACCAGAGTAGGAAACCTTATACGCTGGACAACCCTGTATGCTAAGCATACAGCCTCTACGCTGTGCTTATAGTGTGAACCAGCCCATAGTCATCCTTGCATCCACCAGGGCTTTTCGTCTGCCTTGTGTTCTAGTCACAACTGTGTTAAACCGGTGCATTGTACTTTCATTCTGTAATGCCATTGTTACATTTTATTCCAAAATTGTTTACAGTTTGCATTAATTGTTACATGTATTCTATTTACGCTCATTTATGTCCATGCTCTATTCGCATCAGTTTCTCTTTTTACACTCTAATTTACACCTGTCACGCTGTTTACGTATAACCCAGCATATAACACTTTGGTGTACGTTCGGGGAAATCCTTGTCTGATCCGCATGCGGACCACTCAAGGTATTCTACCTTCGTTCATTCCAGCTCCCCTCAGGTGAAGGTACGGTCTTCTGTGCGTGTCTTGTGATCCCATGGTCTCTGTTTCGTTCCAACCGGAGATCGACAATTTCAAACGGTACACCTTCTTATTAGCTTGCTTAACTTACGGTAGTCTCATAAGCCTTCTACACCCTGATATGCATTAGCGTAGACTCGACACCCATCTGTGGTTGTTTACGCATCGTGCAGTGCAAATTGGTTGCCTCGACAGTTCCTCAGGAGCCCTACAAAACATAAAGCCTCCAACGACCAATTAACTTGCCTTCCCTTTTTACAGTATTCTTGCACACACTCTACACCTTAGCTCTCATAGACGTAAATGTGACACCCTATTGTGATTGTTTACACCTTATGTGGTGTAGATCGGTCGCCTCAACAGTTCCTCCAGAATTTGGCAAGACGTAAAGATTCTTCTTCACTGTTTCTTCCGATTTTCCTATTCGTTTGCACTCTTTGGCATAACTTTTACACTTTATTTTTGCAAAATTACCTTCTTAACGATTTCTTTTTCAACTACCGCTGCTAATTCCTTCAACGTAGAATCCCCCTTCAACGTTGAAGTTCCCACCATGGTTCAAGGCATTACTGGTGCTAAACAACCATCGAATCTGACATTGGAAGCACGTCGATCTCTCAAAATCCAAAATCAGGGACCTGAGGGACTAGCCTAGCAACATGAGCATTACAAGTTCCTTTTTGCAAAGGTGTAGGTTGATCTGCCCTTGGATTTACATGAACTCAAAGAAAAACGTAGCTTTGAGTTCACCTACTACAACGAGAAGGAATTTGTTCCCACTCCCGATGTTTTGCTATCTTTAACACAAGTGTATCAAAGGCTGCTAGATCAATTAATCTAGTTGGCCAGGCTTAGGGAGTAATAGGACACCACATCCAACTAGGATGACACCTTTCAGGATGGATATGAGGAACTCGATTCCCACTATAACAAGGGAGGTCAAACCAACCTCGTTCCTGTCCCGCCTACCCAATCCTTCTGGGCCAACCCACTATCTATCACCATTCCCTTTTCCATCATGCCTACACTTCAGCATCCTACAACCACAATGGCAATGGGTAGCCATGCCACATTCCCGGTGTATCATTGTCCCTATTCCCCTATTGCATTCGTAGCAATTGTGCCCCCGCAAACTGTTTATCAGCACATTCTTGGAGTGCGTAATATGCCTATCATGGATACCCTACTGCATGTTCACACTGTATCTACTTTGCAACCACACATAACTTCCATACCAATTCCTACATGCACGCCTATTCCACCCATTTTGGTAGGCCCTGACCTATCCACATGGTGGACCCCATTTACTTCTTCATCTATTCTACAACCATCGCAGATGTCTCACTATGTTCATCCTCAGACCTACACAACCCCACAAATAGTACATCCTAGCATGGGGCCATGGTCTACTCCACCGGTAACACAAATGGTCTATCCAATGGCACAACCTGTTGTTACTTCTCCGACAATACCACCCACCAGATGGTGGACAACGCAAGCAGCACCTTTAGCGGGGGCGACCCCAACAACACTGGCAATGAGTCAGCCTGCAACTGCCACCATGTCACATGTGGGAGCTACCATTGCAGTCCCTCAACCGTCCACAACATCACCAGATCTAGACTAAGCATTTCAGGTCATCCAGACCCTCGCTGAGGAAATAAAATGCCTCAAAGATGTTGGGTCCGACATGGTACAAGTCATGGACTTTTATCAAGATGACCTCATCAACCCTGCAATCCCTGCTTTAACGTTACCCCCCAGGATGTCTCTCCTACACTTCATGAAGTACGATAGGGAGGGAGATCCCAACATGCATCTTGTCACCTTTAGGTCTAAGTCTTTACTATTGCAACAATGGCTGCATATAATCATTTGCGTTTTCGCCGTGTCCCTAGCCAGGAAATCCCTAGATTGGTACTGCGCATTGCCATGCTCATCCATTTCAACTTTAGAAGAGCTCCGGACCCAGTTCGTGACACGCTTCAAGTATAACTTGAAGCTAGAAACCATGCTGGATCAGTTGATGAGTGTGAAACAAGATGTGCTAGAACCAGTCCAAAAATTTACTCAATGTTGGAGTGCAACCCTTAACAAAATCTGTGAGCCCATTGCAGAGGCTCACTTGTTGGCCATCTTTAAGGGTGCAGTAAATGACTTCATCAACTCCAAAGTGTACTATCATGCTCCTTGCTCTCTCAGTTAGGCTTTTTCTCAGACTAAGAGGATACAAGACACATCCGAGGCAAGCAAAGAACCAACCTATGTCACTTACAAGAGCACCTTTGCAAAGAAGGACAAAGGTAAGGCCCCAAAAACCATATTGGCCATTGTGGCAACCAAGGCCAAGCCCAAACCTAGCAGTAGTGGTAGCAAGAATAACAAGAAACTGGCCATACCTACAACTAAACCTGTGCCCAAACTGGTCCAAGCATTGCAAACTGCTACACCTATGCCTGAGACATCTACGTACACCAAACCCAATTTTGAGCACAAAGATCGCTCAAAATACACCCTGCTACCGCTCAAACCTTCAGAACTCTTGAAGAAATTGTTGGCAGTAGGGTACATCCAACACAAGAAGATGTTGAAAGAAGCAAACATAAGACATCAACGCTACTATGAGCTCCTTAGGAATCCCTCTTTGTCCCTTTCCAATGAGCCTTCATTCACTAGGGATTTCAGGCTAGATAGGTTTTGTGACTACCACCAACTATGTGGTCACACCACAGATTATTTTCTATCGTTACAGGATGACATATAAAAATTAATCGATCTAGGGAAGTTGGTGCTAGATGAAAGCAATTTAGTACACCCTAAAAATCAATCCATGTATGTCTACATAGATCCCCTCAACGCAAATAATTCCAGTTACATCATCAACGCCATCAACATTGACAATGATCCCAGGCCACCTTTCCAACCATTTGTGATCTGTATGCCTCAGCGTAGTGCACCATCACAACCAATGATTGGTCCAAGCTCACAGTCGTCCTTCATCCTGAAGGTCCCACCATGGGCATCCACCTTTGCACCACTTGTTGATGAGGCCACACAGTCCCATCAGTTAACACCCCTAGCACCATTCATCATCAGGGGTCTGACGTCTTTGACAACCCCTATCTGGCACACTAGAATTGAACAACCTCCTCGCCCCACAAGGCGAGAAGCTTATTGGTCGAGCGAGACGTCGAAGGGAAGTACCATCAAGGATATCCCCAAGCCTACACCTTCGTCCCTTTCATCCGCACCTTCGTCACCAAAGATGAAGGTTGACACGATTACGTAGCCTGTACCACCTGGTCGACAGGGATCTAGACCCAGATCCAAGGCTACCTCTCCTCAGGAGATTTGTCTTCTGGGAAAAATCGAAGAGGAGGAAAGTGTCACACAAGCAAGTGGCCAAGGCCTTTTGGATGCCCTCACCTAGGTCAAGCAATATCTAAAGCAGAAAAATGCTACACCGAGCTTGTATGACCTAATCATGACATTTGCACCCCACTAAGAAGCTCTAGTTTGCATATTAACGACGATTCCGGTCAACGAAAACATGCTAGCAGAAGAGGAAGTGATCCACTAGGTAATGTTTTCCTCTGTACCCACAGAGCCCATGCCATCCTAATTAACTTTCCATAACGATGCCATTAGGGAAGATCCCTAAGGGGGTCAAGTGACTACGGTGCCTCTCTTCATCATAATTCGGGTCGGTCAACACTAGATCCGAAGGGTACACATTGATGATGGGGTCACCACAAACATCATTTCCTTCCCTATTATGGATAAGTTGGGATTGGTTGACTAGATCAAACCAACGATGACATTGTGTTTGAGGTCCTTCAACGGGGCACGCATCCTAGTGAAAGGCACAGTGCATGTAAAATTCATAGCAGGGGACCAGTTCCCCAAAGATGCAATGTTCATTGTAGTCGAAGAAATGCTTGGGTTTAACCTGATCTTGGGAGGGTCATGGTTAGCGTAACTTAGGGTTGTCTCCTCACCTATACACAAGGAAATCCACTTACCATATGCAGGTAGCGAGGTGGTGACGAAGTGGCAATGCAAGCAATCAACAACGTAAACATGGAATAGTGCTCAGAGGTTACAACCTCTGAGAATGAAGCACCTATTCATGCATGCATTAATCATTCAATAGAAGGATCGGCTTAGCAAGCTGACTCCCAAATCAAAAATGCATGGGTCGAGTTGCCCTTCTAAGCAAAGGACAACAATGTGAATAAGTTCCCTAGCGAAACACCTTGGCCTTACATTCCAATCAACCCACGATAGGTCAGGAAGTAGCTACGCATAGTGTACAAACCCTAGTATTTCCTGCCAAGTTTCCATCCCTTGTACATTCATTGTTTCCTTGCCTTGTTAGTATGCCATCCTTCTGGCGTGCTACACTAATAGCTTGAAATGGCCTAAAACTATCATCACTATTTTTTTCTTTGTTAATGTATTATCTCTTTTGGGAAATGGCTCAAAATGGCATAAAACTAGCATTGTTGCTTTTTTTGCTTTACCCTTTCAGCATGTTATGCAATGGCCCGAAATGGCCTAAAACTAGCATCGTTTCCTTTCTCTTTGACACATTGCACAATGGCTCAAAATGGCCCAAAACTAGCAATAGTCCAAAATGACACTAAATTGGCAATTTGACATTTGCATACCAACAGCTACATAGCTTTGCACTTTACATTAGCAATTTTACACCTTTAGCAATTTTGCACTCTTGTGCTTTGGTAGTCTACCATGACCTTAAACTAGAAAACTTTCAATCTTTACATCGCCACACTTAGCAAGTTGCATCTTGGCGTTGCTTTGCAGATTTTCATTTCACACAATCTTTGACATCCCTTAACCAAGATTTCATCTTATAATGGTAGGTTAGGTGAGAGATGGGAATCCATCATGACCTTTCCATGCCTTTGACATTAGCAGGGTCACAGGGAAAGCTCACGAGATAGTTAAACCCTGACATGATCGACTGGGGATCGACTACGACAAGCACTGTAGCAGCCTTAGAAGCATACCCAAATTGTCCTAGGCACCTAGTCCAAGCCCTAGACTTATAGGTAGGGGATGTAACTGAAGACCCTCTTGTCAAGACACCTATGACCACGTCAAAGGGGGAGGTGAAAACATTGAAACTCAACTCCCTCCTAGACACGTAAATGCACAAAAATATAGCCAAATTTTTGCAACTCAACATCGATGTCCTCGCATGGTCATACAGTGGCATGCCAGGTCTAGACCCACAGCTGATTCAGCACAACATCATCCTAGACCCCCACGTAAAGATAGTTAAGTAGAAAGCTCGCAAAGTTAAGCCAGAAATTGCACTAGCTATGAGAGATGAAATCACTAAGCTATACCAAGCAGGTTTCATTTGCATGGTCGACTATTTAGAGTGGGTGTCCAACATTGTTGTAGTTTTCAAGAAAACGGGAGTGATACGGATCTACATAGACTTCTAAGACTTGAACAAGGCAATGATCAAAGACAACTTCCCACTCCCAAGCATTGATCAGCTCATCGACACCATGGCTGGCCATGCTCTGTTATCCTTCATGGATGGTTTCTTCGGATACAACCAAATCTACATTAACCCAGAGCACCAGTTGTCAACAACCTTCATGACCCCATGGGGGATCTTCTACTATACCATGATGCCATTTGGGCTCAAGAATGCTAGAGAAACCTACCAGCGAGCCATGACTTATATTTTCAGTGACTACATCCTAGAAACATTAAACGACTATGTAGATGATATAGCGGTTAAGTCCAAGGAGGTAGCTAATCACCCATGCAATTTGGGGGTAGTCTTCAAATATTGCCAAATGCACGACCTGTGCCTCAATCCTAAGATGTGCGTTTTCGAGGTGAAAATAGGATGCATGTTAGGGTTTGTAGTATCAGAGGCCAGAATATGGATGGACCTTGACAAAGTCAAAGCCATCGTCAACCTAGTGCCTACCACAAACCTGAAATAGTTACGTGGTTTACAAGGTAGAGTGCAATTCATTTGAAGGTTTATAGCTAGGTTGACTGATAAGTTACACCCCATGAAACATCTTCTAAAGAATGGGGTTAACTTCAAGTGGACAACACAGTGTCAACAAGCCTTCGACGACCTAAAGAAGGAGCTTTTGCACCTCCTAATGATGCACCTGCCACAAAGGGACAAGCCTTTCTTCATATACCTTGCCACCTCTGACACTTCCATATCAGCATTACTATGTCAGAAGTGGAATGAAGGTTCTGAGATACCAGTGTACTACCTGAGCCATGCACTAGTAGCATACGAGATGAAATATCATGAAGTGGAGAGGAACTGCCTAGCCCTAGTCTTCGCACTAAAGAAGTTGCAACATTACCTGTTTTGTAGCACAACCAACATCATTTGCAAAAGCAATATACTTTGGGCTATCACCTACAACCTGTATGTAAGTAGCAAGATACCCCGATGGAAAGCAATAATTGCAGAATTTGACCTATGTTATGTAAGTCAATCATTGATGAAGGGTCAAGCCATAGTGACCCAACTCATGGCCTCGCCAGTCAATGACCAGGCAACCATAGATCCTGAGTTCCTAGATGAATATGTCAGCAATGAAACCATTGTCTCGTCACATTTTGAAGCCACTTTACACTTCGATGGTGCCTCAACCATGCGAGGAAGTAGTGCTACCTCCATGATCACGTTCCCCTCTAGGGAAGTGCACCCATCCGCTTATCATTTCACGTTCCCTTGCACCAACAACGTGGTAGAATATGAGGGGCTACTTAGAGGCCTCTTAACTGTTTGAGCACTGTGCATACAACACCTAGCAATCTAGGGAGATTTACAACTAGTTGTGAATCAAATCACCAAAGTCTATGCTTGCAAAGCTATGCACCTACAACCCTACTGTGACCTAGCAAAAATCCTACTTAAGCAATTTGCGATCACTAATGTGCAACACGTGCCATGCAATGAGAACATTGTAGCAGATTCCCTAGCTACCCTCACGTTAAACATCACATCACACTCAAGTAGAACATGTGGCCTCTGTCAACACTGCGGATGCCCCAGAGTGGTATGCGAACATTAAAGCTTATCTATAGCACGACGAGCCCCTAGGTGGATTGACATCTGCATAGAGAGATGTAATTCATAAATGTGCTCAGCAATACGTGCTCATGGGAAATGATGCCCTGTGCTGACAATCCTACAACGGGATATTGCTAGCATGCGTGGGTGATGAGCAAGCACAAAAGGTAGTTAATGAGCTCCATGAAGGGCTGTGTGGTGGACATATAGCTCCCAGGGCTATGGCTGCAAAAATCATATGCCTAGGATATTATTGGCCCTACATGGAGTGTGATTGCTTGTCAAAAGTCAAGACGTGCTACATGTGCCAGAGATACCCAAATCTCATACACATAGCACCTACAGACCTACACCCAATGCAAATCACATGGCCCTTCCAACGATGGGGATTAGACCTCATAGGGCCTATTATGCCTAAGTCCTCTGCAGGGCATAGCTTCATTATCACCACCACAGAGTATTTTACCAAGTGGGTGGAAGCTATTCCCCTAAGGAAGATGATGTCTCAGCAAATTTTCCGTTTCATCCTTGATAACATCATAACTAGGTTTGGGCTTCCAATGACTATTATGACTGAAAATGGGCCATAATTCAGTAGTACGGAAACCCGAACCTTCTGTAGCAACCTAGGCATTAAATAATCATTTTCTTCCCCTTATTATCTGTAGGTGAACGGGCAGGTGGAAGCTACAAAAAAGTCCATCATCAACTTGCTAAAGTAGATGCTTAACAACAGCAAGAGGAGATGGCACGAGAAAATCCTCTACATCCCCTAGGCCTATCGAACGACTTGCAGAACTATGACAAGTAAGACCCCTTAAAATCTTGTTTACAGATCTGAAGCTATATTGCCTCTTGAGTTGTAGGTACCCTCACTTTGGATGATCCTGTCCGACATTGCGATCGAAGCCTAGAACAACAAATTATGAACCATCGACCTTGACTCAGTGGAGGAGGAACACGTGTAGATGCTGAGACGAATTGAACACTGCCAGAGCAAACAGTAGTAGAAGCATCGTGTAAACCCGCATTGACAACCAGTGCAGAAGGGAGACCTTTTTCTCAAGGCTATTCCTAAGCATGTGAGCAAATTCTCAACCAACTGGGAAGGTCCTTACATGGTCACTAAAGCCTTCAAAAATGGAGCCTTCAAACTGGTGGACATGGACGGCAATGAGTTCGCCAACCTGGTGAACCACATGTACCTCAAGCTATACTACATTTGAAACACAACGGTAACAACAAGAAGCATCCACCACGATGTTAAACTAGTGGCAACCGTCCGCTACAACGTAAAATTGGCACTGTTAGTCCACTATGACTATAAACTGGTGTTGCACATATGCTACGACAATAAACTGGCATGTACGATCTACTGGGACCTTAAACCAGCACAGTGGTCCGTTGGGAGCCTAAACCAGCACACAGTCTACCAAGACCTTAAACTAGATTCACATCACATCCCCAGCATGCACCAGCACCAAATACACACCGAACGAGTGGGCGCGATGCTAACATATGGGTGGGATGTCATAGATCTAGAACGTCATTCATGATACACTGAGAACACGATCAAGAACATATGTGGCACCGCCACCCTTGGCATTATGCTAACTCTCCGAAGATGTCATATGATGTCACACTAACCCTCCAAACCTACCATCACCTTGACGATAGTTCTTGGGTTAGCTCCCGCATCTGGAGTTCTGGTAGTATTGTGGCCTAGCCATAATATTGTTGCTCCAGCTCCTTGCCAATGCCTAAGCTTGCACGAAATTAGCTATGTGGCAACTAATCTCATAGCTAAACCAGGAATGCAAACCCTTGGCAGGGATTCCAAAGCATCTGCACCTGCAACAGCTCCTAGCGCCGTCGAGGCCAGCTCCTCTATGTTGGCACTACCAAGGCTATTGTTGGCCTTCCTACTTTGGGCATCTCACACCAGTGACAGTGCCCAAGAGTAACAACAATGCCAACAGCTAGCAAGACCTTTTCCTTGCAAACACACCTCGCTATAGCAGCAAATGCTATAGCGTCGCGAAGCGAGTGCCTCGACTAACATGGCCATTTGAGAGTGCAAACTCTAGCACATGTGTAACACAATTTGTTGGATGGAAGGTGTCTGTAGGTAGTTCAAAACCTTTCACAGATGTAACACAACTCATCCTACAAAGGGGGCACCTACCTATAGGAGGTTGAAGAACAGTGCTAGCGAAAGATGAAAATGTAAATGAGCCCCTCAGAGCACTCCGATGAGAGACTCTACTAAACATCATCTTTTCTCTCTTCCTTGACCTCTGTAAAACCAATGCAACACTCTCAAGTGCAGCCAAGCGACATCTCAACACTCACCGAGTGACAACCTTAGCTTTTTTCTTGCTGTGGTGTTTTGTATTCTTTGCCGACATCCATTAAGCTTGTTCTTCAAACTTCAACAAAGAGGGGCCAATAAAACACCCTAAAAAATGCAGGGTCATCCTTACTTCACCAGGCTCTTGCAGTCCATGTAGTAGTATGGCAATTCATCAGGAGGAGAATGTTTTGAGTTCAGGCTGGCCAATTTAGAAAATTTTATACTTTGAGCATGGACAGGTTCTGTGTCATTCTGCCTGTCCACCAAAGTAGCTTGACTAGCCGATAGCCTACTCAGAAATGGTGTGCAAAATTGGTAGTAGCACTCTGGATGTGCAAGAAATAGTTAGGTAAGTTTTCTAGGTCACAAAGTCTGCTATGTTACGCCTCGTAGTGTGCAAAACCTCAAAAGACAATGGCAAAAAAAAGTGCTACGCTACGTAGTGTAGCATGGCAACGGCTTCACCACCATTCCCCTTGCCCAATTTCAAGTTCTACAATGATGTCCCTTTTCGTCAGGAAGTGACGGACCATGTCTACTGCTATGCTACGCTGAGCTACATGGCGCAGCGAGGCGTAGAAATCCTGCAGAAGGGATAGAAGGTAGCTCGAAGGGCAGAATCAGTGAAGTTCGCAAGACTTGCATCTCAAAAGACAAAGTTTGCAAATCGGAAAATCTTTCGTGACTAAGCCTAGTTGTTATGCTATGCTATGCTATGTAGCGTAGCATAGCGTAGCATAGCGTAGCAAGCAACAGACGTGTATCAGAATGCACGATAAAATGCTATGCTATGCCAAGCATGTTACGCTGCAAAGCACAACAAGGCATGTGGGTGGTTGTGCAACATCTATGCACTTCACCTAATCTGACCGTTGGTGCACATCTCCAGATAATGACGATGAAATTACAACATGGTAGGCTCACAGTTATTGCACGACAGGTTCTCATTACAATGGTCTTGTAGGTGCAACGGTCATACATGATGTGAGTGATACTGGCAAGTCAATGTGTGCCCTCTAGTCCTATAAATACCTTAGTAAACAGCATTCAAAAGAGGGCGGTCCACATTTTTTAAAAAAAGAACATTACTTTTTGAATTCTGAGAACTTCTCTCCTCTCTGGCATTGTAACATTAAGCATTGTGACCTCTTTGTTTGACATTGTAAACAGTTAGCATTTTGAGCTAACACTCTGTTCCACCCTCCTTCTACCACCTTGGTATAATTCCCACATTATCAACATCTAAGTCTACGCCCAAGTGTAGTCTATTTTTCTCTACACGTCTTGGTTACTCTCAGGATCTCTGCACTTCATCATGCTGTGCAACCGACTATATCCATTTTAACAGAGCAAGTCTGTAGCTTCGGAGTGGTGCATGTTTCTACCTATACTTTACTTTATTTCTTGCCTACTATCCTATTTGCACTATTTTTCTATTTTCTATTTTATTCACTTTCAAGCATTATTTCCCATTGTTGTTGCATTTTCTGCTTTATTTACTTTCAAGCATTATTTCGCATTTCCATTCCATCTCAAAGGTACACATTGCAAAAGGCTATATTGATGCTGACGTAAGTCACTATTTAATTTGCTAGACCATTCAGGGTGCCCTGTATCCACACACACTCAACACGACCCTCCTGTGGGTATGGGGTCAAAACTATCGTGCCCGCCGACCCCTTGGCATTTTCCAGCCACCGACGTTCTCGGTCGCTACAGTAGTGTTAAGTGCTCTTATGTTATTATGCTAGAGTTTCTTGAGTTTGGTAATCTTTCTATGCTAACGTGATTGCTACACTCTTTGTGTCGTGGCAGCCTCTCAGCTTAAATGGGACGCGACACGGCCTACGAAAGTTGGTGCCATACCTATGTTCCCACCTGAGGTGATCGAGGCATCTTGTAGTGCATATGATGAGACTTGCAAATGAATTTTGCACTCAACATGTTCCTTGTGGGAGTATAAGCACATCAACGAGGACCTGTGGAAACGGGTCCAAAGAGCTGAATAGAGAGAGGCCAACCTGTTCATCGAGGTTTAGGATCTCAAGTCGAAGAATGAGTTCCTCATAGCCCACAATACTAATAACAAGGACTGGCACATGGCTGTAATAGACTACGTCAGGTTTTAGATTGTTGCGCATCAGAACGTCGAAGCTACCCATGAGACAATCGAACAGCAGATGCAAATAGACTCGCTAGCCTAGAAGTGTCAATATTTAAAAGACATCAACGCCAAGATCTACGAATGGGGGCAATCCTAGAGAAACCACAAGCACATGTATAAGCTAGAAAATGCCACCCATTTTAGACTGTACAAGGACGTTGCAGTGGAGGCATTTATGTATGAAGCATTTATAACTGCCATTGATGCTTCTGAGGCCTATGCCAAGTTCAAAGAGCAAGTAAAGGTTACGGAATCTCCTGACCTAAAAGTGGATGTTCCTATAGTAGAGACCACAGTTATCTCCTTTTTCCTGGGACCACCAAGGTGGACAACCACTGAAAGCGAGAGAGCTACTGTTGCAGATGTTGAACCAAGAAACAAGCGTTGGATGGACATTATGGTAGAGGAGGTCTAGCGTCGCCTCAGGCTCAGCTTAGACCAGATACCTTTTGAGATGGACGTAGGCCATTCTCAGGTTACTCGCTTTACTGCATTGATGTTTATGCTCTATTGTAGTTTGCGTTTGCTACCCTAACTAACC